>VWYI01009424.1:1799-21827 GCA_013399455.1 Anthoscopus minutus
ATAAGCTAGGCTCCTTGGGTAAAGTGGAGAACTAGTGCACATAATAGGAAAGTTAGGCAGTCAGGCCAAGAGAACAAATGGAGTTGAGAAGTTGACTTATTTGACTTATGTCACCTTGAAATAGTTTCTCCTAAGAACCAACAGTAGAAATTAGCTAATTTATTTCAGAAAAAGACTAGATTTCTATCCATGACACTGTGCTTCTTTATCGCATGATAGAGCCTGGAGTCCAGTGGAGTCTGTGTGTAAAGGACCTCTCAGCCCTTTGAAGGAAGATGAAAGAGATGGTACTGCTGTGGGGTAAAGGGTGCTGCAAGTGTTTGTGGGGGCAGTTGTGCCAGTGATGGCTGCTGGATAAGAAACTCAGCTCTGTTGACAGCTATTTTCTATCAGAGCTCACAGAGATTGGAACTCTTTTTCAAAGAAGAGTAAAACAAGCATTTCTGAAAAATAAATGTTTTATTGGATTATTTTCCCCCTTTCTTTCTCCATCACACCCAAACATATGTACATGCACACATGAAGGAGTCAAATTCCAAACATTTCCTTCTGGACTTTCTACTGATTGAAGCAGGCTGATATTTCATGAACGCTTATGCAGTTATATGATTCAGATAGCACTGCTTTTTCCATAACTGGGTTTGGCTTTCAAATGTTTTTTGCAGTCACTTTTTATTCTTGTCATTTTTCTCTTTCCATTGCCATTATTAGAATTAGAAAAAAAATGTCTTCCATGAGGGAAAAAAACAACTTTGGCAGAGCTGGTGACAGTGGGGAAAGGTTTAAGGGCAATACTGAAATCAGCCCTCTCTGATTACTTCCTGTTCTGTTTCACAATACGGGTTGTAGGCCTGTATTTTTACTGTAATTTGCACTGTTAAAAACCTGAGTAGGTCGTTCCAGCTTCTACCAGTCCATTAATTTAGTTCATGGCTAAGTCCAGTCAGATACCTGTCTCTGGTACTCAGCTACCTCTTTCACTTAAATCTGCTCTTTGATCTGCACCAGTCTACCAGAGGCTGCTGTCAAGGTCAAACTCATTGATCTGGGCTTTACCAAATGAATGGCACACATTTCTATGACAGCAAGTCAGAGGGTTACAAATTACAATTTGAAAGAAAGAAAAGCACCTTTGAAAAACAAATAAGAAAGAAAAAATAACTCCTTTTAATTCGTTGCTGTTTTTGAAAAATGATTTGAAAGAAAAGCAGATCCATTTTTCTTTCACTTGTCTAACATTATTCTTGTACTCACCATGTCCAGTGAGATACCTCACATTTAGATATTTTACCAAAATATATTTAAATAATGTCAAAAAGTTCAAGCCAGTTGTTTGCTATTGGAATACATAATCATCAAATATCTCTGCTGAGACATTACTTTGATCTACAGTCTGAAATAGTCACAGGTTATACCGAGACTTGGAGCAGATTGTACCTGGGATGCAGAAATTCCAGAAACTGAATTCAGCTTTACAACTACAGGATATCCCTGATGAATACCTGTAGAAAAAAAACCAAACAACCCAATCCAAACCCAGAAACAACCAAACCAACCTACTAAACTAAGGAGTTAAGACCTGCCTTTCACTAACTAATGAAATGCAGATCCTCTATGCTGGACAGCAGACCAGGGATTAGATCCTTTGTGTGGCTTCTCCGGAAACAAGAAGAAAATCCTTGTTTGCGCCAGACCTCTCTGCCCTTCTTTTTTTTGTATCCAGGCACAAATGACAAACTTGTTGCTGCATTGTGGTTTAAAACAAAATCACCACTCTGCTATGTGATTTCAGCGAAGAGTAAATATGCATCTACTCACTTAATGCTTAGTGTTGAACAGAGACACATTATCAGCAGATGCTCCTACTATCTGTGTTTATATAACCTGTGGAAATTGGGCAGCACTTTGAAAAGCTGTTGATGCCTGGAAGAGCTGGAATAGAGGCTAGACAGAGTTAAGAACAATAAAGAATATTTATTGAGGCCTTCAAAGGCCACATCTGGACAGCACTGGTGTTTCAAATCGGAGCTCTGTCTGGATGGCTCCAAAATGGAGGCAAAAGGGAGGGGCGCCAGCCCCGAGGTCACACAGTTTTTATATGTTTCAGTCCATTTGCATGTAAGAGTCTCACTTGCCCGCCCTCTTTCTTCCACGTTTATACTTTTGAGCCTGAAGTTTGGAAAAAATGTCCTTGAGTCCCCAATTGGAGTAGGATTGCTGTGTCTTTATCACCTTGTGAAAGGATCTTAGTAACCCTGAACAGAAAGCCATACACCAATACAGAACAGAAAACCCAAAAGCTCAAGGCATCACTGTCATATTAATTATCCTTTCTTGATAATCACTCTAGTGATAATAATTGTGGTGAACTCTTTCTTGATGCTTGCATGGATGCTGAAGGCGGCCCTATGGAAAGCATCCTCTGTTGTCAAGGCTATGACAAGCTAAGATTACTAAATTCAACCTGTTTCTGTTGTGCATGACTAGGAGGAAGATTCTCACTTCATGTCCTTGTACAAATTAAGGGAGATACAATCTTAAAAGGATATTTTAGTGGGTTTATTCCCCAGACTATCCAAAATTTAATTTAAAAAATTATTAAAGGAAATCCTACTTCAAAGTGATGCATGTGCGTGTCTCATTTAACAACGAAAACAAAGGGATTTGTAACTGGTTTTCATGAAAGGTTAAAAATGGTAATCAATATATTAATCATCATGATCTAAACCCCTAAGGACACTGATGTAGGCAGTAAGAGAAACCAAGAGTTTGTTTAATCTCTTTATTTCAAAAGAGCTAATACCATATAAAGATGGAAGCAAGGATAGGTGGACCCAGGAATGCACTGGAAAAGGATAAGATCAATTAGTCCTTCTTACTTACTATTATATGACTTCTGCCAATCCTGATTCCTTTCGCTCTGGATGAAATTCATCCTTCTTAGTCCAGCAGTTCAAAGTCTTTGGTTTATTTATAGCATCAGAGATGAGGCTTAACCAGGTATTTGAATGATCCTTTCAAGGACTAGTTTGCTATCTATGAACATTCATTTCTGGCCTTCACAGCAGCAGAAGGCTCTCTAACCATCTGTCTTAACAACAAATAGGAAAATACTACTCCTTACTAAATGGTGTTCAATAGCATATTTTTACAGGCAGCTAACATCAAACCTGTGTGGGAAAAAAAAAGAAAAAGATATAATACGGTTTTAAACTGTTTCTTCTTTGTTTCATGGAGACTCCTGTAGAGGCTTCTGAGATGGCAGGATGGATCTCGTTGGAAACAAACCTTTTCATCAGTACAACTCTTCAGAAAAATACAAATGTGCCATTCTGCAATTGTAATAGGAAAAGCTTTGCAATCTCTATAACCTAAAATATAATCGCTTTTATTACAAAGCTGTGCAACCCACAACCTGACCTACTATCAATTCTACAATATAATTTTGAAAAGTTTATCGGCATCAAATGAAGTATTTGTTCAAATCTCAAGCATTTATAAACACATTTAAGTAAAAAAAAAAAAAGAAAAGAAAAAAGCAAACTTGAAAGTTAATTTTAAGAAGGAAGGCTAAATTTAAATCCTCAGAAAATATCACTTTTATAATATTTTTCCCTCTGTATGATTTTGTTCCTCTATCCATTCCATAAATAAAGAATTTGGTATAACAGATTGAATCAAATATTGATATCATTAACCTCAGCTCTTTACACAGAAGCATTTATGTTAAAGAAGTATGGCCCGTGTTGTTATCATATAAATTTTATGTAAAAAAAAAAAAAGACTGATGGTAGTTAATAGTGGTTCACCAAAATTATGCTATGTGCTTTACTGATAATAAATTTGTGTGAATAACATAATCACCTTAGATTGAATATTCTTAGTTGAGCCTGTTGTTAACTTTTATACAGCATCTGGTAATTCTTTGTGAGGGTCTCATACACACAGAGTAATATCCCAGGCCTTTTAGGGTAAACAGTAGCTTGCCTTTATGAATAATATACTGATAAGTTACAAAGGAAACTTTTTACTGTGATACTTTCCTGCATTACATGTCTAATGCTCTTTAATACTGGCAAATGATGTTGCCATATCTCAATGAATTTATGTGGGTGTTAATTATTAACTAATACTAAAAATAAACAGCAAAATTGGTGCTACTAATTGACTTTTAAGATGTTTTTTCCCCTTCTCAATCTAAGAGAACTTTAAAAGTATTTGGTGTAATAAGCCTCACAGTACATCTAATATTTATGCCAGGCATCTGTCATTGTCTCTTAATGCTTGGAAGGAAAAAAATAGCACAATGACATTTAATGACTCATGCAAGAACAAGGTCTTGCCAGAGCTAGATTAGTACCTGTGCCATTCCATTCCAGGTTTCTGTTCTCACCACAAAATAGGACAGTTTTCCCAAAGTAGTCAGTTGTCATTAAGAGGACATCAAGCCAAGACAAATGTGAGCAGCAGAGAACATAAGGAAAGAGACAAGTGGGAATGTATCAAATGAGTCTTACAAGTCCAGCAAGGAGATTGTTGTGTTCCACTTGCAGCAAGAGGCACAAAACTCCCCAGGGGCCTGGAGTCTTGAACCTCAGGCAGCCACTTATGCCCAACAGGAAAGGATGACAACAGGACAGGTCTTGGTTTAGCAAGACCCAGGATCCTTTATTGAATCAGGGACAAGAATAAGGGCAGAGTCGCGCGTTTCACATGCCAGGGTGGGTGTGGAGCTTAGGGTCTGCGTCCAACAGTGAGAGGAGGAGGGGACTGCAAAGGGGTGGGTTGAGGAGGGCAACCAATGGGAAGAACTAAGGTGGGGACATCACAGCAGAATTTAATTAATGAGGGTGCAGGAAAAGAACATATTTGACAAAATTGGGTGGAGTGTCTTTTCCTGGGCTTGCAGGGGCACGCCCCACAGGGTGGAATCTTCCTTAAGTCATGCCCCTTGCCCAATGATGTATGTTTAGGTAGAATCCCTGCCTCCTGGGGTGGGGGCACACTACAGGAGATGGTTTAGGGACTAGCAGCAGGGTTTCCTTCTGTGCTACAGAAGCGTCTCTTTAGGTGAACTTGTTATGAATAAGCTCAGAGAAGCAACAGAACAAACAGATATTAACAGAGGTGACTCCTCCAACCTGCTGAGAGTCTTAAATCAACTTAGGTCCTGCAGAGAGACAAAATCAGGCACCAGCAAAATGCTTACACTCTCTCTGCCTAGAGGGTTTCTGTTTGTCCCTCTCAACAAGAGCTGGATGCTCATACATTGGATTCTTGTTATACGGAGGTCAAATCTATCAGAACAAAAGACCAGTGGGTTGGAATCCCTCTTCCTCAGCTAAAGACATCTCCACACCCATCAGAGTACGCTTTGGTCCTGGCTGCAACCCTAGCTAACAGCTGGCTGGTATATCTTGCTTGTAGCGCTGTGACCCAATATAAATATTAGACTTTTCAGGACCCAAGGAGTGCTCCCTGGGTTGCTGACAAACCATACACTGTTGGACTTTGACATTCCTCATTTCTTTTCCTATCAGTTTTCCAGGTGTGTATAACTGGATCATCTCTGAACATATTTCCAGACCACCTGCTTAGAGCTTTCTGTGGCAATTTCAGCTGACATTGGGGAAAGATGATACTGTGTTGAGCTCATATGTAAACTGAGTGAAGATAAAGGGTGCAAGATTAATTTTTATCTTTCACGCTGTTACTGTGTTATTACTAAGAGAGAACATCTCAATAAATTCATTCTGTTCAGCACCAGTGCACATATCCTTTCCTAGTCCACTCCACTTAGAAAAAAAAGCTCCACTTAAAAAAAAAAGAAAAAAGAAACTAGGATCTGTCTCTTTTAAGCACCTTTAGCAGCATGGCACTTTTAACATTGCCTGGAAACAGTGGTTTGGTGCTAATTCAATGGGACCATTGCTACTCACTGAGTACCCAAACCTACCACCGCCAGTACTTTCAGGTTGCTTCCAAGTGAGCATCCATCCAGTTAAATTTGAGATTCCTGAAAAGAAATCACAGGCTAAGATATGCAGGACCTGAAAGAAAAAAATTTGCATTTTGCCATAACCCTGATAATTTTCCTAGTTATGCCAGAAAAAAATGAATAAATGAATGAATAAAAGTAAATAATCCTATAGGAAGCAGTGTTGTGAGAGATTCACAACAGAAATTAGTTAAAAGTATTATTTGAGGACTAAAATGAAATAGCAAAAGTCAAATTGCAGGGCTGAATTAAAGTAATCATAATGCAGTTTTCAAATATATTTGTAGCTGAGAGTTATGGAAAGCAAGATTAAAGTTTGACCACTTAGAAATAATAGCAGCAGTGCCCTGGGAACTAGGTGCAGAAGCAGCAAGCTCTGGAAAAGCCCAGTTGTCTTTGCTTCTGTCTCTGCTCATCATGATCAGGCATTTAGCCATGAGGGTCAGATCCCACTGTCTGATAGAAGAGGCTTTAGAAAGTGTGTGGAGAATTAATGCCCAGGGGAGGATGAAGTCTCTGAGCCCTTAGGCTTGCCTACCAATGCTTTATCTCAAAATTCACAATGTGAAAATGGCAGGACTTGTTTAATGATGAATCTCTTAGTCATTTAAGACAGTAAAAAGTCTCAGCAGCATAGCTGAGAGTCCCACAGAGGCCTTTATCTGGCTGTGAGGAATGTCAAAAGCTCCAGAGAATGGATCAAGCTATTTTAAGAGAGGTGAATTCATCCCTCCTTCCTTGCATGTAACAGAAGGAGCAGTGCAGGTAGTTGACCAAGTGTTTAGGTATGTCTGCCAAGGACCATCAGTGTGTGAGATCACACTCATACACAGACCTGAGAATGGACCTTGACAGATTTGAGAGGTGGGTCTGTGCATACCTCACGAAATTCAACAAGACCAAGTGTAAAGTCTTCCACATGGGGTAATCTCATGCACAAAGACAGGATAGGTGGAAAAATTTATTCAGAGCTGCCCTGAAGAAAAAGACTTGAGGTTATTGGTGGATAAGAATCTCAACAAGACCTGGCAATGTGCACTCACAACCTAGAAAGCCAGTTATATCCTGGGTTACATCAAAAGTGTGACCAGCAGGCTGAGTGAGGTGATTCTGCCCCTCTACTCCACTCTTGTGACACCCCAACTGGAGTGTTGTGTCCAGCTCTGGGGCTCACAACATAAGCATGTGAAGACCAGATTATCCAGAGAGGTTATGGAGTCTACCACACTGGAGATATTCAAAAACTGCTTGGACACAATCCTATGCCATATGCTCTAGGATGGCCCTGCTTGAGCCGGGATCTTGGACCAGGTGACCCTCTGTGGTGGTTTCCTGCCTCATCCATTTGGTGACTCTGTGGACCAGCTACAGTGAATTCAGAGGAGGGCTCACAAGATGATCAGAGCCTGGAGTCCCTCTGCTATGAAGACAGGCAGACAGCTGGGATTGTTCAGCCTGGAAAAGAGAAGGCTCTGTGGTGACCTTTTAGCATCTTCCAGTACCTAAACGGGGCTACGAGAGACCCACAGAGGGAGGACAAGGGGTAGTAGCTTTAGACTGCTGAGAGCAGTTTAGATTAGATATAAGGAAGAAATTCTTTACTGTGAGCATGGTGACACTCAGGAACAGGCTGCCCAGAGATCTTGTGGATGCCTCATAATTGGCAATGTACAATCCAGGTTGGATGGGGCTTTGAGCAGTCTGGTGTAGTGGAAGGTGTCCCTGCCCATGGCAGGGAGATTGGAACTAGATAATCTTTTTGGTCTTTTCCAACCCAAACCATTCTATAATTCTATGAATCCTTGGTTGTGGCAACTTATCTCAGAGGCTACATGAACTCAGATTGTATTCAGAGTTCTCATGTACAGAAATTGTTTCCAATTTTACCTCATCATTTAAGATGCCAGCTTGTTTATATTTGAGTCACTGCTTAAAACTCACTGTATGTATGTCTGTGAGGAGATGGGTTGGTTGCAGGAAAGGCTATGGGTAGCTCAAATCCTCAAATTAATTGCTTTTTCTTCTATTAAAAGCCTCAAAAGCCAGCCAGGCTATATCCAGGCATAAAGGTCAGGTTGACATCTTAGTCATGGGACTCAGTCTTTCATCTTCTATCCTGGCCTTTGCCTCCCCTTTACTTCAATTGCTTCAGGAGCAGACCTGCCTGATGCAGAATCCCACAGCCAGGAAGGCAGCAGCTCTTCACCTAAAATTGAAGGATGAAGTATTATGGGATTTTAGTAATTTGGTGTCTATAAGAAAGGTTATGAATATAAGAGCAGACTTAACTGGGTCAGGGCAAAAATCAGCTTAGCACAGTATCTGTGCTCAAACATTGACCAGAAGTAGAAGCCTGGGGAACAAGTACAGGAATAAAAATATATGTGATTCCTCTACTACTCAAACTTTAAGGTCAGCGACTTTCTGACATAAGACAAATGACATTTCTGCGTATTTATTAAGGCTCAGTAGGTTTTCTTTCCAAACACTTTCTAATTTCCCATTGAAGCCACATGACCAACATTTGGCAAGGAATGCCAGGACTCCACTGTATGTTACATGAAGCCTTTTGCTCATTTTAAGTCTGACTGGTGTTAGTGCCATTGGGTGCATCTCACTTTTGCTTTGGTGGAGACAGCAAGCACCTTTCCCTTTCTGACTCTGTGTCACTTCTCATAGACAGTTATGTGTTTCCCCTTCAATGGCTCTTTTCCAGAGTAAAAAGTCCCAGGATAGTCAAGTATTCCTCATGAGAGGGCTGTTTAATGCCTTTGATGATATTACTCCAGTGCTCCTATGGGACAAAATAACTTTAACTGAAAAACAACTGCAACACATGGCTAAACCTTGGATTCATATTGTGGAAAGAAAAACTTTCTCGGTTGCTCTCTGTTTTCCTAGTATTTTGTGTGCTTTTTGACTGCTACAACACATACCCTGAGCTGGGATTTTCATAGAGTGTCTGTTGTGACAGTCAAGGCCTGAGATACAACTGTTAGCATCGTGTCCATCATTTTACATGTGAAGTTTAAGAGTGTTGTTCCCAGGATGGGAATGATAACTTTTGTCCACAACAAGATTTTTCTGCTCAGATATTCACCTGTCTGAGGTTACTCAGTAAGGCTGAGTGATTTGCAATATAATGGTACATTACATTGCCAGCAAAAGAGGAGTGAAAGACAATCTACATGAGGACATTTCCCACATGAAAGAGTGCTTTGGATTCTTGCTCTGCTAACCCTGCGAGTTAATGTGGATAAAGTTTGGCCCTGTGCCTCTGGAGTTTAAAATTAAATAAGAGTTCCTAACACTAAAGAATAAACTACAGTCCTCTTTCCAAGAATCCAATAAATAGAGTGGAAGCAAGGTGAGTGTTTTATTTTTATCATTTTCTGGTCTCATTTTCTTCCTATCAGTCACAGAAGAAAACTGACACTCCTGTGCAGTGCCATGTGTTTCCACCAATCCTGGCAAATCCCCTTCTACTACTTCTCTCTCTTATAATCTTCTCTCTTACTCCTGACAAGTTCCAGAGCTGGGGCAAAGCCTCATCAACTCAGCGCTCATGTTTTGCTGGAGTGCTGAGTTCCCAATGGAGACTGTGAAAGGAGCACTGGCTGTAAACTGAGCATAACTCTCCCCACCCATGAAGACATAGCCACTGGGAACCTTCATTCAGCTGACCTGTAGAAGGGTGACATCTTGGTTCAGTGGCAGGGGCCAGCAGCCTGAGCACTGTAACTTATGTGGGCTTTTGCTACTCAGAAGGAAACGATTCCCTGTGACCTTGACCTTAAGCTTCGTCTTTTCACCTTCCCTGCATGCAATGTGATAGTTAATAATGAAGGAACAACAATGTTTTGTCCTCACATAAAATCACATTTATTCACTGATAGTGGAGATTTGTTTCTCTACCTGAGATTTTATTGGGTGTGAATGGATGGCTTTATATGTCTGGACATTGCATCCAGGACACACTGGTGATAAGTCAGCACGCAGACTGTTTACTCCTGCAAGCAGAACAGAAATACCTGGTCTGCTCTCTCATAGGAAAAAGATTTCCAGGTTTCTCTCCCCCTGCTTAATTACTTTCAAAGCAGATAATTAAAAATATCAAAGGGATGTATCACTGTCTCATTACATTTCTCATTTAAATGAACATAATATGGCAGGAAATTATTTTGAGCATGAAACAAATAGGAAAAGCAGCCTGAGAGTGGATCAGTACAATTCTTCAATTTTGTAGGATAGAATGAAGACCTAACTCTTAATAAATTAAAAGAAAAAATAAAAAGAATAGATTTTTTAACATAAGTAAAGTATTAAAAGAATAGATACAATGAATAAATTTCTATGATTAACTGGCTGTGTAACTCTTTTTTTCATTTAAGTATAACTAAGGCTCCTAATGGTATAAGCATTTTTGTTTGTAGTATGCTGTACCTCAAATAAGAGTCTTGTCCTAGTAATTACTTATGTTTCAGTGTGGAAGTCATTAAATAACATTTTAGTCAAAGGTTTAATATAAAACGAGGTTTATTATCAGCATGCCAGCACTCGCTTCCTAAAAATTAATGCTCCTGTACTTTACTGAGGCAATACACTAGAAATAATGCAAAAGAGATGGAACAAAAGAAAATATGTAATTGGACAGTGTTTCTAGAGTGAAACCCAGGTCTCCTGCTGGTTTTTTTGTAGCTCTGTTGCCATATTTTCCCTTTTTTTAAATAGTGATATCACTGCTGAAACACTAGTGATGAAAAGAAGTATTTGTAAGACTGACATGTGCTTAATGCTCATGGAGCAGTTCCACTGATATCACCATGACACCACAAGTGGTGAGCGAAATGTAAGATCATTTTAAGGACTTAAATATATAGATTTTTGTCAGCAGTCTTAAGTATATTCAATGCTTTAAATCTCTGATGTTTATCAACAAGGTGGCTTTTTAATTAAAATGTAACAATGAAATATTCATACACCTTCACAGCAAAGTGACACAGTGAAGAAAACCAAAGCTAGATATCTAACTAATGCACACTGGCCAATGAAGCAACAGAAGTCACTAATCAGCACAGGAGTCTTATGTTGGGAAGTAGCGCCAAAAAACAACCATAGAAAAAATTATCAATTTTTACAGTGCTCTTCATTCACCTCTGTCAAAAATAGAGTGAAATCAAAATGTTTGAAGAACACTTTAAATTTGGCTACCAAATGTATTTTATTCGTCTTATTATAATATTACCTAAAACCCCCAATGAAACTGTTTGTACCAAAGTGCTTGCAGTCTAAGCAATGTTTTGCAAGCAACAATTGCAAAAGTTTCTATGCTCTCTTTTGAAGATGTCTTGTTAGGATTTAAGTGTCACAATCCTGATAAGGCTGGAGCATGAAAAGTCAAGTCTCTTGGCCTCCTTTTGCAGCTTGAGAAGACAGCTGGAAGAAACGACACATCAGGAGAAATGGCAAAAACTAAATTAGACTCTTAAAATCCTATTTCAGGTTTAATGATCAAGGTGTTAACTCGAGGATTTGTACCTGTACTTTTCAAACTGGTGTCTGTAGTTAACTAATGATTTTGCAGAGCTTATATTTCTCTGAGGAAAGTGTAAAGTGCAAGTTTTGTGAAGGCAAGCAGCTGCACAACAACAGCCTCTGGAAGCTAATTGCAAGGGCAAAGTCACAACTTGGGCTGTTCTTCTTCTGACAAAGCACTGATTGGTACTCAATGAACTCAAATAGAATCATTTATAGCCACTGACAGATAGGATCCTGTGGATTGCCCCTGCCCAGGGAGGCAGAAACTGGATTTTAGGCAAGCAGTGTTAAAGTGAGAGACATGGCTTTAAAGCCCAAGAAGAGTAGATTACACCCCTCTGCCTCAGGGTATGTGCCTTATAAGATCAGGAAGAGTTGTTCCACCCCCAAATCCCTCGTGGGTGTCCTGCTTTTCTTGTGTTGCAATTCGTTGTATTCTGCATTAACCCATCCTATTGTAGTCCTATTGGTTTGTGCCCTTGGGACTTCTCCCTTGCCATATTCCTATTAGACCCAGACCCTAAACTCCTGGCTCTGCCCCATAAACCCTACTACCCTGCCTCTGTTCAGCATTCTCTAGCTCTAGTTCATGTAGAGTGAAATACTGTGCTGGTGATGCCACAATAAATGGATTCCTGAGTTTAACCAAGCAGAGACCCATCTCCCACATTAGTCGCTGGTAGCTTCACTCACTCTGGACAGCAGCAGATGCATCAGGGTCCAGGTATCTTTCTTCTGATGGGTGAAGTTTTAGGTTTTGGATTAATGATACCACAGATACAAAGATACATGTGATGACTATATGCAGAGCTATCTCACTTTCAGTAGGATTCAGTTTCAGGGCTCCTAAAGGAATAGGGCTGGATTGTCAACTCAAGCTGCACTAGGGAAGATTTAGGTTGGACAGCAGGAGAAATTTCTTCAACCAAAGGGTTGTTAAGCACTGGAACAGACTGCCCTGAGAGGTGGCACCATCACCATCCCATCTCTGGAGGTGTTCAAGCAATCTCTGAACATGGTACTCTATGCCATGGTCTAGTTGTCAAGGTGGTGATGAGTCAGAGGTTGGATAATCAATGATATTTATTATTTTCCAATACAGATGGTATGGATAGGTATACCCTCTACTCTTCAGGGTTTTTCTGCCAGCATTTAGGTGCAATGCTGTGTCAGTCATTGTGCATTTAGATCATGTTGCGGTGTGTTGTTTTAAGATCCACGTGTTCCAGATCTCCTCAGGTCTCGCGGGGTTTCTGGCTAACCCTCGAGANACTTGCTTCTGCTCTGACCACGGCGTGCCCAGACTTGCCTGAGTCACGTGGCCCTGGCTTAGCCACGGACGCTGAGAAGCCAGGTACCGGGGCAAAACCCCCAAAGAGCGTAAAGCACCCCAATAAGATCAGTCACTGTGACTGACACAGTTAGCTTGACACCACTAACCCTTCCAGAATGAGGAGCTTTGGGACTCAAGATGGAGAAATGGGTCAGCTTCTGGAGGACTGCTTAAATCTGGAGTGGGAAACATGAAAACAGAATTGAAAGTCCTGGATAGAGCAGGTAACTGTACACAGGTACTGCTGCATTACGCTGCAGTATATGGGAGCCATAGTATTTACTAGTTTGTCATGAAAAAAGCAGGAGTGGCAGGACCTTGTTAAGTGAAACCAAATGTGGATGACCTGAGGTCTGGGAGGCTTGTCATCTCTTGTCTTGTTTGCTGCTGCTACCTTTGGCAGATTCATCCAATGCAAGGCTGAGTGTGAACTCCAAAAATGAGAAAAACCATCAAACAATACAGTTACTGGCAAGCACACACCAATGTGGACAGACAGTCCAGTAGATGCCTTTATCAGCATCCTCGGCACTTGAAACTACCACAGCCTGATTGTCCTCCTTCTTGCCAGCTCACCAAGATTGTTCTTTCCAAATGGCCATGCAGACACCCCAGCTTGATTGATTTAAAGACAAACAAATCAGATATTAAGTCCATCCACAATCCCACCTGTTTATCCCAGATCCAGTCCTAGGGTTTTCAGGTTTTGGACTCCAAACTACTGGCAAATCCAACCTGAAGTCTGGTAGGAAATCATGTACATATTGTCCTATTCATATCCAGAAAATTTAACAAAGTGTCATGGTTTGAAATGCAGGTCTCTGCTAGGGAAGGCAGGAGCCTCTCTTGGAATGAGAAATGCAAACCCCCTCCATCCAAATTATTATAATTTTGAAATTAAGGGCCTCTCAGGCAAAAATATGGGGATTGGAGTAACAGTTCTTTACTAGTATGTATAACAAGGCAAACAACCAATAACAACTATGGCATTAATGACAAAACAGAACCAGGAACCCCATGATAGCCATCTTGGCTGAGATGGGAAAGGACAGAGGAGAGGCTTTGCTTCACAAACTCCCTGCGGGCAGTCAATCTCGGTTGCACTCTTGCAGAACTCTGAGGAACACCCAGCTGGAACAGCAGGAATGAGCAGAAATCCTGGGCAGGTGGAGTGATGTATCAGAAGAAGAAGCAGAAGAAGCAGAAGAAGCAGAAGAAGCAGAAGCAGAAGAAGAAGAAGAGACAAAGAAGAAAAAGAAGAAGACTAAGAAGATGAAGATGAAGACAATGAAAAAGAAGATGAAGATGAAGACAATGAAAAAGAAGATGAAGAAGACAAAGAAGAAGACAAAGAAGAAGACAAAGAAGAGAAAGCCAAAGAAGAAGAGGAAGACAAAGAAGATTAAGACAAAGAAGACGAAGAAGATGACAAAGATGACAAAGAAGATGAAGAGGATGATGAAGAAGAAACAGAAGCAGAAGAAGAAGCAGAAGAAGCAGAAGCAGAAGAAGCAGAAGGAGAAGCAAAAGGAGCAGAAGGAACAGAAGAAGCAGAAGAAGCAGAAGCAGAAGAAGCGGAAGCAGAAGAAACAGAAGAAGACAACAACAACGATGATGACAACGATGAAGGAATTCCTCCCACCCTCCCTTTTACCATCCCTCTTCCCCCTCGGCCCAGCCAAACTCTTTGTCTTCTCAAAAACCTAGTAAGTACCAGCAGTCAGGTTCCCCCACAACTAATGGCGAAAATTCTATTGGTGAGAAGGATCAAAAGGAAGGACACTTAACCCCCAACACAAAGTCAACAAAATCGAAATAGAATTTAAGGAGACAATAGGACAGGCTCTTATGATTAGGCAAGTGCACTGATGGTTATCTTGCTTACTCATGCCCAGTCATATTTATCCCTCTTCTGCTTTTTTCCCACATGTAAATTCTGATCATAGAGGAGAAAAGGTTACCACTTTGGAGTTTACTGAGGCAAAATTCATTATGAAGCTGCTTAATAGTTTTTGGGAGTTATATTTTAAGTCATCAAGTATTAATGAAGAAAAATGTACAGGATATCATGTACAGTTCATTAGAAATTATTGCCGTCTGAAGTAATCCAGGATGGACAGTCCTAGACAACACTGATTGTTTTCTGCCATGGTAAGACTAAACAAGACCACTAATTAATAAGTCAGGGTGGAACTACATGTATATTTTGAAAAGCAAAATAAGTCTACATTGAATTTCTACCATCTCATAAAACCAGAAAATTGTCAATATTGACAGCATTGTCAAGACACCATAGAAAGACTTTAATAGAGGTAAAAGTGATGGAGACAGCACAATTATTACTTGCTGTGAAGCTTTACTCTTGAACAGAAAAAAGATGATAAGTATAGGGTTAAAAATATTTCTAAATCAAGGGAGAGGGTTTAGGCCTGTTAGGCCTTGGGAAGATGTTGCTCATGTAGAACTGCACCTGCATACTGTGATGAATGGATGATTGTTAACTGCAGCTGTATAACCCTTTAATCATTATGATAGATGATGTGATTGTTATACTCTTAACAGTAACAAGAATCATGAGAAATAATCATGAGAATTTATGCTTGGGTGGAATCAATGTACACAAGAAAACAATGTAAGTTTAATAATTAAAATACAGTTATATAACATTAAGACATAAAAAGTGATCACTCCAGACCCTATGGCAGAGTCAGATTTGGGTTCTGTATACCCCTCACACCCAGAGCTCCCTAAAGAAAAGAAACTGCATATAATCATTCTGTGATTATGTGTCTCTGAAGGCTAACAAAGAGGTGGTTTGGCCATAGAAGGAACTCATGTGACAGCCCATGTGACCACAGTATCAACTTAAAACAGAAGAGTGGTAATTTTCTTGTTGAGATATATGTATCATTGCCTTTTTGGACACAGAAGACAATATTGCAAAGATGTCCACAGCAGTTCACAGGAGTTGAAAGGTTTTTTGACCTTCCATCAGTTTCATTTTATAGAATAAGGGAACTTTTTACCATGGGTGCTTCCTCCTCTTCTATGTGAACTAAACCTGCTGGGATGCATAGTGGCTTAGCTCAGGTAACTTGTACAGAAGGCATAAACCTGAGAGCAGGATACTGAAAGGATGGGAATTTGGATGCTTCTGGGATCATTCCATAATAGGCCATGTTTCTGATTCTGGCTCTTAGTTGGTTTGGGACCTGTCATATATAAGGTCATGTCCCTGGTCTGTGATTGGACCCGTGCTCTCAGGTACTTCTATATGTTGTTAAGTTTGCAATGCCCCTTGGTCTTTGGACCTTGCCCCCAGAACGTGCAGTTTCTGGGGTTTGTTATTTTACTATCATTAAAGTATTTTGGGCAACTCCATCGTTCCTATCCCTCTATTTTTCCTCGCTTGCCTGGCCGGACCAGTCTCAGAGTCACAGTGAGCTGACTATAACACGCTGCTACACTTAGTCATAAAATGCTTCTTGGAGCTACACCAGAACACAAATGATTATATTGCATAAGGCAAAATGCTGCCAGTATTTTTATCACTTTACTTGTCTTCAAAGCATATCAAGCATACTAATTAAGACATTCTACACAGAAACTGCAAAACAACCCAATGCACTTACAATCTGTCTTATAATAGCATATACACTGAGTCAACCAGATAATAAACAAGGAAAGATCAATTGTAGCTGTTGGGAGTATTGGATAAGGCTTATGTTAATGCTTGGATAAAGTCCTGGGACACTGGCAGTTTCCCAGGAATTCATTAGGCTAAGATCCATGCAGGAGACAGTTGAGCAGTTTCACTGAAATCAGCTCTCAGCAGCAGCCAGTGGAGCCAGGGAATTTAATAGACCTTTCACTCAGGTATGCCTCTAACTGCTAGGTCTGGGAGTGCAGTAATCAGATAGTGCTACAGGAAAGCAGACTGTCAGTAAGCACTGCTTTTAGTAACAATTTTTCTGGCAGTCATCTGGGCACAAGGCGTGCAGTGATGTTTCTGTGTCTATGCCTCTTGTTATAGGTGTGGCTGAGGACATGTGGCAAGGGCTCACAAAGCATGTTCTGCCTATGTCTAGGCACTGTGTTTAGCTAGAGGAGTCCTACAGGCTCCCAGCAACAAGGGAACATTATTACATTTTCTAAGAATTTTAAAAAAATTGTTAGATAGATTAATTAGTTTGCTAACAGGAGGTGAAGAGCATTATCCCTTATAGCTGAACATGTGACACTGACTTGTAAGTTTCAATTTTTTGCCTTTTTAAAGAGAAAAGACTTAATGTACTAAATATGAGCTCAATTCCCCTAAATGACAAACTCACTAGGGAATAGTGGGTAAGTGTGGTGGGGAATAGGCTCAAGGCACTGAAGCGAATTCTTAAATAAAATAAAAATTCATGGGTGCTTCCTCAGCTCCAAATTCCAGGTGGAAATCATTCATGCTCCTAATTCCTATAATGTGTCACAGACACATATGTAAAATGTTCCTAACAGAGCTGGCTCAAGGGACACAAGACTCCAATGCAGTGCAGCAGCCTGAAAGAGCCCAGTCTTTTTTTGCCCCTGGGCTCCTGACACTTATGTGCCTGTTCAGTGAACTGTTTTTGGAAACTGCACTGGAATAACTTTGGATTTTCTGAGGAAGCAAGGTAGGGAGGCATTTTTTTCAGGTCAGTTAGTACTGAAACTTTCTATTTTGGCATCTTCTTGGAGTTTTAGGTTCATGCAGGGAGGAGGACAGTGGTTAGTTGACTCTACTCTCTAGACAAACACTAGTCAAAAGTAGCCACAGGCCACATTATTCTTACAATAGCTATATCTTTAGGGATTGACCTTAGTTACAAGTGAAGATGAGTGAGTGAATGCCTTTGAGGAAGTAGTAGAGGAGTAGAAAAACATGCTTTCACCTAGAAGGTGGTCTGAATAATCAGTTACTCAACTGCTTTTGTCCCTTATTTTCCTACATCCAAGTGCACTTTCTTTTCACCTTTCCCACCAGACTGATGAAGGCTTGAAGCAAGTCTTCAATGCATAGCTTGAAGTTCTGATTACTTCCTATATTATTTGAAAATTAAATGTCTTTCAAAATGTTGGCTTACAGTATTAGAATTCTTCAGTTTTCTCCCTCTTTTCTGCTTAAACACCTTGCAGTGTATAACTGTAAGCAATTTCACCCACATCCTATTCCATCCACCAGGGAATAATCTGTTCATTTTTTCAATTTGTCCAGTGGAAACACTGCTAGTGTTTTGCTGTTATGTCTGGAGTTACTCTGAGAGTAGTTGTGTGAAGTGTGCCAGCTATGAACCAACATCAAGAGCTAAACGAAATCAGAACGCTAAGGAGCTAGAATATGACTCTACTTTGGAATATGGTTATGAAAATAACACCTTCTCACCCAACATTTTGCCACTTATTGGGATTGCACAGAGTAGCAGTTTTGTTCTGGAGGCCATCTGATCAAATAGGGCCACCTACAGTGCACTGCCTAGGACTATTCCAGATGGCTTTAGAACATCTTCAGGGATGGAGTCCCTACAGCATTTCTGGGCAACCTGTACTACTACCTGGGCATCTTCACAGTGAAAGTGTTTCCTAATGCTCAGATGGAGCTTCCAGTATTTCAGTTTGTGCCCATTGCTTTTTGTCCTGTTGCTGGGCACCACTGAAAAAAAACTTGGTTTTTTATTTAGTCTGCTCTGACTAAATTTGTAAAATTTGAGAAATATGTCCAGAAAGTAAATTATCTGATATCAAGATGCTCAGTAGGATTCATCTTAAAATAATTTGTCTGAGACAAGACAATTCCTATACATGGCAAGCAGTTCAGAGGGAAGGCTTCACCATCTTCAGTACCCTTCACTGCTTTAGTACTAAGAGATAAAGATTATAATGTCTTCAATATATCATCATTAAGACATACACTGTTATTTTGTGGGTTCTTGGAGACAGCATCTTCTAATGAGCTTTATATTCTCTCTCATACTCAAAATGAAAAGCTCAGTAAACAGTCTGAGCTTACCCAGTGCTGCTTATCCACAGAAATCACTGCATGTCAAAGGGGTTTTTTTTAAAGGTTTTTGGCTGCTCTCACAGTGAATTTTTTTACCTTGCTTTGCATTTTAAATATACACTTTGAGGTTTGAAGCATTCGTTGCTTTGCCAAAGGATGAGTTTGCTTCTGTTGTTATATCCAGCCTCATTTCTGCCTGCTTCTTATCCAGAGTGGCTGGGACCTGGCATCTCTCATGACTGGCTTATGCTTGGTGTTTGTTTCAAGCAAGATCTATTTTCTGTCAAATTCACTATATGCCATAGTGAAATGCCAAAGTAAAATCTCTCCCCATAATCCTCTTTGAGAAAGAATAGCTAACTGATTAGAGGGTTATAGAAAGCTCATATATCTTCCATTTCTCTGTTTGCACTTGATAAATTTGGCTAAGCCATCACTGAGGGGCAGATGGACTGCAAAGTGCAAAACACCCATCCTGAAGGCAACATCTAAGGCAGCATGGAGTTGATGGTGACTAAAATCATAATTCATGCAAAATTATCTTCTTGGATGCTTCAGCTCTCGTAGCTTCTCCTACAAGCCTGCCAGTTTGCTTAACTGTAACTAGCAATGCATATCTTGCTAAATGAAGCTCTACACAAGGCAGCCTACTGGGGACTGGAGAGAATCTCTAATGTATCTTACTCTGGCAGCTCTGTGAGTAGTCCAGCCAGGCTGACGACCAACCAGCAGACTTGCTCACTCCTGTGTGCATGCATGACAAATAAAATATGTTCTGATAGTCCTGTAAGAGGACAATTCAGTCTGTTGGGAGTTAAGTGTCTTTTTTGTGTTCTTTCTCAGCTAGTGGAATTTTTCCCCATTTAGCTGAGAGAAGACTTGATGGTTGGTACTTCTTAGGTGCTTAAAAAAAGCAAAGGATCATCAGGCCCTGGGGGAGCTAGAAGGGAATGGGGTCTTCTTGGGTCCGGGAGAGGGGGACAGACACTCTCGGAGCTGTTTCTGCTGGGAGAAGAGGATTTTTGCCATCATCCAGATGGAGTTGCTTCTTCTTCTCCTTCTCCTTCTTCTCCTTCTCCTCCTTCTTCTTCTCCTTCTTCTTCTCCTTCTTCTCCTTCTTCTCCTTCTTCTCCTTCT
>VWYI01009424.1:21898-32290 GCA_013399455.1 Anthoscopus minutus
CCCCCTGTCCTGCCGGACGTGCTGCAGCCCCAGCTGCCACCGCGGAGCTGCTGATCCATCTCATCCACCAGCCCCGGACTTTCTGCTCATCCCTGCCATTTCCAGAGAGAGGTTTTCCTCAGAGCCCTGCAGGAGCTCCGGGACTGAGTGCCAGCTGAGGGGTTTGTGAGGCACTGCCTCTCCTCCACTTTTCCCGTCCCAGCCGAGACAGGGTCCCTGTTCTGTTCCGTTGTTAATACTGTAGTTATTGTTGTTGGTTTACCTTATTATACATATTCGTAAAGGACTGTTATTCCTATTCCCATATCTCTGCCTGAGACCCCCGTGTTTTTAAAATATAATAATTTGGAGGGAAAGAGCGGGGGGCTTACTTATTTTTCATTTTAAGGAAGGTTCCTGCCTTCCTTAACAGATACCTGTCCTACAAATGAAGACACAGTCTTTTGCATCCTTTTCCTTTTTGACCCTAGTAAAGATTACTCCAGGCATAGCAAACAACTTCAATATTATTCTCAAAGGCAGAAAATTGAATATCGCAGAATACTGGGAGTGATATTAAAAGGTTGGGTTTTTTTCTTGTGAGTTAAAAGGTTCCTGATTATTTAGCAGATGACAGAAACATAGCCTTATATCCAGCCTCTTTCTAGAAGTCATTATTATTAAGTGAAAATGATATTTTTTAGGAAACAATATAAGATCCCTCCTCTTCCTCTCCTTTTGCAATAGAGATTAGACTCTCCACAAAATATCTCAGGCCAATGAAATAATTCTCATATATTTAATGACTCCCCTTCTCCAAGTCTTTTATGCTGTCTAAATCTAAGATTCAGACATAGTGAAAACCTTTTATAAGGGTTTTTTGGTTTCTTACCCTTGTCTTCTGCTAAGCTTCAGTATTGTTTCTAACCTCACTTTCCAGACTACAAGTTTAACAGTACTCCATGTTCCCTTCATCATAGAAATATTCTGGGGTTTCTGTCCATTGCACCTGGTCAGAGTAGTATCAACGACTATTGCATCAGATTACTTTCTTTGCTTGTAGTTTTCAGTGTAAAGCACTTCTGTTGACTCTTGCAAGCACGCAAATTCTCATTCTAATGTAAAAAACATAGCAATAGGACAAGAAAAAGACATCTTTCTGGCCATTATCAATATCTGATCTAGGTTCCAGTGGGTGGGCTGTTTGTTCATGCGCATCTCCATTGGTGAAAAAAATTAAATATGACTTCTGGGAGAGCAAAGGTAGTGATATAAAGAATGCATGTCGAGTATGATGCATAGCATGGTAGCAGCAAGAATTCTCTTTTCTATAGTGTGCTTGGGAGAAGATTTTTTATTTCACAATTCAAACATGAGAATATGGCTTTTTGAAATAGAATTTCAGATTTTGATGAACAGCAAACAGTTGTATGGTGTTCTGCAGTTAGTACCAATTTCACCTAAACCAACAAGGTCACAGATGTTATTTGGTTTCTTGCTGAAGACTGCTGGTTTTTCACATGAAGGTGCTTTGCAGCATAATCTCGTGTCCTAATATGTCCGTTTGGAGCTGTACATGTATACAATCTCCTGGGAATGTAGGTGGAATCAGATGGAGTACCTCTGCTAGGAAAACAGGCTGAAAGAGCTGTGATTCTTCCTACTGGAGAAGAGAAGGATCCCGGGAGACTTTATAGCACAATTCAGTACCTACATGGGATTGCAAGAGAGCTGGAGAGGGACTTTTAAACATAGCATGTAGTGTTAGGATAAAGGGTAATGACTTTAAATTGAAAGAGTGCAGTTTAAGATGACATATTACCAGAACAGGTTCCCCAGAGAAGTTTTTGAAGCACCATACCTGGTAGTGTTCAAGGCTGGGGATGGGGCTCTGACCAGCCTCTTCCAGTGGAAGGTGTCCCTGCCTATGGCAGAGGGGTTGAAACTACATGGCCTGAAGTCCTCTTCCAAACTGAACCATCAATGATTCTAAAATACTTTTCTTAATTCAAGGAGGATCATTTGTAAACTTAATTTGAGGTGTGATAGTCCCTCAACTTTGTTTTTGAAACAAAATTACCTTGGAGCACTCCTCTCTGATCATCTCTTATCATGACAAAGCTTAAGTGAGCCCAAGGTTGTGCTCAGGTGTGCTGAGATGGATACAGAAGAGAGATGGATGATTTTCTGTTAAAAAATAGAAGGAATCATGCTGATCTGCTGTTATTTTACTCCTTTAAAAGCATGACAGTAGTGAGAATAAATTTTGGACATAATATTAGGATAAAAATACAAACAAATTTATTTCATCTTGTTGGCAAGATCTTTTTATTAAATTCAGACGGAGAAAAATTTTCCTCTTTTCCCCCAATGGACTTTTTTCAAAATATTTATATAGCCCTGTAACATTTACATAGTGCTCTACACTGCTGATATTCTTCTTACCTGAGTGTAGACAAGAGAAATGCATGGAGGATGACCTATTATCAATAAAAAGGAAAGAGAGAAAAGGAGCAGAAGGATTAGGGTGGAGCACTGGACTATGAGCAAACCAGGGCTGAACCTGGAGGAAGGTTATCACAGAACACAAGAGAGGAAAGTTAAATTATTTTTGTGTGCCAATACTTTGGGAAAGAATGAGAAAGCAGTATGAGCAGGGGAAAGAACAGATGTCTAATTAACCTAATTTTTTTTAGAGTGAAATAATTCCTAAATGTTCCTGTAGAAGTGTGATCCATTTGTCAGGAGCACTGCTGGTTAAATTACTCTAGCAGTGACTCTATGTTTAGAGACAATAGAGGCTCAGTTATCATTCCACATACACCCACCTAAATTAGAATTCATGCTATGGTAAAAGCCATGGAGGAAAAGATAGCAATTCCCAGATCTGTGCTGCATAGAAAATGCTTCCACCCTGCAAGGATCAAGTGTGTCGGCTCTACTGTACACAGACTCAGAGTACAGGAGGAAAATCTCACCAGTCTTGTAAACTATCTGCTGCTACACTCAAAACTACAAAAGCATTTTAAACCTAGACTAGATCAGAAGCCCTGTTCTAGTAAAAGTGAGGTTATGGCTCAGTGCAAGGAATTTCTAGAGAGCACCTTGCGGGGGACAGTGGCCCAGCTAACAGTTCCCCCATCCTCTCCTGGAGGGAAGAGAGCTTTTAGGAGCTACCTGTCCAGCATGCTTTTCAGTTCATGTTAATTCTGTCTTTATTATTGGTTGTCCCCTTTTGACCTGCCCTGACCTGATGGAGGTAAAATGTGGGCTCCCAGGATCCCCCCTGGTTTTTGTATCAGATATCTCTTAGAGGACAGAGCTCCAATTAAGCCTCTGAAAGAAGTCAGATAAGAAGCCCCGTCTCTTTCTTCTATTTGCTTTAAGAGCTGTTATCATTCAAACAGCCTTGTTGAAGGCCAGAGCTGACTATCTCTGTCGAAGAGGTTTTGGTTTCATGGCCCCCACTACCTCCCAGGCGAGAATTAGCACCTTATATATGTAGACTTCACACACTTACAATATATAGTGTAATTTGAAAATTATAATGGAAGTTCCCTGGCCATTTTCATATGCAGAATTCAACCTGGATTCTGAGCACTCACCTCTATTAAAAGCTGCCTAAGTATTAGATAATGCTGCCAACGTACACAGACTGGTAATATAGTCAAAACTTTTCTGTTAAAGGTGGATTGCAAAAGATGTATTTGTATCACAGGTCAAAGGGAATAGCATTCAAAAAGTTAGTTGCATTAATGCAGTTGGCTGCCTGCTGATTGCAACCTGGATTTTATTGTGTTGCAGTCCTTGCATGAACACTCTTCTCTGTGGACTTCTTTATCCCCAAAGTAAGTGACATTAATAAACCCCAGGGCACTAGAATTTCCAAAGTCTTCATGGTACTCCAGATGGATATTTCACTTTCCTCTTCCACAGAGCAAGGAACTCTGTTGACATTGTTAATCAGGATCTATGAAAGTTAGACAAAGCATTTGATTTTTCTCCTTCAAGGTTTTTGTCTCCAAGGGCTATTTCCTCATATTTTGAGAGCTTCCAAAAATGTTAGGAGTCTTTGCTCCTTACTTAAGTTACTTTGGCTCAGAGATGTTACTTAAAAGGAAGTGGAAAAGAATTGTTAAATTATTGAAGTAGATGTGTCTACTGGTTTCAGACTTAGGGGAAAAAAAAATTTCTATACATAATTTCAGGCCCCTTTTCCTTACCCTCTCTCCCCCAAGTAAGCTATAATACAAAACCAGAAAAGCTATTTTCTGAAGACCTGGGACAGATTTACTATTGAAGCCAGTGGTGTTGTTCCTAGTTGGACCTAAGATTCATTATTCTAGTACAGAAAAAGCTTGCATTGGAGAACTTTATAAAAGCTCCAGTTTCCTAAAACCCTACAGAGCCAGATTCAGTAATTTCAAAGCAGCACATTACATACATGAGGAAGTGGTCTCTAGTAACATGAAGATGGGACTAAATAAACTGCCCAGTGGAAAAGAACCCAGGGGTGCTGGTCAGCAGCAGCTGAACATGAGTCAAGAAGGCAAATGGCATCCTGGCCTGTACCAAAAATAGTGTGGCCATCAGGAGCAGGGTAGTGGTTGCCCCCCTATACTGAGCACTGCTGAGGCCACACCTCAAGTTCTATGTCCAGTTCTGGACTCATCACCACAATAAAGACATTGAGGTGGTGGACTGTCCAGAGAAGGATCTGATGAAAAGTTTGGAATCCAAATAGATGAGGGATCTTAGGTGGTTAAGCCTGGAAAAAAGAAGCTGAAGGGAGACTTTAATGCTCTCTGCAAGAAAGGAGACTGTGGCAGATGGGGTTAGCTGCTTCTCCAGGGCAGCTATTGGTAGGAAAAGGGGAAAGGCCTTCAAGTTGTGTCAGTAGATTTCTGGTTGGATATTATGAAAAATTTCTTCATTCAAAGAGTGCTTAAACATTGGAACAGACTTCCCAGGGAAGCGAAGAACTTGCTGTCCCTGGAAATGTTAAAAAAATTGATAGAGATGACACTGATATGGCACAGTGGACCATATTTGGTCACAGGTTGGACTTAATGATCTTGGAGGTCTTTCAATGGTTCTATGATAGTTTTTTCTTAAGAACACTGAAAATTTCAAAGTAATGATTTTTTTTTTAATTGTTCATTCTTTCTTATAAAAGACCTTGGAAAGTCCAGCATCACAAAGAGATCAAGGCCAAATCTGTCTATGTGAGATGCTAGCTGGGTAGGATTATTTGAGATCACAGACATCTGCAGGTGCAGGATAGTCAAGGACAAAACTCTTCTCATAATTTTGGTTGAGATGACAACCTGGTGTATGGCCATTCACATATGTGTACAGGACTTGAATTCTCTGCTTTCCACTTGCCCTGCCTAAGCAGGCACAAGTTTTTGAGAGCTGCCATGAAGAGTACCAGCTCAAAAGCTGCCAGTCCTCTTTATTTATGGTTAGAAGGTTACGTATAGGGTACCAATTAATAACTGAAGAAGGTTGATGTCTACATTTGTGAAAGCTAACCCTTGTGTTAAAGTGTCTTCATGACTACAAATAGTGAAAGGATGGAAAATTCTTTTTTCCCTCAAAAGGAAGATGTGCAACAACACTGCAACTCGGGTATTTCACCTATCCTAAAGCAAGAAGAAATGTGAATTGGTATTGTAATTCCTGAAAGCATAATCTCTTACTCCCCCTAGGCACTATCACATATTTCTAGTCCTCTTGCTGAGTCACATTAAACAAAGCATCAAATAAAATTAATGATCTGACAAAATGGCCTCTCTCTATCTAAGGGGCTGCAAAAGAAAGACCTCCATATTGGGATCCAAAAAGTGATAAGGAGGGAGTGAATTTATGGAAAGAATATCTGCCTCATTAGGGATGATTAATGTGAAGGAAGAGGTCATTTATTTGGAAGGCACAGTGCTGGAGAAGACACTGTGGACACGATGGGAAAATACTTTGCTGGAATAAAATTTGTCACTGCAGAAAGAAAAAGGAAGAGAAAAAACCTTCCATGCTTTTGAAAGATGCAGAAAGACCAGGTGCCTTTCTTCTTCTGCAGGAGAATTGTCTTTGAAAAAAAACAAACCAAAACACTTCACTAACTGTCTTAGAACCTTGTGGTGCTTTTGACCTTCATCTTCAGCTGAATAACTGCAAACCATTTCCCCTGTCTGTGAGAGATGTTTGGTGAAAGAGATATTCTGAACACACTGCCTCTTTGTGTTACCTTGCCCTTGCTTACATCTGCCCAGTTTGACAGTGAGCCTGCAGTAACTACTGGTAGCAGACAGTCCCCTTGCTATTGGAAATAAAATACAAAAGTGGGAATGACAATCTACTCTGTATATCTGATGTCATTGATATTTAGGAACCAATACATTGTCAGATGTGGTTGAAAGAGAATGCTATGTCCTGATAATTCCTTGTTTGTTATTTGTACTAAAATATTCTTGGGGCTGTCTGGGCTAATAGCCTCCATGTACCCCGGAATATAGCAGCACAGTGGTTATTCTAACTTTATTTTTGGGACATCTCATAACTTTGATCTCCAAAGGTCCAGCAGCACATAACCTATGAGGAGGAATCCAAGAGCTATGTCCAGGACACTGTCTCTGCTATCTCTCTACTGTTCTGCTGAGTTGCTGGTGGATCTTTTTAAAGGAGTGCTGCTGATGAAAGTAACCTAAAGCTGCTGGCCTCTTGATCAAAACACAGTAAAATCTTTTTTCCAGGATGGCATATGATTGAAAGAGGCCATTCATAGAAACTGAAGATTGAATGGTTTAAGCAAAGGAATTTAAATAACCTAGGGAATTTTCAAAGGAGAACTAAACTGTATTATTGTGGACAAAAACATCTTATGTTGAGGTGTATATTACTGAAATTATTCAAATGCCAGTGTTGTCTTGGTCATCTGTAAACGTCATCTATATCCATTCCTTGGAAGTTTTTTGCACGAGCACAATTTTGATGAAATACCAAGGGACCCAACATCCAGATGCAATTTAGTCAGATTCAGCATAAGGGTCACAATAAATCTGGTGAGACCACTCCAGAAATTACTCTGATCTCATATGTTCAAGGGATTTTTAGGGAAAAAAAAATCAGAGTTATTGTGTGGGAGAAATCTATGATGTTGCTGCTATGCAAACCTTTTGCTAGTATCTATCTCAAGTTACCATCTCTAAACTGGAAGAGATCAAAGCCAATAACTTGAGATAAAAAAGTTAAGAAGCATTTTACAATGAATAAAGCGTGGATAGTGAGGAATTTTTTGAGATTTGATATGTTTTGTACCATTATTTTGAAATGAAAAATAACAAGAATAGCTAATTATTTTTAAAAACTGTAAAGAAAATATGTAAAAGCACTATTCAAATACATAAACTATAAAATGGTTTACTGGGAAAAAACAGTATAAAATAGTTTTGACCTGCTGATGTGGGTCTTAAATGCCTGTGCTGTTCAATTTGTATCTCACTATCACTGAAGTAAAGATACAGCAATCTTATATGTGACAGAGGTCTGGTAGAACACAGAGGTGAGTTGAAGAGACTCAAGGTCAGCAGAGTAAATGCAACTTTGAGCAGTTCACAGGTAGCTATATGGGGTCAAAGGCTTCCAAGTATTTGTAAATTTGTGTGTGATTATGTCAGGTGAATACTAAGAAGATGCTGAAGAATGCTTCTAAAGTGTCTCAAGGACCTGTACATAAGAGGTTGTAGCTCTAGGCTGGGTTTTGGCCAGCTGTTCCTCAGAAGGTGTCTCCAACTGTGCAGGGCTTCTCTTCCCGGGGAGATTTGACAGAGTCTTTGCCTTTCGCTGGGGTTCACTCTCTGTAAAGGCTTTCCTTCCACTTCATTAGTTTCTAATTGCTACCTGAGATACGACTGTTCAGTCATAGACAGCTGTGAGCAGGAGTTTCTGGACATGTTAAGATGCCACGGTTTCCTGTGTCTGTGTAAACTGTTCCATACAGGCTATCAGTGTAAAATGAAATGACACTGCAAGATGCAAGCAAGGCTTCCTGTAAGTTTAATGCAACCATGCTTATACTGCAACAGTCTGCAAGCTTCATGTTGGAAGATATTTCTTGTTTTCCCTGGTCTCTGTAATCAGCTGAAGATTTTCAGTAAGTGTCATGTAGCATCCTGGTATTCCAATATATCTGCTCTGATGCTGGGCTGTCAGGGTGTTTTCCCTCTTGGGGGGGCCCAGGGTCCAGTTCGGGCTAGCTCAGGACCCCAGGTTTAACAACCCCAACTAGGACAAAGGCAAAAGATGATAAGTTCTCTCCCTCTCAGGACCAACAGTCCCACAGTTTATTGTAGAACAACTCATGTGGTGTCCTGGAGCAGAGGAGGAGAGAGAGCGAGAGAGGGGGTCCATGACCCTTGGGATAAACCCAGGGAGAGGGGACGGGGAGAGGTCATGACCAATGACACACCTGAAGGGAGGGGAGAAGGAAGGAGACTCAGGTAACTGATCACCATGGCCTCAGGGGGGGAGGGGGAGAGGTGCGTGGGATAATCCAAACCACTAGTACAAAATAATAACTAAACAGACTATTCTGTGCAATGCCATACTGGGCAGCACTAAGATTTTTGGGAAATTTCCCAGAAACTATGGACATGTGATATAATCTTGTGCTTTCCTGAATGCTCAGAAACCAATTTTAGCCTGAAAGCAACAGGTTTCATCTTTTCTATTTGTTTTTCCCTTCTTTCTTCTACATTTCCTTTAAAAATAAGCTGCTACAATACTGGGTAATTTTCTCTATGCTAAACTTCCCCTTTGAATCCAGTGTGAATCTTGACTTGTTGACAGTGAGCTCCCCAGCCTGATTTCACAATGCATGACTGAAGCTCCTTTCTCCTTTTCCACCTTTCAGCTGCCTTTGTCCAAATCCTGTGAGTCAGGGAGACTGGATGCTCCCAGGCCTTTTTCTTCACTGAGTGCTCTGTTATATAAATTCTTTCCTTTTTGTTACTAGTTTCCCAATCCAAGTATTTTCTATTTTTACTGGATGATAGGTTTTTTTTCCTAAGCAGTTGTTCATTTTGATCACCATTCTGAGTGTCTTATTTGGATGACATGGCCATTGCATGCAGTTTTCTGGGGAAGGTTATGCTGTTACTTGCTGCTCTAAATTCCTTGTCTAGCAGAGCCTTAATAACCTACAGAAGATAAGGAGCTGAATGTTGGAAGTGACCCAGAAAGCTGGATCTAAGCACCTTTAAGCTTCAAGGAAATTAAGATTCAGATGAGAGGTTTTTTGGCTTGTACTTGGAGTGTAGTCAGCAATTGCTTCCATGATTGCTGAACCCAAACTAAAATTTAGCAGTTTTATGTATAGTCTCTTTGGTCTGATTTGGAAAACTGCCCATCCCTGTGCTAGTCAAAGACTGAGGAATTGAAAAGGTGACCTAAAGTCACCTCTGTCTCCTTAGCTCTTGCAGGGAAGACAACTGCTGCACTAAAAGAATCATCCATTTGCTTTTCCTTTGCTTGTTCAGCCCTTTCACTGCCTATAATTCCTGTGTCATGCCAGTGCCCTTGGATTCTTTGTGGTGATGCAGGGTTAGAGGCCTCATGACTACCTGTGCCCAGTCTTCTGTGGAGAAATATCCTCTTTTTGAACCTTCGTCACCATACATATGTAAGTGAAATGGTCAAGATAAGCCAACATCCATAACTGGACATGCTTTGTTTTCTTAATGAATAAAATTGTCTAGAAAGTTCTTGAAGAACCTTTCAGCTGGTACTGCTAAGCCTCCAGAAATAGGATATTAGGACATTGTAAATCAAATGGTAGGGTTGGACTGGTGTGAAATAAAAGCTGTCAGAGGTGGAAGCACAAACAAGACTGAAAAATACCTGTATTTTTTGTTAACTTTTTCAATTAAAGTCCTACAACTCAGGGATAAGGGGAGGAAGTAAACTGACTCTGCTAGAATCTAATAAGAGAAAACCTACTTTCCTACTTCAATTGAAGTATTGACAGGAGTTTGCCCTCTGCCTGCTTCTCCTCATCCTCTTCAAAAAACATATCCCTTGCTGAGGAGTTGAAATTCTTTGAAAGATGTCCATATTCTTGTTGCTGTCACTTTTTATGTAAGTACTATTCCTAAGAATGGAAAGCTGGGATATCAGAATAATTTAAGGAAGACATAAGAGGACAGTAGAAGGAAAAATGTAGTAAAAGAAATATAAATAGAGCATTAAATAGAGCATTTGCACACAGGCTTCATATTCTAACACTGCTCCCCTAGCTAAAGGCAGGTTGCATTTCTATCTGCTGGTTTAGTAGAACAGTGTTGAGATTTTTAGATTTACGTTTTTACATGAATCTTGGAGAAGGAAAAGTCTCATGCCACATTTTTTTACTGCATT
>VWYI01009424.1:34147-68982 GCA_013399455.1 Anthoscopus minutus
TAGATTTACATTTTTACATGAATCTTGGAGAGGGAAAAAAGTCTCCTGCCACATTTTTTTACTGCATTCTTAGTGACTGCAGTTACCTAAACAGCTTACAAGGCTTCTGGGGGTAATATTTTTCCTAAGTCTCTCTGAAAATTGAAGTTATCCATTTAGGTGAAGCTAGTATATTAATTAATTGTTCATAGAGAATTTAGGCAGATGGAACATGGGTGGATTAAAGAGTAAAAGAGCTTAAAAGGGAAAGAAATTGCTGGTCCTTTTTTTATGCATTAAAAGTCAGACTTAATCAAGAAAAAAGNGTGCTGTACACCCGTGTCTGTTGTTTTTCGTCCCTGATCTTTCCATGGAATAAACGCCTTTCTCCTGCCCTCAAACCTGAACCATCTGTGCCATAGAGCATAAGCCCTCTACAGCTGTATCCTGGACTGTGCTGCTCTCTGGGAACAGTCGACTCTTGGCCCAGTGCTGGCAGCTGGCTGGGGAAAAAACCAGCACTGTGTCATTTAGATTATTTTTTTTTTTCCTCTTTTTGGCTCTTAGTTTTTTCACTTGCTGGATATTTGGTAACTCTCTTTCCTGAGTGGCTCATGAAAGATTGAACTGAAAAGTAAACTGTCAATTGCAGGTAGAATTTTGCAGACGAACCAAAAGATGAATTAAGAATTCATAAGGCAAAAGAATGAGCAAACTTATAAATTGATACCATATTTCTAAGATTTCATGCAATACAAAATTTTGTATCCATTGCATCCTCACCTTTTTTGTAACTAGCTATTTGTTTTTTAAAAATCAGCTGTCATGTTTGAAGCATTGTATTGGTTGCTGTTTAAACTGAAGAAAGTTTCCCATCTCTTCCCTTCTGCTTTTTACTGGTGCTTCTTCAATCACTACTGTGCTGGTAGGTTGCTTACAAATAAATTTAACACATCTTTTCAGGTTTGAGAATCTGTGTGGCCAACAAGTGCATCTGCTAGCCGTGGTAATGAAAATTAAAAGTCTTACCTTAGTTACAGTTGCAACCTGCAGTTGCAGTTGCAACAGCCTGCAACCATGTAACTTAGGAATTGCTATTTTCAGATGAGCTGTTGTCATTTTACGGCCCCGCGCCTTTGACCTAAAGCAGACCAGTGACTGGTGCTTCCAAAATAGAAGCACGGCTTTTTACAAAAATTCAGATGTGGGGATATTTATACATGTTTTGGCAAATTTCCTGAGCTCTGTTCTTTGCCATTCCCTGTGTAAAATGAAAGGCTGTACATGTCTTGGACTCTGAAAATATGATTGCATTTTCAATATTACCAGCATTTCTTACACACAACCTCAAGGGTATGATTTGCTGCCTGGAAGAAGAGACAGGAATGGGATGGTTATGAAACTTGGTGATTCTCTTCACTGATCAAAGACAACCCTGTTGCATTTAATGATGTGATACGTCACAAAATACATTAGAACTAATTTAATTCTCAAGCTTAAATAATCCCAAAAATAAGTAGCGGTGTTCAGACAAAAATGTATGCTTAACAAAGAAAACATATTAATATTTTTAAAGGAAGAAATGTACCAGTGCTGGGTGTTTTGCTGGTACCAGATGGTCATAATCTGAAATACATCTTGAACATATATGCGGGAGTGGAATTGACAGGGACTGACAATGAGTTGGCCTTGGCCAACTGTTAAGTGGCCATTAATCTAAAGCCATGGAAAACGTCTGGTTAGGTCAAGGTGAGGAGGGTGGGTTGATGGGAAGGATTATGTTAATGTTAAGACATATAAGGTAATGTTCTTGGTTCTCATTGGTGACTGGTTATTTTTTTTTTTTATATGTAAGGTTATATTCTGAGTTCTTGTTGATGATTGGTTATCAGTGTTCTATATATTGTTATGTTTCCCCCATTTCAGAGTCTTTTGAGGTTGCCCTATACTGCTGTTCAGATTATATTCTTTTGTCTTCTCCCTTAGCAAAGTTGTTTTCCAGGCTTTCTCAATTGAACCCTATTCATTTATTTCATTTTAGCACTCCAGCTAGTCCGAAGATTTTCATGACACTGGCAAAAAAAATACTCTCTTTCTCTGTAGGAACAGGTCCAACAGCATTGATGATCTACAGTCTTGTCAGGGTCATAAATGTGTCACAAATGTGAAATGCAGAAATGAGCTTTTCTGTTTCAGGTACCTCATAGTGGCAATAACTGAATACATTCTTAGGCTTGAGATATTTCTTTTGAGGTATGTATTATTATGCTATTTTTATTAAGGATGAGGGAACTAAGAAACCAACTATCATCACAAGAGTTGATAACTGAGATTTTTAAACAGTATTCTCAGGATAAAAGCAATGAGGTTTTTTCTGCTCTGGAAATATTTTCTCTAGTTCATTTTATGGGCATGTCAAATAAATGCCATTTTGAAGAAACTGCCTCTCCTGATGTAATTCTTTTCAGTGCATAAACAGGTTTTTATTCTGCAAAGTTAAGCTGAACTTATATCATTCATAGGAATTCATATTTAAATAGGCTTTTTAATCTTCATTTGATACAAGAGAGATTGCCTTCCTTGATTGTCATATTTACGTGACTGAATTTGTTCTAAGTTAAGTTCCTTAAAGCTGGCAATGAATGCTATCAAGCTGTGTCTATTAATGACAAATTACACATTGCTGGTGTCTTGTGCATTTTGTCAGTTGCCACTGACACACCAGCCTCTGCTAGGAATTATGAATATTATGTAATTTAACAAGTTAGGGTTTGATGAACTGTGTTGGCATGATGGCTACATTGGCAGCTGGATGGTAAAAGTGGTTTTGTGTACACAGCCATACAGCAGGTACTGCTGCTTCTAGCAACTCATCTTTTGTGCATGTTTTGTGTATTGAGAGAGTCCACTGTTATGGAAAACACAGCCCCTTTTTATTCCATTACAAGGTTTTTCCTTTCCAAATTAACAGAGTAACTATTTTAAAAACAATTTTGAAAGCATTCTACTTATATGATCCTGGGGAGGAAGGAGGGGGAAAGGAACTTGAAACTTTGACTACTGACAAACATTGTGGTGTGGTTTGGGTGGTAAGAGAAGCCAGTGAAAGGACAAAAAAGTCCATAATTTTGATACAGTACTGGTAGGTTATGGGCAAAACCAAATGATATTGCTCTAGTGTGTGCCCTCATAGGAGACGGTGTGCCAAACAAATGCAATCTTTTCTCTCATGCAATATTCAATAGTATGTTTTTAACTTTTCTGGAAATATACCAGTTACTCCCAGGTGGAATACTTGATATTTGGCATTAGGTTCTGATCAAATAGCTCTGCTTGTTTAAATATTTGTTCCTAAGTTCCTAAGGCTTGGAAATTATTATGTACATTTTTAGTACCTATACAATGTGGTCTTATAAGTTAAATGATACCAAAGATGGTTGAACTGAGTTAAAAATACCTGTGGTTAGTTGCAATATCTCTTATTTCACTTAGGAAGCTTATAGAGTCTGCCACTCTACTCTCTATTGATTTTTCTTCCTCTATCTAATGGAAGTCTAAAACAAAACCTTGTTTCCACTAAATGTTATAAAATGGAACAGTGTCACAGTTTAGGAATGCTATTCCTTAATTCAGTGCTCTCATTGAAGCTCTCCAAAACCACACTGCCTCTGTCTCTCTCACTGCCCCGCACTCCATTTTTCCCCTTCCCCTTTCCATTGCAGTGAGATGGAGTCAAAGACTGGAGGGAAAAGTCACACACTTTGAGATTAAAAAGAAAATTACAACAAAGAGCAACCATATTAATAACAAAAGGTACAAGACAAATAAATTATTTACACAGCCCTTGATAATGAGCCAGTATTGATGGGTTCCTTTCCCTCACCCTTGCAAAAACATTTGGGTCTTGGCCACAGCCATCTGATATTAATAAAAAAAAATTAACCCTGTCTTGATTGAAATCAGAACAATCTGAAATAATAGCTTTTTTTTTCTTTCTTTCTTTTTCTGGAGGGGGTGCTTTCCACAAGAATTATTCAAAACTAATTCTCATTTATTTGAAGCAGCCTCCCTTAACCGGACTTTTGGGTCCTTTGTACTATCACTGTCCATGCACTTCTGCCCTAACAACTGGATGAATAAGGCGGGGGGGGGTGTGTGAAATAAAGATGCAGGTTGCTCTTCCTTGTTGCAGTGGATTTGGTTTTTAATATTTTTTAAATGTTACATTTTCTTTCTTTCTAGATAATGGTGTAATTTCATATTTTTATATCAGGAAGTTTACATTTTGAGGACTTTAAATAACTCTGATCAAAAATAGGGAGAATCTTTATACCTAAATGAATTGTGAATTTCTTTAAGAGTTTCAGGCTTTTCCACTCCCCTGTCCTGACATACCTAGACAACTTCTAGTTTCTGAGCCATGCTAGTTATTGAGAGAAAAATCAACAAGCTTTGAAAACACTAATTAATGCATTTTATTCTGAAAAAATTAAAATAAAAAATAGCTGAGACAGAAAATATCCTTTCCATTAAATAAACAGTTAGCTGATTTCCTGAGGGATAAATCCTTACATCCTTCCAAAATACATATTAACAAATATATATATATAAACATATATCTGTAGGAAAGACATATGGATGGATCTAGAACCTGTACATGTTAGGCTCTATACATCCTAAATCAAACCTCTATATAAATATGTGGAACATTATACTTGAATGAAACTCTTGGGTGTTACTTCTACATGGGACTCTAATCCTTCACAGAAACTTGTCTAGTGTAAGGTATTTATGATATCTTGAGGTAGAGAATTTTACCTTCTAAATCCATAAATGGCAAAAAATACTGCTTTTCTTCTGAGTATTCCATTTTTTTGTGAGTGTCCTTTTCCTTCTGTATTCTAACTGGGTAATTGTGGGGGACAGTGGCCCAGCTAGTGGTTCTCCTTTTCTCCACAGGAGAGAAGACAGCTTTTAGGAGCTAGCTGCTAGCACGTTCCTCAAGTTTGTGTTAATTCTGTATTTGTTACTGGTTGTCACCTTTTGACCCACCCTGACCTGATAGAGATAAAAGATGGGTTCCCAGTATCCTCCTTGTCTTTTGTATCTGAGAATTCTAAGAGGGCAGTGCTACAATTAAACTTCCAAAAGAAGTTGAGTACAAAGCTCTTTCTTCCACTTTGGGAGTGGCTCTCATGCAAACATCCTTGCTCGATGCTCAAGCTGATTACCTCTAACACATCTGAGGAGGTTTTGGGGTCCTGACCCCACCACCTCCCAGACCAGCCTTAGGTAATAGTTTTCCTGCTTGTCCTGGGGTGAATTTAGGATGGTTGTATCCCCAGTTGTGTGCTCTGCTTATACTGAATGCTAAGTTCTGCACTTTTAAGACTGGTCTTGAGAGATAAGTGCGCTGTTTGCAGAAACTGCACTCACTCCCCTGAATGCTTCTCAGGACTGTGTAGTCTGCAGCACGGACAGACAGCAGGACAGAGCTTTCCTTTGCTGTTAGTTAGTTTTTAGCTAGCTGAGGCAGGGAAGTTCCTCAGACTGTCTTTTTATTTCCTCTTTTTCCTTGGATCTGTTCAAACCTGCTCTGGACTGAAAACCCAGAAAACACCGTGAGATCACACTTGTGGTTCATCGGGGCCTGTGCCTGAGGAACAGATAAGATACCGAACAACCCAAGCTACACCCCATAACAAGGAGTTTTCTGGACTTGCCATCTCTTCAAACAGCAAGAGGTTTTATTGTTTATTATTATTATTCAATTTCTGTTAAATAAACAGGGGTTTTTTCCACTTTTCTCCAAGGAAATATTTTCCCGAACTAGCTGGGGGAGGGGCGGCTTGAATTTGCTTTGTGGAAGAACCCCATTCAGAGGATTTCTCTCAAATTTGCCCTAAACCAGGACAGTGCTGTACTGATTCTAAGCAAGTTATTCCCCTATTTAAATTTCTCTTCAGATTAGTATAGACTTTGTCAGTATAGTTCTGGTTGTAAACTTGAGCTTCTCTGCTTCTGCACCCTTCCACCGTCAAAGACTCCTGTAGAGAAAAGAAAAAGCTGATCAATTCTATTTTGTTTCCCAATAATCTGGATAAAGCCTTACCATAATCTTTCTATTTTCACCTCCCCTGCCACAGCTTATCCAAGTCTCTCATTTTCGCAGCCGGAACAAAAATCATCCCCCTTGCTGGGTTTTCTTCTGCCTACTCCTATGCCCCTCAAACTGATGTCCCATTGCTTTTTAACATGTAGGTCAGGATAAAGGGCTTCAGTCTATTTGGTCCTGAGGGAACAATAACACCCTTGTCTCTAGATAGAATTGTCAGTCTTTTAGGAACAATCAAAGGCCATGGCACATGTTTTCATTCCCTCCAATCTTGTCTTCCAGTTTTTTCATTGAACATCTGTATTCCACACATCACATGTCCATCAGGCCATTCACAGAACAGTTCCCTTCAGTGGTGTGGATCTTCACCAAAGAGGGGTTTTCCGATGGAGCAGAGTTCAGAGCTACAGCTATTGCAGTTAGGAAAAGAAAGCTGTTTAAGTTATGGTGGCCAATACATGCCATGTCAAGATCATATTTTCTGCCAGGCTTAAGTGCTTAATTAGGAACAAGTGAGAGAATTTTACTGCATGAAGGCATATAATCCTTTTCTGTATGAATGATGAATTTGGTTTGAAGAGAGTTCCAATGCCTTCCTAGGATATTTGCTTTAGGAAAAAATGGCTTATTTTAAGCTTAATGTTACAGAACATGGTATGTGTACATTAAAACTAAGTGTGACTATATTATGTGCTAAGTGGAGCTTAAATAACTTTCCTGCAGAGCAGTCAAACAAGATGAACCTGAGCTACAGGACAGGGTTTATTCTTTTCAAGCCAATAACTTCTTATTTGATGACCCTTTTAAAATGCTTCTACTCTCAGGTCCCAAAAGTCCTTTGCAGACAATGTTTGGTAAGCAGACTATGCGAATTTCTCAAGCTCTCAAAGAAGCAGGAAGGACTGGGATCCTTGAGGTGTTTCACATTACTAAGGATGATGCCTGGTTGCTGAGTTCCCACCAACCAGAACTTAACCCTGTGCAGACAGGGAGTCAGCAAGACTCTCAGGCACCTTGAGCCACTTCCCTGTCGGTGGAGCAGGCAGTGTGTGAGAAGATGTGACAGCACACTGTCACAGGAGGGCAAGGAAGGATTTGTTCATCTGGCTGCAATTAGGAAGCACTATGAGTCATTGGCACCCAGAGACAGGTGGCACAATGTGTATCTGCCTCCTTCCCTTATCCTCCTGGGAATGTTATGCTGGGAATGTTATGCTTAGGAATGCTGGGTGGCAGGGGAAGCTAAAGGGCAAATAGACATGACAAGTAGATCTATAAGAGAAGGGAAAGGAGGCTGAGAAACACTGGAGATGGACTGAGACTTGTTTCATCCTGTCAAGACAGCTAAAATTAGAAAATTACAGTTAAGTTAGGAAGAAATTTTTTTTTTTTAATTTTTCTAATGTATTTAAGAACACTGATTTTTATAGTAGAAATTACGGGGTTGTGTGGGTGGATGAGTATACTTTGGGGGAAAAAAAGGTGAAATAAACCATGAAACTTAAAAAGAACTTTTTTTGTTAAACCAGCAGTGTGGGAAGGGGTAAGTAGCCAGGAAGCAGCTCAGTAGCAAGGAGGGATCTGGACTGCTGTACATCATGAGCCATATGCAACTGGGAAAATTTTATTATGATGTTCTGGTAAAGCAAGTACAAGTGGTAAAGAGTGTGTTGCCTGGAAGATATAAAGAACAAACTGAAAGAATAAATTGATCACTGTTTCACCAGTAAGTATGGTATATTTTCCTGAGACAGAAGCAGGGAGTATACTGTGTGATAAATATCCATGCCAGAAGGTAGAAGCTTCTGACTTCATCTTTGTTTCTTTGTGAAGTATCTTCTGATTGGGTTGTAAGAAACTGCAATTTCTATATTCCGTATCTTCTCACAATGCATATATATATGTGTGTGTGTATGTATGTATATATAATATATGTATGTATGTGTATGTATACGTGTATATACACATATATATATTTTTACATTTTGCTTTTTTTTTTGCCTGACATATAGAGAAATCATGCGTAGAAAAGAGCATGTGTACAGGTAAGAAAAGGTAGTGGTCTGAAAAGAGTGAAAATAGTGGAATAGTGTGGCCTTGTTACAGATTATAAAGTCATTTACTTAAATTATTTTTCAGGACACATTTGACACTGGGAAAGCCAAAATGACAAATACTTTAAATTGCTATGAAAGTAATCCTTTTTACTTTCTTCATGGATATTTGGAGGTTTCTGTTAGAAGCATTCAGATTAAAAGTTACTGCACAGAAACATTTATTAAAAAGTTTCCCATGATAGTTCCTATAAAAATCTTAAATATTCAGTAATTTTATGACAGTGTTCTTTCAAAAAAGTTTCATAGAAAAAGTTACTGCTTGCCAAAAATAGCAATTAAAAATATAGACAAATGATTAAGATGAGGAGTTATTTTACTAGAAATAAATCTAAGTCTTAAAGGGGTAGGAATACCAGGGGAATTTTGACTGTCTCCATTAGCCAAATTATAATTGCATCTGTGCATGGCTGCTGGGTAGTGGAACATGGAGAACTGCTGACAGTTGGAGATGAGTGATCTTAGCTTTGAATGATGGAGGTTCTCACAATTGATCAAGGACTCCTAGTGGCCCTTAACTGACAAGTTTTGGAGGGAAGCAGGGGCTGAATGAACCATGAATGAGCCCTGACAGGAAGGACTGCAGCCCTCTGACACTGCCCCAGATGTACAGCACTTGTCAGACAGATAATGAGAGAAATGGCTTTGTTCTCCAGCAGTGTGCATCACTTGCTGCTCGGCTGAATTCAGCTAAAATTATTGCAAAAAAACCCCAAAAATCTGGTCGGGCATGAGGAGGTGGGAGTATCTGGAAAGAGCAGAGCAAGTAGAGGTTGACCAGGATCACCAGACACACTATAGTAAAAAAAATTTTTTCCAGAGAGATTGTGTAGCAGCAAAGGAAGTAAGGTGTAGTAAGGAAGTGAGTCTGTTAAAACGGATCGATACCTGTCTCAAGAGATAAACAATAGGATTAAAGGTAAGAAATGGAGCACAGAGACAGGACTAACAGCTAAAGTGTAATGGTAATGAACATTTCCCCCACTTTGAAAAATCTGGGTGCAAATGGGCATAGATGGATGGGCTGGTTAAAAGGTGTTCTATCTAAAGAAAGGCTTTTGTTTCTGAAAGGTTGTTTGCTTTTATCAAATCAGAAGCCATAGCTGGAAAAGAAAATCAAAACAAATGAACAACAAAACCCCAACTAATGATAAACATCACCTTTCATACTAACAGAACTACAACAGCACTGTTAAGTGGTTTTTTTTCTGTCAGAGAAACAGTGTCTGGAAAACACCGCCACATGAGCAGCGCAGCGACATCTGTTCTATATTTACACTTTTTTTAGCAATAACCACTTGAATGATCCTAGTTTATGCTGTCAAACTGGGAAAGACTGCAGTATCTTCAGATACTTCCTCTTTTCAGGAGGAAATAAATTTACTTTCCAGTAGCTCCAAAAGCAGTTCTATTCCAGCTATATTGTCATTAATAGTGTGAATTATTTTAGGCAAGGAAATGCAGAAAATGTGATCTCAATCTAATGCGAATGAGTGTGATTTGCTCCCCCATTCACAGATGTACTAAATACCTAAATCCAGGTTCTGTGTTTACTGGGATGGTGCAGTGACAAGCTCAGTATATTTTTGGTGAGTAGCCAAGTTACTGGGCTGTACTACTATACTACTATATCTGTAGCGAAGAGGCATCACAAGGAGCCACACAACACTCTGCTGGACCCTGAGTATGGTCTTGGACCCTGAATATGAGCAAATATTCTCAAACTCTAGAGATAAGAAGTAGCTGTGGGTTTTGATGCAAGGTTTTGCTGGTTTACTTTAGTGCCAACTGTCATGGATATAATTAAAGACATGGAAGGTTTAATTAGAGACATGGAAGATTTAAAAGGTTAACAGATATATTTTCAAGGAATATCTGTCTAGAGTGGTGCTTTCTGTAAAAGATGAAAGTTCCTACAAAGAGGGTTTTAGATAAGTTCTTATCCAACATCCCAAAAGGAGCACTCAATTCTTACTGATCACTTATTTAAGCATCTGTCCAAATGGCTTCATTTCAAGCTATGCCATCAGACTACTCTGATGATTTATCCAACAATATCTCCTGCTCAAGTATGACCTAGGGTACATCAGTAGCTCTATTACCTGATATTTCTAAAGACCAGTTTTCTAGGGGTCATTAGCGGACATTAATCCTTCACTTGTGTTAGGTCCTAAAGCAGAAAATTGTCAGGTTCTTTTGCAATATTATGGGGCCATTTTTAACTTTTTGTTTTAAATTAGGAAGCTGTAGGGATTGGATTGAATTCTTCTTGAAACTCTTGTGCTCACCAGAGCTACTAGGTATCCTGACTGCCAGTAATTCTTGAGCTTACAGGTGAAAATGGGACCTTCTTGCCAATGCTTTGTGAAAAATTATGGCAGTTTTAGTTCCTTAGGAACATATTCTTAGAATAGAATCTATTTGACTGTCAACTGCATATTAAACGAAGACCAACATCTCATAGAGCTGTGCTTTTTAAAGTTACTGTTATCTCCCCTAGCTTTCAGAAACATTGCAGGAAGTCTTTATGTTCTGAGTTAGATGCTGCATAATGAGCCATGACAATTGGCATTCTGTAATCCTTCAGGTGGTGCCATGGTAACAGATTGTAAAGGATGCCTGTGGATCAGCTCAAGAGCTGGCAGATTATGATTTTGACAAGATGGAATTAATAGTCAAATTTCCTTTTCTTGTGATAATTCATATTCTAGAGAAGACCAAAGCATGTGAAGGAACAAAATGAAACAGTAAAAATATGATCAAGAAGAATTGTTCTTCAGCTCCCATAGTTGGGTATTTGACTATGACTACATGTGAGGAAACACGGACCAGCATGCTTACTCTTGCTTCTCCAGAGTTAATAACTTGCCTTCCTAAACAGATGTGGAATGAGCTTAGTATGTACTCTTAACACAGAAAAAGCCTAATGTTAAGACCTTGTGGATCATCCACCCACTACAAGCTGTCACATTGCTTTCTCTGGAGAAGGCAACTTGGACACAGACACCACAAGATAATCTTCAAACTGCGCTTGAAATCTAGACACCACAGTAGTTAGGGGTCAAGAGATCCTGTATTCTAGGACTGGATGTTCAAGCAAATTTCTTTACACTTTCCTGGCTTCAACACTTTCAAACCATGTTTTAAATTAGTAATGCCCATGTTGGAGATGATTTAAAGTATTGTTACAGTTTAAGGTGCATTTTGGTTACATGCACCTCCTTGACTGCTTATTTTTGTCTGTGCTTTGCCTTAGAACATGTCTACATTTACAAATTATATCTGATTGATGGAATAACAAGTGATGGGGATTGAGCTGATCAACTGCAATTATGACCTGCTAACTCCTAGTCTGATTCATTTTCCTCTCTCTCCTATCTGAACTATTTTAGCAGGATCCTACAAATGATAAGCAGTTAGTCCCTCTATTGTACCACTACAACTTTGGTATTGTATCTTCAGAGAAAAAGCTGTGTTTTCTTTCAGGTGAGTAGTAAAAACAACTTCTCTACATGACTCTACAGGAAGAACTTGAGATGGTGTATGTAAACCTAAGGTGACCTTCAGTACAACATATACAAAGCATCATTATGTTTACTGATGATCACCAGCAGAGGAGGCTTGAAGTGACTCTTCTAAGATGTCACAGATAAACATATGGATCACTTTGAATACTTCTCATTATCAATACATTATTTTTTCTTTCATTCTCTACCCATATATTTTAGTGTCTACTTCACTACAGAAAATGTCTTGCCACTTATATTTGCCTGAGTTCCACAGAATTTTGAGATTGAACTAAGAGGGTCTTTTGCATGGAGGCCAGAAGAAGTTGATTCTGCTGTAGTAATATTTCTCCCAGAATGGAAAAGCTTTGCTTGAAAAAGCCACAACCTCATAACTATTGCTAAAAACAGAAGGTAGGATTTTGTAATGGGTTTCTCACTTGTTTGTTCAGGAAATGTACTGCTTCTGTCTCTGAGTTGTTAATAGCAGCATTAGAGCCAGGTATCATGCGGACAGGTGTCATGAAAGTTTTGTCAAGTTGTCTCAGTTCTAAGTTGTCTTGGTTGTATCTAAAAATAGCCCATTAGCATCTGCTGCTTTGCCTCAGCTCCTCAGATCTGAGCACCAGCCTCCTTTAGACTTGCTTGAACTGTCAGCATAGTGCTATGAGCCCACAGCAACCTTTGTAGTGACAATCCTTGCAGCTCACAGCAACCTTTGCAGTGGCAGTCCTTGGTTCCCAACTAGTCCACTGATCCAATCTGCAAAGTCCATTCAGTGTCTGCTCTGTCACCCAGTTGTCACCCAGCTATAGATTAGTCTTGATTTGATGCTTTTCCTGTGATAATTAAAATATCACTCATTTCATGACCACCAGGAAGCTGCTCAGTTGAGTTTTGGAATAAATTCGCTTTGCATTTACAACCTTAGCAGCTGAAATCACAATTCCTCATGTACCTCTGCAATAGATAATTGTTTTTATAATACCTATATTTTTTTCTTAAAAAATCCCCTGTTCAGATTCTGGGGCATGCAATTTTTGTGGACTCTAGAGTTTATAAATCCAAGTGTTACAATGGTGAATATGCTGCTCAAACAAATTTTCACAAGCCAATAAAGAGCTCAAAAAAATAGATTTGTCTGCCCTGTCACCAACAGCTCTTTATTCTTTTTCCACATTAACAAATTTATACTTAAGTTCCTTGCTTATATATAGATTTCAAAGGAGAAAGACCTCCTTGCTTATATATAGATTTCAAATGAGAAAGACCACAGTTGTTGAATATATTTTGATCTTGTAGGACCCACACACACATTTGGAAATTACCTTCCTTTCTCAGGAACACTGTGTCAATTAAATAAAATGGATCCTGACTTCATTGCACAGGATTAAGTCATACCTAGATACTGAAATCAACATTTCTGAGGGTAGTGTCAAGATACTGGTTTTAAAAGTCTGCATTCAAGGAACTGGAGATCATTCAAAATATAATGATTTTGTTATGGGAGCATACAGTACTCCTATTCAAAGTGTGAATGCTGTCAATGACAAAGAGAAATTAATTTTTTTTAAACGTGTTCAGGAGGTGGTTCTGAAAATAAAAGCTTTGATTAAACACCACTTTTTACTGTTAACCTAAAGTATAGTTTTTACTGGCAAGAGTTGCATGCCAGTAAATTGACAAAAGAATGCAAGATAAATTGCAGGAATTACCCTTTCAAGCAAAATCTTAGTTTCCTGGTTGATTTTTGCCAAATGTAGCTCCATGCATGTCCCTCTCTGTGTCTGTTGTGCAAGATGGGATTGAAATAATGATAAAATTACCTTACAGCATGGCCAATGGTGGGCTGCTAAAGGAATATATGTACTGGACAGTCTCCATACTTTTTGCATCCACAGTCTCATACTGGGCAAATGCCTGTGGAGTGAGACTATAGAAGGGCATCATAATTGGGCTGGCAGCTATTGATTGCTTTCACTAGTTTTTCATACTTTTCTCATCTATTCTCCACTCCACAGATGCTTCTACACCCCTCTTGTACTTAATAGGATTCATAAGTTGCAGATAAACTCATACGGACAGAACTTGCCAAGGAGATCAGAAGGACAGGAAGAACAGTAGCTAAACAGCAATGCTTGGTGCAGAAGGCGAGATTAGTTTAAAAACAGATTGACTGACACCAAAGCCACTTTTGTCCTTCTGCAAACCATCTCTAAAGTGAATGAATTTCTAGATTACAATGCATAGGAATTTTGATCAGTACTGATAAGATAAAATATTGGTCTAATGAAGAATGAAATGGTTCAAGAAACAACACTGGAGGAATTATGAATGTCCTTTAAAACCCCAGAAGAGGAAGAAAATAAGACGTTAACAGAACTGGATGAACAGAATTATAACAGATCTTAAAGAGCTACTTGTCCAGGTGACATCCTTCTTGGGGGTGCCACCACATCTTCATGGTGACACTCGGGAGCAGTGAGCACAGTTCAACCAGTTGGAGGGGTTGCCTTTCTTTACAGAACTCACCTGGTGAGTAACAAAGTCCCCTCCATTGCTAGATGAGGCTGTCACAGGCCCTTGCTTGGGATCAGCCTGCAAGAGCCTGGCTGTGTTCAGATGGCAGTGCTGCAGCAAAGAGGGTCAGCAGCAAACTGCACCCCAGCACCAGCAGCCTGGGATCCTCCGCTCTCCTGGGATCTCTGCCTATTGTGGCAGGTTTCCTCATTGTGCCAGCAAGTTATTACACCAAGGAATTGCTCAGTGACTTATATCATATGACCTGCACTTGTATTGATGGCAGACTATTGACTGATACAGTTAACTTCACTTATAATATGTACTTAAAATTTTAATAATTCACCTCATAAACCATGAAAGAAAATGTCCTTGTCAAGCCGGTAGTTAAAATCTCCCGTTTCTAAATATTGTAAGGATACTGAAATGCCCAGCACTATTTGTTACTAAAAAATCCTGCTGGCTAAAACAGTTTGTGAGATTGGAAATGGTGAACTTCTCTATTATTGCTGCTATGTAGTTTCTGGTATAAATGACTTGACTCTGGAATGGCAAGCGTATTGGGGGTACCAAAAATAGTGAAAAACTATGACAAAGATTGGCAAGGAAAAGGATTTATTTTTTTTTTAGCATGTAAAGATATTATTGATTGATTATTAAGACATGCTAGTGAAGTCATAAATTTAACTCTTGTCATACGAGAGACTACAAAATATCACAGCTTTCCTTGTCAGCGTTGGATGTGGGGGTGTTTTTCCCACATGCTCCATGCTTACTTGGAAAATATAGGAAGAACAGTATGGTTTATTTTTAAAGGAAAACTTTCCATACCAGCTAATGCTACAGTAAAGAACTAATCATCATTTCAGGCTCTGCTACATCTTTGCAAACAAGAGCTAGGAAGTGATGCCTGCTTTTCTCTGCAGGCTGTTAGTGTTTCAGTATAAAATGGCAAATATGCCCTATGTTAACTGGCATTTTTTGTCTTCTAAGAAGGAAAGGTAGCTCTGTATTGTTATTTATGAAGCTGGAAAGAAGTGTTGTTGAATCATAAAATACAAGCATGTATACAATGCAATAAATAGAATATATGCTGGCAAAGCACTGGTTTTCACAAAGCTGGAAATGTTCCTGAATTTAGAAGTGTCTTCTGCACTGAGATGTACTCTCTCATTGAATTTCAGCACTAGGAATGAGGTAAATCAAGGTCTTAGGTGATGTATCTCTCTTCATGGACACATAGTGCAAAGTTTTAAAAGTGAGCAGGGAAAGAGAGTACCAAGGCTAATTCAATTTCTATGGGAAAGAGTCACCTAATCATAATTTATGCCTTTAAAGTATATCTTTGAGTGTGGAAAGCATTTGGTGATGCTTAGTGTCTGTGATGTGACTTCCTTGAAGTAGAGCAAGTGCCATGAGAAATTGTGGAGGGAAGAATAATAGGTCTTAATAACATCTTCTCTTAATTGTTGGGTACTGTAAATTTCCCTCTGTGCTACTGTTCTATACCTCAGCTTTTCAGCGATAAACAGTACAATCATAAGGTTTTCTTTACATATGTAAATTTACAGGACTCCACATGTACTTCAGTGAAAGACAATTTGAATCTCTCTTCTTGCCAGTATGAGCAAGGACTGGTGACTTTGAGCATCAGACAGACACCTCAAGTTTGTTACCTTTTCCTAAAGAGAAAGTCCAGGTGATAAATTGGGTCAAAGTAAGTAGCAAATAGAGTCCTTTTTTAAAAAAGGTGGTGTATCTGATCTAAATTTATGATTTTTTGCTTTATGAACAGGTCATAATTGCTAACCTAACAGCACATACATGAATGAGCATGATATACTGGGAAAGAATGGCTATCTATCTATCTATCTATCTATCTATCTATCTATCTATCTATCTATCTATCTATCTATCTATCTATCTATCTATATGTGGTATATGAAGGCCACATCTTACAGACATACATTTTAGTTCTCAGAAGGAGTCAGAGGTGTGGGTAATCTGGTAAGCCATGACTTATGTGAGCTGAGAAATGGTCAGGTTTTACAGCTGAGAAACATTTTTAACATCATCCATTATGATCTTTGGAAGTGCTTGGATCAGCACTACTCAACAAATTCATAGGCTGTTTCTGCAAAGAACAGTGATATGATAATAATTGGAGATTTTTTGGTTTTGTTTCAAATAATAAAAAAGTTAATAATATGTTAGAAGTAAAAATAAGTGAAGAGACAGAAGCTGGAGGTAATTCCACATCCTCAGTTATACAAAACTAGGAAACAAATACAGGACATCTGCAAAAGTATGTTACAAAATGTTGTAATAATCAGCATGAGTTGAAGAGACAACTAAAAAGATAGGAATGACTGGGAAGGGAATAAAGAATAAAACAGGTTACATAATTATTCTGTGATGCATTATATTATTTAATTGTGCTATAACACTCTTCCATGTTTTTAAATACCGAATAACATAAATTAGATTGTTAAAGGGTGCTTAGGTCACAAAAGAAGTAACTGGGATGGGCCTACATAATCACAAATGACAGGGAAAATATGAGAAATAAGGAGTAAAAGTTCCACACAGCTGAAGAAGCAGATTAAACCTGACAAAACAATCAGGTAGAAGATCTAAAACAGAAATTTGCCATGTTCTTTTACAAGCACTGACCTGGAAGGTTGTTAAATTCTAAGAAATGGAAGCATACATCTCTTGATGCAACATATAGTCAAGATTATTCTGTATTTCTTTTGTACAGAACTGGGGCACTAAACAGGACTCTTCCTTTGAACTAGGCACTCTATAAGAACAATAGATTTTTATTTGAGCCTTTTTGGAGGATATCACAAGACAAAGAAATAGTAGCAAATTGCTACACAACTGATGGTGATATGCCCTGGGAAAGGATCTGCAGACACTGAGCATGTCCCAGAACTGCATCTCATGGCATTTATTTCACTGCCCACCATCTTTTTTCTTTCTTTCTTTTCGTTCTAGTCATAACAAGCTTGCAGAATGTTACCTTTAGGAAGGTATCTCTTTTAAATGCCTTGTGTGTTCTTTGTATCTTCTCTAATTTTTCTTTCCAGTGTGATAAGTACTTTTACACTGTCAGGGAGCTGAGCTTATCTGGAGATACTTCAGGTTTTAGACAAAGAGACCAGACTCCTTATCTGAGGTGCAATAGTCTTATATTTCCTGTCAAGACTGAATTAGTCCAATTCTTGTGCCTAATAGAGAAAAGCTGCAGCTCATTTCCTTATTTATGTAGATTCCTGTTTCAACACCTCCTTAGGAGCTGTTAAATGGAAAGGCAATTAGGACTGTTTTTTGCCTCTGAGACCAAAGGAAAATTCTATTCGGACAGAACAGCCATCAACAGAACAATGGCTGAGTTTTTAAAAGCATATCCCAAACCCTGAAAAATTGATATAATTTTCTATTTCATTAGTACTTTTCATCAAAATGAGCATAGCACTTTCTTTAGTTTGAAAGAAGCAGTACAGGTTTACACCTACTGAGATTCTGCTCATGTGTCTCATCTCTCCCCAGATATTCCCCATCTGTTGCAGCATGTTTTTTGGTTACTATATTTGATTTAATTNTTGACTTCTGGGTTCTCTTGTGGGAGAACTTTCAGGAGAATAAACCTCTTTGGAAATCCCATGAGAGGCCTCTCTCTCATCCTTGCTCCTGCCCTCGGTGTTTGGGTGTTTGCAGAGAGTGGCTCTGAGCCAGCACTTGGGTCCAGAGCTCTGCTCAAGGCTGGCCCAGCCCTGGTGTGAGTGCTGGAGACTTCACCTGCTGAGCCAGAGACCCCCTTTGCTTTGACACCGCGTCACCCATCTTGTATGTTTAACTTGTCAGCAAGTAGAACTAGGCAGCATGAACAATAGCACACTACAGCTATTCATATGGTAGTTTCTTCAGATAATTCAAAGCCCCTGCTTCTTTAATTTGGTGCCTTTCAGCTACATTGGATTTATCTGAAGAGGGAGTTGAACCAACAGGCCAAACTGATGGATATACTCACATACAGCCTTGTTTGTTGCCTGTGTTGTAAGTACATGTATGGACCCCATAGCTGTGAAGATCTTTGGTTTTATTTGTCCTCCTTTCCCTGTTTTATTTCGTGCTCATTTCCTGCAGGTACATAGAAGGCCCAAAGGACAAATCCAGCCTGGCCATTCTAAGTATGAAACACACTTTAAGGCCACAGTGAAAAATACTTTATATCAGAAAGCATTGCCAAAATATCACAGGTCAAAAGATTATCCAGCTCATTGCTTTTTCCATGTGAACTCTAATGCTAATAAATCCTTTCAAATTTGATGTGGCTACTATTATACCTCTGTAATGTCCACTCGGCAACAATACTGGAGTGACAACAGTCCATGTTTTCTCAGGTGAGCATGAACAGGTTTGCTTTGAGGGTCCTTGTAACATGATAGCAGTCAAATTCTCATTATCAACAAGGACCTGCAGCATGAGAGCTGGGTTTTGCCAGGGGTATGTAAGTAGTGGAACCAGTGACAAACTTAATGCCTAAAAACTGAACTTGACAATGAGTGATGGTATCTGTCCTGTAGGAGTCTCAGTCGTTGTGTGAGGAAAGAGGAAAGCGATACCTGGAAAGGCCATAGCATTGAATAATGTCGTGGTTGGTGCTTAGTCGGCTCTTGATTTCTCTTTCTGCTCAGGAGTTAAGGCACTACTGTCCATCTGAATGTCTCCAAAGAAAAAAGCCCAACAATATTATTTCAGAGCATTTAGTTTTCCCTATCCTTATCTAAAATACAAATTCTGGACAAGGTGCCAGTGTCTGTCTTTCTTATGTATTATCAGTCACTGGTGAGTTTTTTGCCTAAAGAAACAGGAGTCTGCTCAAATTTTTGTTTGATTTGAGATAGCTCTGACACAAGCGTCCTAACTCCCTTGTATCTGCTAATGACTGCCCTTATTGTTCAGAGACTTGCTCCGCTTCTACTTGCTCATTGTGCTTCACTGGCTGTGACAGTGTCTGAAGTCAAAAAACAGTAGACCAGTGGGCAGTAGCGGAAATTTGATTTCTGGTCCAGTTCCTGCCCCCAGAACTCCTTAGATATTTCTTGATTTTTATGAAATAAAATCTAAAACTGTTCTGCAGATGGGGCTCAAAAGAGACACAGTAATTGCAGCTGAATAATTTCTAAAGATACTACTTTAAGAAAAGGAAAATAATCATCTATATAAGTTGCTGTCATTAACCTTTTCTGCTTTTCAGGATCAAAAAGAGAAGAAGGAACAGAAGAATTCAATGAAAAATAGTTCCTTAAGTGGTATTTCTACAGTAAAGTAAAATTACTTTTAGATACTATTGCGAGTTGGATTAAACCTCTCTGAAACATATTATATGTTCCAGTAAATCAGTGGCACCATTCATGAAACTGAAAATTAGAATCAGAAGTGCTGTACATAGCAAACAAAAGCAGATTTACCTTGTGATACCTAGTCTTGAGCAGCTAAGTTCAAAACACTGAACAACTACATTACTGAGCTTCACATTTGTAAGTGGTGACATGATGTAAATAAGCAATTCATTACTATTCATCGTCTGTTGTGTGCTATTTGTCTGGAAAGTGCATGCTTCTCTCCTGTCGTAGATGTTTTATTTAGAGGTGGTTCTTGGCCCCTTGGAAGTGTACTAATGGCCACAAGGGATTTTTCAGCATTCAACATTTGCAGAAAGAGTGCCAATCATTGATTGAGATGAGGGAGTTATCTGCTCAAAGGTTGCTAAATGATGTTAATCTTTACAGAACCTGATTTTCTCTCCACAAACATTTCTTCAGATGTCTTATCCAAAGATTGAGAAGAAACAGGGATTTTGTGTTTCACACATTAATACACATATAAATTATAGGCATCCAAAAATAGACACATCAGTGTGAAAATTATTTCTCCTTAGGCAGAGAAAAAAAGTAAAAGTAAAGCATTTACTACATTTCTTGTGATCACTAATCTGTTGCACGATGATGGGATTGCATGGCTCCATGTCTATATGCGTATATGATTTTTATCTGTATTTCCTTCTGGTACATAGAGTAATTCTGTTCCCCTTAACCTTTGCAGGTAAGAGTTCAAAAGCAAAAATTTTAGTTCCAGTATATATTGCGAGCCTTGGGTATTACTGAAATCTCTCTCTACCTTTATTCTTAATCTTGGTTTGTGTGAACTAGTATTTTTTCTTGGCGTAGCTTTTTAAATCGCACCCCCATGAAACAATGATTTTGTCATATAATATTCATTTCATGGAATAGTTCAGTTAGAGTAACTAGAAACTAGATCTTTAAATTATTCATAGTATTAAATATGGTTGTACTTTATTAAAATATTTGTAAAACATTTCTATATATTTTGTTACATGCAAGTTATAAGAAGCTTAGGATAGGAGCCATATTTTGCAAATTCTGCTTCCAGCCAAAACACATCTAATGGCTTAGGGTTGGATTTCCCTTCTGTATGTGTTTGCTCATGTCCTGGGGTGACTTTATGATGCTTGTATCCCCAATCATGTGTTCTGTTTATGCTGGATGTTAAGTTCTGTACCTTTAAGACAGGTTTAGAGAGCAAAGCAGGGGGAAGAAGAAGCCGCAGTTTGTGTTCAGAAACAGCACTCACTTCCCCTCATGCTTCTCTGGACTGTGTTGTCTGCAGCACGGACAGACAGTGGGACAGAGCTCTCCTTTGCTGTTAGTTTTTCAGCTAGCTGAGGCAGGAAAGTTCCCCAGACTGTTTTTTTCTTTCCCTCCTTTTTCCTTGAATCTGTCCAAATCTGCTGAGGACTGAAAACCCAGAAAAACACCGGGAGCTCCTGCTTGTGGATCACTGGGCCTGGACCTTGGCACTTTCCAGTGCTGGAGGGACTGATAAGAAAATGAGCGAGCTGAGCTACACCCCACAAGGACTTTCCTGGACTTGCCATCTCTTTGAACAGGAGGAGGCTTCATTGTTTAATACTGTTCAATTTCTGTTAAATAAACAGGTTTTTTCCCGACTTTTCTCCAAGGAAATATTTTCCTGAACCAGTTGGGAGAGGGACTGCTTCAGTTTGCTTCCTGGAGAGACCCCATTCAGAGGTTTTCTCCCAAATTTGCCCTAAATCAGGACAGCTCAGAAATAAGGCAGTATGAGTAAAGCTATGCATGCATTTGACCTTAATTGTAAGAGGTAAGCCTACTCTGTGTTGACACACATAGTAACATGAAACTGTCATTATTTTAAAACAATTTTTTTTTATTCTTTAAACTGTTAGCAAAAACTCCAGCCCATTGTTCCTACATTAATATGTATTGTACAGGAAAAAGTCAAGTTACAGCCCTGGTGACAGTATTGCTTTCTAAGTCTTCGGCATGCATTACCAAATGCTATTTTCTGGTACAACCTCTTTGTTGTCAATGATCTGAATTAGAGATGTGCTCATCCATACTGTTCATTGCTGTGCTTAATGTGTCATTACACAAAAAAGGTTAAAAAGCAAATCTCTTGGGTTTTACAATACTCAGCTCTTTAGTTTTGTTTAGCTTAGTATTTGTTTAGCTGTGTAGCAATTTGGGAAAATATTTTCACTCTTCCTTAAGTTCAGCGCTGTCACCTGGGGACTAAATGCAGAAAGAACTCTTCTGTTGCCTCTGAAGTACCCCATCACCCTTGGGGCTAGTACCTGGCAATTTAGGGGCTCAGTGTGAGCAGAGCAGCAGTGCTTGGATGAGAGCCACTCTGGGAGAGTTCAAATTTTGCTCTGGGCTCTGTCCTTAAGCTCATCCCTGGGAGGAAACAAGTCCTGCTCTTCCCATCTTCTCTTGATGCTGGACTTGAAGGAGCTTTTTAAAGCACAGAGAAAGCCCTATGGCAACCTCTATATCAGATTAATTTGCTGCAGTCAGTTTTTCACATTGCATTGCATTTAACTCTGTGTCTGAAACTTTCTGACAATCTTGTTATGGTAGCCCAGTTTTTGAGTGTTGATAGTTTTACAGAGGAGTTTTTTGTGCACATGATCATTACAAAAATGAGTTCAGTACCCTGAACTCATTTTTCATATTGAATGGAAATTGTGTCAGCAATTTCCACATTCAAATCTCACTCTTAATATCCGTTATAACCTATATTCTGTAGTCATATGAAGAAAATGCAGATTTCTGATATATGGGATTTCAGAATACTGTGATGTGCACTGGTATACAGATTGGCATTTTGAGATTATAGAGTACCATTACCTCTTTTGCTATTTAAGTGTCTCTTCAAACTGGGAGCAGTTAAACATTTTCTGCATATTTCACTGTCAGTAGCACAGTGTAACAAATGGTTCTTACCAGGACTGAGCTATGCTATTATTCTCAGTCATGTATTTGATCAGATTTATGGTACAAGGTTTATTACAGTTGGTTTGCAGTTTTAGGATTCTTTTATTTAAACAAATAAATGCTAATTGACTAGTAAATGCTTTTAAGTAAAATCTTAAATTACCAGTGCACAATAAGCAAGTGAAGAATTCTTCAGTGAATAGAGCTCTTCCAGATGCAGGCTCACACTTCCAAGTCTGTACCTTTTGTCCCACCTAGAGTCAGCATAACCACCACTATATTCAGTATAATTTCCACTTACAGTGGAGATTTTAAACAAGAGGTTTAATTACTTAAGATACACAAGTTGTCTTTCTAGAATGCCCTACATTTGACAGATATATTGCTACAATCTGGATAAGGTTTTTGAAGAATTTACCATGTGAACATAAGTATTCAGTTCATAAAGGAAATTGTTCTTATCCTGCAGCTCAACATTACACATCACAGTAATGTCAGTAGTTTGAGATCTGTAGTTACAGGAAAAGTTGCTGCTGGAGAGACAAAGACAATAAACATAGTAATATAACATTACTGCAGAGACACTGTCCTGCACTTTTTAAAATTAAATATTTTAGAGCCCAAAGTCCTAAATGTTTGTCCTTCCTTCATTTTCTGTTATAACAGTGATATTTTAATCTGTTTAATAGATGAGTGCTCTAAACACTAGGATGTTTCTGCATCTTTTGTATAATGGACAAGGATTGCTGGAGAGGATCTGTTTCAGAGATCTGCTGCAGAGGAGACTTATTACGCAAAAAAATGGTGAATTTCTATTTGATTAGCATTTGTCTGGCCCTTTGAAACTACAGGTTCCTCTAGGCAAAGGCTTGTTATTGGTCTATTATGTACTATGTAAACATATGATAAAGTGTTACTTGAAGCCTGTATTTGAAGTAAGGACCTTAATTCAGTGGTTTCTGGGTGTGGTGGAGCACCCTGGCAAACCAGAGAAGCAGAGCTGCAGCAAAAGTCTTGGAAAAACTGTTTCTAGGGAAATACTAAATCAACATCTGCAGAACTTGTGACACTTAGTGAAAAATCAGTGGAAGTGTTCCTGTAAATAAATATTCAAACCTGAGCATTTGCAGAGGGAACAAAATTTTGGAGGCTTTGACGTGGTTACAGTTCCTCTCCCAATGAAATCATTTATAGAATCATACTTTTGGTGAAAGCAAGCTCAAACCACTACTAAGAATTTTTGTAAATGTCACCTCAAAATTCCTGTGTAATTTCCATGCACCTTATTGTCTGTATTCTGCCTCAGAAGGTAAAATCATGTTACGGATCTCTCTTCCTAAGGAGCAGATGAGCTGATCCTTGTGTGTGAACGCAGGACAAAACAGAGCTCTGTTCTCAAATTAAGCTGACACTTGCGATGTTGGCAAGGATTTTGTCCTGAGGGCTATGGATTTGTTCTTTTGATAGAGTTGTAAGCTTTGTTTCCACTTTTTTTTGCCCAGCTTGTAACAGAAATTTTCCCAGTTTTAAAATCAAGATGAGGAAATTAAAGCTGTATTTTTGGGTTTTAGGAAAGTAAGCTGGATTATTTAAATTGGATAATATATGTTTCTGAAATTACATGTAGAACCGTAGAATCTTTTGGAGTACAAAAGAACTCTAAGATCATCTAGTCCAAATATGTTCTAAGAACAGATTCTACTGCCAATTTAATCTTTTAATCTGGAAACAGTAAAGTAGAAAAAAGCATTACAGGATATGGAAATTGTCTTCAGTTGCTATTCTTCTTCTCCATGCTGAATATCACTAGTGTCATTTCACTGAATTCAGGAAATCTAAGCTTTTATCAATGTCATGATATGAAGAGGGGGAGATTCCTATCATATTTGATACTATCCATGAATAATTTTTCTTGGCTGGAGTTTACCTGACTGAAATCTTTGATGCTTGGACTGCAGAGTCTGACAGATGGATTCAGCATACAGATCTACATTGGATGCTGAAATAGAAGGACCATTGTGCAGACCAAATAGATATGTGTAAATGTTGAATGGTTTGGGACATATGAGACACCTTTTTTTTTTTATATCTGAAGCAAAAATTAACAGCAGGAAATAATATAGGAGCCACCATGACAGCAACAGATTTGATCCTCATCCCACGGGTACCAAGGGAAGTGCTGCTGCTGGCTTTCTTTTTGAAGAAGCAAGTGGATACTGAGGAGTGTAACCTTGATAATTGAGGACCTCTGTTCTCCGCTGGGACCTTGTGGTACATTGTTATTCACCAGCAAATCATGCAGCAGCGGGTCTTAGGAAAGTCTTGCTTAATCTCTGCATTTTTAAATTTTTTTTTCTTTTAAGTGACCATTGCTGTGGATCCTAAATTTGTCCTTGCAACTTCTGTATCACGTTCATATTAGATTATTGTAGCATACTTGAAAAGGGGAGATGTCCTCCAGGTCTGTTTCTAAGACCATATGTTTGACTGGGTGTTTGAAAGGCTGCAGAATGGGAAGGAAGATGAGAGGATACAATAATAGTTGTACTTGCAGTAAATTTTTCAAAATAAATTTTTTCAAAGTAAATTTCATTATTTCAGAACACCCATCCTGATATGCTGCCTAAATACCTCTGAAAAAAGTATTGATTCAGATTAAGAAAAAGACTTGGACATGTAAGGTCAGCAGTGATCCAGAAAGCCCCTGTTTAGTGTCTGCTGGTCTGTGGGACTAAGGCTTCTAAGATGCCAAGCCCTCTGCTCTTTCACAGATTCGCTTCTGCATGCACTTTGCCAGAGATGAATCTTTCAGCATGTGTATCTCACTGAAGCCATTTTAGATCTTGAAATTTCAATTTTCCTCTGACTCTGTCCCAGAAGGGCCTGGTCTGCCATACCTAAAGCCCTTCCCCACAATGAACACAGAAATCACCATATTCTTTCAGTCACTGAGCAAGGATATTAAGGCCTGAGCTGATGGATTTATGGTAAAATGGGGATGTGGATGAGTATTGTGGAGATAAAAGAACTCTTGAAGTGTCTTGAATTGTGGTCTGAATTCCCATATTTTACTAAAGAATTGTATTTAAAATGCATAAATAATTCAGGGAACAGGGTTTTTATCCAGTCAAATGTCTCCCAAATGCATTTTGGCGTCAGTAAATGCTAATGCTCTCTGTTTCTTTCTTCTAATTGTACACCTACAGACAAAGGTGAAAGGACAGAAAAAGTGGTGTCAGAGGGTTCAATAGTATGCAGACGTGTTTAATGAACAGATAGGTACTGATTCAAGCAGCTTGATCAATATTGGGCTGTGTGTTTTCAGGCTCTTTTAGCATAGGAATCTCTGTGCTGTTCTCTGGTCTGTTGCCTCTGGCTGCTGCTTCACCGCAAAGGTTTATGAATATTCAGACAGAGAATTATTTTCTCTGTCTCCAACATTACCAGGGTTTAGATGTCTGCCTAACAGGCACCCTCATGAGTTATCACTGTGAATTCAGTGTGGAGGAACGATTTCCTGCATACTTGTTCTGCTGTAGGTATGAATGTAGCATTTTAGAAAGACAGGGACATCCCTGCCTTGATAGGTCCCAGTTTGCAGAACCACAAGCTGAATATGCAACATGAAAGAGATGGAATGAATGAAGGGACAGAAAAGGTGGCATGTCAGACACAGGAAAATGGAAATAGCAGTAGGTTCAAGTTTGTGTGAAACTGATCTGGATGCTCTATTGCTTCTGGAAGGTGTTAGGGATTTTGGGAGGAGGATGATAAGCTAACAGGAACTTTGATAGCTGAATAACAAAATATGTAAAAATAAAGACTGAGTAAAGGTTTGGTATAGAGCAAAGAAATTGAGTTTACCTCATACTCAGTTCATCAGTTCAGTCTCGTGGGCGGTAGTGATGGCTTTGTACTCACTTTTCAAGAGGTCTTTGTCACAGAACATTGGCATCTCTGCCCTCCTTCACCGTGCAATCTGCTGAATTCTAATCTCGTGGTTAAAACAAGTGCTTAAGGTGTTCTGGGACCTTGTCTCTCTCTCTGAACAGTGCTGTCAAACAGACATCTTTCACAATCAGTTGAATCAGAAAACTTTAGGAAGGCAGGTGTGAGCTAGAAGTTAAATGAAATTTGATTATAGGCTTCTGGACATATTCCCTTGTATACTTTGGGAAAAGGTCAATTCCCTGCAGATAAAGTCAAACTCTTCAGAGAGAGACAGAAAAAAGTTCACTGTCACTTTAAAGGGGGTTGAATCCATCCTCTCCTTCGACAGCAGAGGTAATGCAGCTTACTCATTTTCATATCTCATTCAGAAAGCAGATGAGATGGGAATCAACTTGTTTGACAGATGAACACCCTGGAGATAATGTCAGTTTGTCACAGTATGTGTGATTTCTTTACAACTAATGCCAAGCTACAAGAGTGCAGAAGACTGGCCCATAAATGCCACTCATTCTGCTTTCTTTAATTCTCAGAATATAAAACACTTTTCTAATTTTAAATATAAAAACATTGTTAGAAATTAAAGCCTTCACTGGAAAAACAAATTTTTTTACAGTCAGATAGGAAAAACAGAAGAAATCACTAAATGGGAGATGGGAACTGTAGGGTTTATTTATTTAGGTTTTTTTCTTCTTCATTCTTCAATGAAGAATGAAATTAGTTTTCAATTTTGAATGAAATTAGTTTGAAGGAGAGATGTTATGTGGCTGCTCCCTCCCATGCTTCAAAAGGGGATGGTTCAGTGCGCTAAGCAACTCTTCCAATGCTCTCCTAGACAACAGGTATATGTATCAGGGTGTCAGAAGCACCAAAAGTTTGCAATAGTGGAATGCAGCAGAGATGTAGCTCCTTGTGTGGCATGTAGGTCCCGCTGCAGCTCTCAAGGAACCTAACACCTCTCTTCATTTAACAATGGCTGCCAGTTTGGCTATAAAAATATTGGAGGGGAAACTGCCTGATTTCCTGGGCAAACAAAATAATTTTGCTGCAGCCATCAAAACATTTCAACTCTTTCAGACACCTACTGCATTCCCAGTGAACTTCCAATAGATTCTCATGCTGATTATTTTTACTGGAAGACTGTCCCATATCATCACATCTCCATTGGTTATAAGCCTTAAAAATTTGTTTTTAAGTAAACCTATGCTGGCTTATATTAATTTATTCTTGGACCAAAATTTTATTTTAACTCTTAGTCTCCCTCTATGTGCTTTTCATCAGCTTGGTTGTTTCTTGTTTTCCATCAACTTTTTTTCTTCACAGAACTGTACTAGGTTTATGAAACTAAACTCTAGTTTAGTTTCATAAACATATTTTCTCCCATTTAGTTCTTACAATTTCTTTTTAAAATATTTATTATAAAATAGATAAGGTAAAATAAGTACTGAGCAATTTTTATGTGGAAATCAAGATATGGAAAATGATGACTCATATCTTTACCCATCTACATTCTGAACTGTTTATCATCTCATTTTTAATTTCCATACAACTAAAGATCCTTCCTACACATTGAGTCATTTTTGTGTCTGATATTACTCTCCATAAGAGTAGAGCTAAAACAAATTTCTTTTATCTTCTATTTCTTCTTTTCCTTCTTTATGTGAGGGAACTTAAAGGCTTGATCTAGAAATTTGGCTTTATCCAATCCTTGAACCTCTCCCAGTGATTTTAATTTCCTGCTGTCTGTCCATCACAGACCTGGTACTGATTGATCACTTCAGTGCTGCACTTAGTGTACTTACTGAAACTGCTGTGATTGCTTTATAAAAGCATTACCCTTATATTTTAACTTTTTGAGTGTATCTCGACTGACCATTTTCCAGGTTGCTATTGTTCATACTGGAAATAGGTACACATGAGATTTTGGTTGGTGCTAATGTCTGTATAAAATTCTCCAGTTTATTTCTCCTACTCCAGGAGGAATACTCCTCATAGGATGCCAGTCTTTCCCAGGTCCCAGTTCTGGCTGCAGCAGGGCTGTGGAGAGAGTAGAGGGACAATAAGGTAAAAACCATGGCCTCAGCTCTTGACGTGGTTTAGCCCTGATATGTTTGAAGCAATGATTACGTTAAACAGTGCCTTTGAGATAGTCTTCAGTGAACTGCTCACCAGCAGAGTCCTGGGATTTGTTCTGACCCTTTCAAACAACTGGATTAATTGACCAAACATCTCCTCTGTCCTGGGAGTATAATTTCATACATATGGAGTGTTGGATGCATCTTTGTCATATTCCCCCAGTGTTCTTGTGTCAGTTTTATTCTTGGCTGTCCTGAATAACTTAACAGGGGTTACACACAACAAAACCTGCCGTGGCTTTCCTTCTCCAAGTGAACTGTGTGTGCTCAATTTGTTAAGCTGGCCTCCTGCCCCTCTGCAGAACCAGACCTTATGCAAAGGATAGATGGCCTTCATCACCCTGTATGCAATCGTGAGCTAAGAAAGATTATTCCAATCTGGAATCCAGCTCTAACATTTTCTTTTATACTTCTTGAAAGAAGAAGCGTGTTTGTTAGATAACACACCCATACAGTCTCTACAACAGACAGGTTCCCAGGACTCCACTGGGAATTGGGCTAAATTGTAGTTCTATTCTGACACTCTATTTCAGTGCACACAGTCTTCTAATGAAAAGTAGGATGATTTAATAGGAAGGGCTTAATGTCCCAACCTGATGAACCTACACTTAAGTGGTTAGATGGTTGTCATCTTCCTGTTGCTCAGGAGAAATTTCTTACACATGCAACATAGCCTAAAAAGGATATTCAATAAAGTGGAATGCTGCTTCCTTTTCTTGAGAAGATGATTTAAAATAACAAAGTGTTTCTAAAAGGTCTTGGGACTCATGTCCTGTTTCTGAAAGAGATGAATTGAGAACAAGCCTACTAATTAGGCTTGGTTGGAAGAAGTTCACGTACAGTAGTCACAGGGTTATTATAGGTGTGTTAGCCAGTTCCAGTTTTAGAGGCTTAGCAGGGATAGAAAAATACACCTTTTTCATCATATGTATATTTTTTTCCTGTTTTATCATATTTTGCAATATGTGCAGTATATTTGGATGGTTACTGTGAGTATCTGTTGAAACTCAGAGCAGTAGGACAAAGGTAGCAAAGAGAGATGAGAGAAGGTAAGGCAGAGAAATACTTACACTTCCTCCTGCTAATTATTGTGTTCATGAAGTCTCACCAGCTGACCTTGTGACTTCTCTAGAATTACATTGCTAATTAATTTCCTTCCCTTTCACCCTTTCTTTGTCTTTCTGTGTGAATCTTTCATTGTCCTTTCCCAGCCTTTTGATCACCTGCTTATTGCTGCTCAGTTGTGAAAGAGGTGAGTGTCCTTCTGGAGGGGAGCAGCCCTGCTTTTTCCCTGTGTGCTTTCTTTAGTGACTCTACTGATTGTTCTTCCTGCTTTCCTGAACGTCACCTAGAAGCATTGTTCAGCTATAGACCACTTCTGTTACAGAAGATATTACCAAAACCTTATTTGGTGGGAACAAATAGCACGAAGAGAGATCTGTGGAACAGAACAGTTGGGAGGACTGCATTTCCCATCCCTGAAAAAATTCTAGCATTAGCAGTTATTTTCTCCCTGACTGGGGAGCAAGAAGTCAAAATGCCAATTATTTTTTTTTTAATCTATGAAGAATAACGTGAAAAATTTAAACAGCCTAATTGAATTTACATATAAACATAATCAAGACATTCCATTTCTATCCTGTTCTTACATGATGCACATAAGCCAATGGCCAAGAGTGGATATTCTCTGTAAGCTGCCAGCTCTGTAAGCTATTTGCACTTTTCTCCATGCAGTCTGAAGGACCACATCCTGTGTGGTGGTTTGACCCTGCCTGAATGACAGATGCCCACCAAAACTACTCTGTTACTCCCCTGCTCAACTGGACAGGGGAAAGAAAGTATAAAAGGTTATAATTTGCAGTATGGGTAGTGGGAGGTCACTCACCAATTACAGTCGTGGGCATGACAGACCTGACTTAAAGAAGTAAGTTGAATTTATCATTCTCTGCTTGTGATTTATAATAATGAGAGTAGAACAAATCTTAACCGCTCTCCCCTGCTCCTTATTTCTTCCCCAGCTTAACTTTATTTCCAGTTCTCTACCTACTTCCTCCAGTGGTGCAGGGAGACAGGGAATGGGCATTATTGTCAGTTCATTGCATATTGTTTCTGCTGCTGCTTTTCTCCTCAGGGATAGGAGTCTTTCCCCTGGTCCAGCATGGGATCCCTCCAATAAGAGATCATTGTCCACAAATTTCTCTGGCGTGAGTCCTTCTCATGGGCTACATTTCTTAAAAAAATTCTTCTGTCTGGGTCCCTCACAGGGTCACAAGTTCTACCAGTGGGTTCTAATGTGGGGTCCTATCAACCTGGGTCTGCAGATCCCTGCCAGGAGACTGCTCCAACATGGGCTACCCATGTGGTCACAACCTGCTTTTGGGGTATCTACCTGTTCCATGGCCTGCATGGATTTCCACAGGAGGAAGAGCGACAGTCTTTCACCAGGGGCTGCAGGGGAATCTGCTCCAGTGCCTGGAACACCTCCTTCCTCTTCTTCTTCACTGACCTTGGTGTCTGCAGTATGATTTCTCGCACATATTCACTGCTGTGTCAGAGATCATCAGCACAAGTCTGGAGACTGTCTGGAACCATCTGCACCTGCTGCAGTGAGACTGCATGATATAATCTCTCTACCCTTCCAGTTCTCTGCAAATGTTACTTATTCATTGACTGAAATAATCATGGAAGAACTGTTAGAATCTCAATTTTATTTAGGAAATTATTTCAATATTTTTCAGTACTCTTGTATGAAATGTTGATTAGAAAAACCTGCAAGTTCCATGAAATGCTGATGTCACACTGCCTAACCATCACCAGACTGTTGCAGTGTGTTTTGTTCATTATGGTCTGTTCCCCTCCGTTGAGTTGTACCTGCACAGTTTAGTTGGTTTACCCCAAGTTACACCTCCCCTGTATGGGCTCTGTTGCCCATGACCCTAAACTGCTGTAACATCTTGCATGTAATAAACTGCATTTTGAAGAGTTGCCTGGAGTCCCGCATCCCTCATTACGGCTCTTACAGCTTCCCATTTAAATTCTTGACAAATTGTTTGCCTTCTTAGTAGACTTCAAAGCTTCTTGAGTCCCTTTCATAAACTTGTCAGGTGTTGAAGTTTTTTGCCACCTCACATAATTTTAAACATTCAGTTTTCTCTTGGTTCACATTACCTTCATCTGAGCTTCTCCCAAAATAGCTTTGTAGTACATATCTCACACACCGGTTTGTCACCTCAAGCTTTTCCTTGCCCAGCACCATTTCTTTAGCAAGGAAGATTATTTCAAAACGTAGTAAAAGCTCACATTTCTCACAACATGTCACTGGAAAGTTTTGAATGTCAATTATGAGATTTTGTGTTTGGAGAAGTTATTTAAAATAGCTTGAAGTAGAAAAGTTTGGGGGATTTTTTTCCAATCAAATTGCATATTAATTATATTGAAATTTTTCTATAAGCAAATACTGTCAAAGGTTTCTCACTATTTAGTGAATATTCTGGACTAGTCATCAATATGTAGAATGGGGAAATCCTTCTTCCAGTGTTTTGTGGTTTCTGCATTATCGGTGTGTGAGAAACACTCCTCTTTGTCCTAACTAAATGGCTCAGATAAACTGAAACAGCTACACATTTATTTGAACAGAGGATGCTCCCATGTGAAGATCCACATTGGAAAGAACCTGACCCACTACCTGCCAGCTGGGCAAGTACACAATTCTTGCCAAGACATTGTTTTCAGGTTCCTGCTCTTTTTTCCCCTTTTCTTAAAGTTTATGAAAGAATTTTGTCTCAGTTTTATTTTCATGTTCCTGTTTTAAAATTCCTGTTATTTCATGTTTCGATATTTTGCTTGATTTAATATTACTCTAAATTGCTGCACAAGCAGCATAAAAGCCATGAATAGAATAAGGAAATGTCAGGCACAAACATAAAGAGGGAAGAATGACATCAGGTATTGACTGTAACTGCAAGAAATTAATGGCTGTTGACAGGAAGACATAAATTGTGACTAAAGCCACTGTGTAAAAACTGAAAAGAAAATAAGTTTTTACACAGCAATCTTCTCAATTGCAGGGTAAACCATCAAACTGGTTTAACACAGTGCAGGTTACTTGCCAAAAATATGAATGAGATTTATTTATACAGCTCTGCAGCACAGAGTGAAGAGTACGCAATGAAGCTCTTTCAAAAATGGTGGCAAGAAGGGGCTGGAAATTGGGTCCCTTCATTGTGTACCCCCTCTGTAAATGTCTTCCCTGCCCAAAAATAGATCCTCTGATACACATAGCAGAGAATCATAGAACAGTTTGGGTTGCAAGGAACCTTTGAAGGTCATCTAATCCAACCCCACTCCAATGAGCAGAGACATTTCAATGAAATCAGGTATGTGTGAAGACAAGTAATGAAAATCAGGTTTTGCTCTTTTCCTGGCTCCATCGATTGTTTTTCATAATTATCTTGTTGTTCAAGCCTCATGATTTCTGTAATTTATTGCTTATGACAGCTTGCTGCTGAACTGAGTAATAGTGTGCTGCTGATGTGTCCTGTGGACATGATTGTACCAAACACTCCATGGTCTCTGTCTGTGCAACTTGATTCCTTGCTATTCCCTGATTCCATGACACATCATCAGATCTCCTTGTATAAATCCTAGGCTTGTGGGGAGAAGAGAAAAGCCACATCCAATGGAACAGCAAATAGCTGACAATATTGTGCCAATTTGCAAAGAATGTTTATGTTGACATATATTGACATTATGTTGACATAGTTATGATTTTGTCTGATGAAGGACGTGGATTTATTTATTTATCCTTGGTAGCCTTTGAAGTGTAGGGTCCATTGCTGATGGATTGGAGTCTTCTGCAGTCTGTAGGCTCTTTAGGGGGCAGTTATTCATCTGAGTGTGGGGTGGGAGACAGCAGAGCTTGACTTCCATTAAGATCTTTTGAATCCTAAAGCCCATTAACATCCTGCTCAACTTCTAAGGTTATGATTCTTCTCAAAGACCTGCGCATGAAGTCTGTTCTTGATTCTGAAATCTAAACAGACCAGCAGGTCTCAGGTGTGCTTATTAAACATAAAAATAATAGGAAATAAAGAAGAGGGACACACAGTGATTCAGTATCACAATCATGTCTGCAGTGACTTCTGTGAAGTGGTACCCCTCTTCTCCTCCAAGGAAAAACCCACTACCTTTGCAGATGGAACATACACCCTACTTCATCTGACGCTTGAAGTACTGCAGTGCTTCTGAGGTGAGAGTGGCTGCTCAGATGACAAAAGCAAAGGATAGTATTTAGGCAAATGTCAAGACTTTTGAGAACAGAAAAATAATTATTTTTAGGATATCAGTCCTTATGGTATACACTGTTTTTTTCAGAGTTTTTGTCTGGAACTTGCTCTAGTCAAATGTTTAAAGCAAAAAAACAATCTCTTGGTTAAAAATGCATTATAAATTCACGATTTTTAATTTCTGCAGAAATTCCTTACTAGAGTTATTAGATCATATTTTATGCCTTTTCCACTCTGAGCAAACCCAACTCATGCACACGTCACATAAACTGAAACAGAGTTTTGGTGATTCAGATCAAATACCTAATGGTGCCTAGGGTCCTGCATCTTGAACAGATTGTTTTCTTCTTCTCCATTCATCTTTAAATGTATAGGTTTATATTTCCTACTGGGAAGCTTTTTGTGATATACAGGCTGTTGGGGGGTTAGGTGTCCTTTTTGTGTTCTTTCTCAGCTAGTGGAATTTTTCCCGATTTAGCTGAGAGAAGCCTTGATGGTTGGTACTTCTTAGGTGCTTAAAAAAGACAAATAATCGGCTGGGCCCAGGGGGGCAGCTGGAAGGGAGCGGGGTTTCTTGGGTCCTTCTGCAGGGGAGCCGGACAGACACTCTCAGAGGTGTTTCTGCTGGGAAGAAGAGGATTTTTGCCATCATCCAGATGCAGTGGCTTCTTCTTCTTCTTCTTCTTCTTCTTCTTCTTCTTCTTCTTCTTCTTCTTCTTCTTCTTCTTCTTCTTCTTCCTCTTCTTCTTCTTCTTCTTCTTCTTCCTCTTCTTCTTCTTCTTCTTCCTCTTCTTCTTCTTCTTCTTCTTCCTCTTCCTCTTCTTCCTCTTCTTCTTCTTCTTCCTCTTCTTCTTCTTCCTCTTCTTCTTCTTCTTCTTCTTCTTC
>VWYI01009426.1:0-72257 GCA_013399455.1 Anthoscopus minutus
CATCAAAAGCAAAAGGATCTTACACAAATCAATTCCTTCTTCTACTACAAAGCTGAATCAATGATGTCTATGTTATCCCTGAGAAATAACAGTCGACTTATTATTATATATTAAAACATTTCATGAATGGAGATCCCACATTCTTCCATGGTATTATTATACCAATATTACTAAGGAAAAAGATAGGTCCCCCTTGTTGCAAAGTTTGACCCTGCCCTCTATTTTATAAGTTACTGTGGGTGCCAATATTCTTCTTATCTTCTTATCATTCTTCACAATTAGACAAATGCTGTCTTGGTGACTCCCCCTCAAGGCTTTTCACTCCATGGTTTTGCTTCAGTCTTTCTTACAGGCTCTGCCTGAGCACGCAGGACAGCTCTGTCTGGTGTTCTGCTGTTTGCATTGTTGACATCCAGTAGGGACTGATAAGGTCATACAATCAAACTGATTGTTTCCCCAGGTTCTGTTTACTCTGGGTTTACGTAATGCAGAATTCATTCAGACTTGGGAAGTACCACAGCAGCAGGCTGAGGCTGCCCTGGTCACTGGTGGGGCTGTGCCCTGTGCAGTGACTCTGCTTCTCTGCTGATACAGGGGGTCATAATTTCTTGGTTCCCCTGCAAGCCCCAGGATTCACATGGGAAAAGGGGAGTGTGGTGCTGAGTGGAATGAATCAACCCAGCTTCCATTTTTAACTGCAGTTATGCTGTTTAGGCTGGGATGAAGAAACAGATGTTCCTTTAGAAAATCCTGAAGAACTTCACTTCCACCATCTGAGGTATTACTCTTTCCATATGAGAAGAATTTGCTTCTATCTCTGATGGCACACAGCTTACACCATGATTGCTAGGCGAGATCAGTTCTCTTCCTAGCACTTTCTAGCACTCTAGGAAAATACATTTATTTCTCTCAGTGAGATTTACAAAGAGACACCTAACAAAGTTCTCCTAGACATGACCCTACAACTATGCAGTCCAAGCAAAATTGTCATTTGCAAACTCTGAGAAAAGCCGGGGGACTGATGTAGGATCTTTTGTTCCTGTACTTCTTCTAGATGCTTAAATAATGCAGTTACCATAGTTTGAGTTTTATTCCTTTATGGAAAAACTTAGCAACAGCATCTGACAGGAGCTGTAACAACTGTGGCACGCTGTGGAGTCAGACTCGTCTCACCAAACCTCACCTGGAGGACCAAGCTGGGGCACTTTACCACGGCAGTGACAAAGGCAGACGTGACCTGGAGATGCAAGGTGGCAGTCTGAAGAGCAAACCACCAAGCCCACTGCAAACACTCTTTGTTGTCTTCTAGAGACATAGATGGTACACCCTAGCACCAGAAGCCAAGATACAGCAGGAGGTGCAGAGCCTACCCCTCAGCTCACAAATCTCACAGGAGTGGCGTGAATCACACAACGTGCTCCAATTCATGAGTCACACTAAGCGTATACAAACTGTATATGGCTGGAACTGCATGCTCTCAAGCTGTGTTTTAGTAGATCTGTTGTCTACCCGTGCAAAAATTGTTTAGTTGTGAAGTCAATTGTTTTTGGTTTTTGTTATCCCTGTCAAAGATCTTTAGATGGATGTTTTGTGCTAACAGACAGAAATAGGCACTGTCATTAATTAACTGTGAACACCTGTCTCTTAGTTTTGTGTTTTGTTGGACTCCACTGTTTTGATTTCTTTTAGAGACTTCTAAAAGCCATGGGATGTTGTTGTCTCTACAATCAAAAGCAGTTTCCTTCTAGGAATCTTCATCACAGGAGGTTCTTGAGATTTTGTCCCCTTGGGTCAGTAGCTTGGGTAGCTGACGAAGAGCTCTGCTCTACAACAGCAAGCAGGTTATATCTCTCCAGGTGCCAGACCCCAGTCAGCCAGCACAGTTTGTGCTGTGCTGTCCCTGCATCTGACCATGACATCATGACCAGTTGACTTCTGTGCATCAGGTGGGTGTGTGCTCTTGATCCAGTCTTTTTGTGAAGTTCATAAATTCAAGGGGTTTTGTTAAGGTGTTGACACAGACTCCTTCACAGCCCATCTGACTTCTGAGTCCATGCCTTTGGAAACACCCACATTTTTCTGTTGAATATGCAGAGTATCTTAGATGATGGAACACTGCTAAGTGTTGCATTTAAAGGATGATTTTGTAAAGAGACAGAAATGAACAGGCTACAATACTTTCCTTGGTTTTCTTCATGGTGTTGAAGAATCAACAGTTTAGCTCTAGCCCAGGTGTTCTTTTGATTCCAGCTTGATGCCATCACCCATAGCTCCTGTGCTCACCTCCTGTTTCATGAAAAGGACTTGGGTAATTGATCACCTTTGCAAACATCTGTCATCACCTAGTGCCACCCCACCTCAGAAGTGTTTCATACAGCTGAATTTGTCCATTGTTTACAAGAAGGGTTACAAAGGGAGGTTGCCTCAAACAGGTGTGCCTCATCCTCAGGGAGAGAATTTGTTCAACTGTGTGTTTTCTTAGATTACTGTAGTAACTATCTTCCAGCAGGGATATTGAATCCCTTCATCCTTTGACTGACCCACCTCCTACTTCCTCTTCCTCTAGAGTATTTGTATTTTTCTGCCAGGACCACTAGGTGTCACAAGTACTCACAGCTAAACTATAAAATCCTCTAAAATATTAGTCCAGACATCTTGCTATTACAAATCCCCTAATCAAGGGGTCCAAGAATTTTGATATAGACCTGATGTATATGTGAGAGCTGTTGGATGCAATAAGAAATATTTCAAGCAGGTGCTTACAGACCTGATCCATGTTATTTCATAACAAACAATTTAGCATTCGAGTGAGCTATACCTATTGTGGAAGGGCCATAATTCAGCTAACCAGAGAAAACTTAAAAATTGGACATGTTCTGAAAGATCAGCAGAATATATCTAACACAAGGAAATATGCTGGTGAACCAGTGTGTATAGTAGTAGAATAAACAAAGAGCTCTACCCTGAAAAAAGCTTATGGTTAAGAAACAGAACAATCCTTTGGTTACATTTAGATGTTTTTCAGACTAAAACTGAATTTTACATGCCAATAATGAGACTTTTTTAAAATCTTTTCTCCTCTACTTCCACTCTGTGTGTAAATATAAACTAAACCAATCATTCTTGCCTAGCAGTTTGAATTTTACACTAGCTGGGAGGATATATTCTCAAGCTTCCCAGTGGGAACCACTAGCTGACTCTGCGAGACACTCCAAGACACGGATCTATTCTGAAGAGGATATTTCAGTTGTTTCAAATGTCACAAAGCCTTACCCTATAAACCCATATTTCATTTATTAACGTGTTTATTTAAATTATAGGTGTTTCCATTTCCAAGTGTATTTTTCTACCTAAAAACAAGCCTCCAGCACTCCCCCAGCATGCAGCACATCCACCTACACATGCACTACCTGTCCTTTTGCTGCTTTTGGAGGCATGGCTCAGTGCGCCATTATACTGGGCACTGAACAAGCAGCACAAGAGAACATTTTCTATGTAAATGAAGGGAAACCCAAATCTTTCCATCTAGGGCCCCAGTTCAGCTGGGTCCTGTGGAAGCCACTACCCTTTGCAGCTTCCCAGAAACACCTACTTACACCAGTTAGGTGTGAAGCTGCACCAAGGCACAGCAGTGGAAGGAGATGAGCACAGATGATAACTACTTGTCAAAATGAGTATGTATGAATATAAGTCTAATGACAATCCTGCTTTTGGTATTATAATCTTCAAGATCACCCTATATCTTGCAGCAGGATTCTGAAGGCACTGCAGTAGGGACTGGGTTCCTCGTGTTTCTTACCTCTCCTATTCCTGTAAGACTCTTTCCACCAATTCCAAAAATCCTCTGTAAACTGCATGCCATGGGCTCTGTATCCTGTTACCTGTCATGTCACGGGACTAATTTATTCTAGTATTTTTAACTGATTAGTTAGCATAAAGAGAGATGTGTAGGGAACAGGCTTGATGAAAGGTTTTAATGCTTCCATGGATCTGTTCTAAGCAGATTCAGAAATACATCTTTCCCCCTTTTTCCATATTTTAAAAATATCTTCCATAAAATTAGAACAGTTTTATACACAGTAGTTTAAAATATAACATGCAGTTAGGGGCTTGATCAAATGTGGTTTTACTGCATGATATCCAAACAGACAGACAGTATTATAAATCTGGAGTGGCCTGTTATACTGTTGTTTTCAGATGGCAAGATGAGAGCATAATGGCTTTGGGCTATACCAGATGGTGAATTTAGGCACTGAAAAGTATTCCACAGTTCCTGGAATAGAAAACATCACCCTGAAAGAAGCAAAGACCATTCACTCCTTTTCAAAAATAGTATTTCAAATATAAAGATTGACATCATTATATAGCTGTGAGTTATTTCTTACTAAAGCTTCACAAAGCTAGTAATGCCATACAGTTCATTATCACTGAAATGAATCATTCATTCAAGACAGCTAATTTGGTTCTAAATGCACTATTTAGAATGAATGCTGAAAATTATGAACTGTAATTAAGTAGCCACCTGCTGCACCTTTATGACATTTTATTTGGTATATTGCTGCAATAATCTAAACTGTGCCTAAAGGTAGAGTTCAGTTCCAGGCAATATTTTGTTAATAACCTACCATGTAAACAAATACAATCAATTATGGCAAGAGGTAATTGCAGTGTTGAATCATTTTCTTACAACACTTAAATAAGTTATCAGATTGATTCAGAAAGATTTTGAACTTTACTTGTATTTAAATGAAGGTGTGTCCTGAACCGTAATAGGTGCAATGACGAAGATAAGATTAGGGAGGTTCCAGCTTTCTGCTAGTTTTATATAGGTTTTAATGTACTTTTATAACAAGGAAAGACTTTTGTTGCCCAGTGCTCTGTGAAGAACAGGCATTTCCTAGGCAGAAATCTATGTCTATCTCCACTTATGAGACTTGGCCTTTTTAGGGATGTTTTCTCTATTTGCCAACCAGAAACAATAATTGAAAAAAAGGAGAATGGTACATTTTGCTACCACTGGGGTGTGCCACTTAAAAGGGTTATGATTTCTGCCCAGTAATTCATTCTCCTGCGGCTTCATCCTGGACCAGTGCCCTTTTCATTCACATGGAACTTTGGAACTTTTTGCATGTGAAAATCAAAGCACTTGGCAAAATGCTGAAATCAGTCATGGCTCTCTTCTTCTAAGAGAGACGAAACAAAGAAGGAAGAGGTGCTGTTTCTTGGCCAGTGCCATGCAAACACAGTAGTCAAAGACCAGAGTCTGTGTGCCTACTGCCAAGGGTCATCACTCCTGAAGCCTGCCATTTGGATAGACCTCTGCTTTTAACTAAGTAATTAATCTCTTTGTCTTACCAGCAGGAAATCTCCATCCAACATTTACAGACCAGTTCATCCTACCTCCCTTGCACACCTATTTTGTAAGAGGATATTCCCCTGAGAACATATCTCTTTCTTCCTTCACTGGTGAGGCGAAGACAAGAGAAGAACCTTTCTGAGATACCCAAGTTTTAGAGGATGAATTTTAAAAGTGAGTTGAATCCCACAATTAGTGCACTTCATAACCCACTGAAGCACATTTAGACTGCAGAAGAGAAGGCTTAGGGTGCACCAAAGTGCCCCCTTACAATATTTTTGAGATTACCTAGAAAAGGGAATCAATCTAAATACTAACTTGCATGATGGGATAATGAAATGCAGTTATCATAATCTGAAACTGGGCGGTGTCTGAATGGGTAAAAACAAAAATGTTTCCCCTCTGAGAACAGCCATGCAGCATAAGAAATTGCTCAGAGAACTCTGAGATCTCTGAGCCTGGAGATTTTGAAATCAAGACAAATCAAGGCCCTCAGCTGCCTGGTCTGAAGACAGAGTTTTGAGTAGGGGATTGAAGAGTGACCTTCCAGAGTCTCTTCAGGCCTAAGTGAGTAGTGAGGCTGCTGAAACATCACACATGAGATATTATGACCATATATCAGAGGCAGACTGTGCAGGATCTAGACAAGGTATAACACAGAGGGTTGTATCAGTTGTTGATAAGACACCAGGGTCAAATTTAGGTTCAGCCGGCACCTCCAGGAACAGAGTTTTTGGAAGCACGTCTGTTCTTATGAGAACTTGACATGGCACAGGTGTGGTGGCTTTTGCCTTAGTGTGTGCAGAAAATGTAAGGAGTAAAATCTGTTTTGGAATATGAGTGGAAATGGAATTTAAAAAATGGCACAAAAAAAAAGATAGTATGCACAGGTATATAGAAACAAAATTTAAAGAGACTCAAAGAATGGCTGATTGATGAATATATAAATTAAGTAAATGGACTACATTCATTAGCTTTAAAATTAAATATTTCCTCTGAAGACAGTTGTTATGTGAGATTTCTTTTTTTTATGACTTGATTTGAAAAAAACCCAACAATATTTGCAATCAAGAATGAAAATTAAATTGTACTGTAGGAGGAAAACTGAAAAATGTTTTACTAACAGAGACGAGTGAGGGAAATGTCACACAGGCAAATGCTTGAGCCTGCTGGAAATAGGTGATATAAACTGGTATAAAGAAAATAAAAATGATAGGTCACTAAAATTCTGTGCAATTTGAGAAATATTTAGTCTGTGCCCTAAATTCTGCAGAGTTACAATTTGGAGCACTCTTGGCCTTTGCCTTGGGGATACAATGCAAAGTTTGTGAACAGATTTCCTATTGGCTTTTAGAGCAGACTCACACAATGAAAGAGTGAAATCAAGGTTAGATTTTGATTTCTCAATGCATTGCTAGAATATTTCCTATTGCAAGTAAATTGCATAAAAATGGCTATAAATAGAACAACTCAGTATACAGACAAATGAGCAAGTGCTTTTAACTATTGAGGATCATGTAATTATGTCCTTTTGCTGAGCAATAAATGAAAAGAATGCTATAAAGTGATTAGTGAGCAAGACTAGAAGACACTGGCACTAATCTTCTGTATTGCTTTCAGCAAATAGAATTGCTTACACAAAGACATTCAAATCCATGTGCTTATGTGTCTTTAAACATGTGCTTTTATCCTCTATGCATTTCTTTCTAATCTGAGAAATATAATGATAATGGTTCTCTACCTCATAGTCATTTACTGGAATGCTCAACATTAAAAAAATGGGGTCAAAGAAGTAGTTGAGGGAAAAGGCTGTAAGAAGGAGAGCAACTTGGCAATTTGTTTAAAAAACTATGCTAATCACTTCCTCCTGGTAATTTTATTTAAAAATACACAACTCTCCCCCACCTTTATTAGCCCCAACTTAAATGATCTATTTTGCCCCTATACTAACTGAGGTATTAATGTGGCATGTGCAGAAACAGACATGGTCTGCTTTTTTGTCCTCAGATTTAGATATGAAAAACAGGGAAGTTTTTATATTTACAATAGCTGTTTGCAGCTTTCCTGGAAGTTTCCCTTGATCAGGAAGAGCCTCCAGGTACTGCTGACACAACAGTCTCAGGGAACAAGGCCCAAACCAAAAGTACCCTGAAAGTGCCCTACATGGAAAAGTCTTGACTTCACCATTTTTCCCTTTCTGTTCTGATCAGGCTGATGCCATTGTTAGCACTTCAAATGATGCCTCAATAATCAAAACATAATGGGGGTATTACAATACTTACAGACTTCAAAGCATTTTCATCCAATGGGATAAAAGAGACTACTTAACCTATATTTAGATTTGTTTTGCTCTCTGCTGTTTGCAAGGTACTGGAAGTTCCTCCTCCAGTTTCTACCCACTGCCAGAGGCTCCTGTGATGCCATGTCCCTCTGTTTTCAGGTCAGGCCAGTGACTGAAGTTAATTACATCCTGCTTGCATGGGAGAAACCATATTAAGTTGTTGATGTTTCATGTTATTATTTTGAAATCAAAAGACCTCTGCAATCCATGGAATGCACAGGCAAGTGGCAAAAGTATGATGTGCAACAGTGTATATGATCAGAAGTCCTGAACACACTGTTGGACTAGCACCAGCTTTATTAAATACAGGGTTCTGGGCTCAGTTGCAAAACAATTGCAATTGAAATGCAAAAGTATCATGTTCTAAATATCTAAGGCTTTTATACACATCTCATAGTGTCATATCAGCAGTGGATGCCTTTCTGGAGGTCATTTAGTCCAACCTCCTACTTGAAGTAGTACTACTGTCAAGTGGTACCACATTACTGGTGTCAAGTCAGCCATGGATTTGTTTTAGCTGGGTCTTGAAATGTCTAAGGTGGTGACTGCACTTGAATACACCCAAGCTGACTTGTTTTTATTCTGGGCAGCAGGTAGAATGCTGTATGAGAAACATCTTCAGTTGCATTGGCTAGGCAAGGGCCAAACCCAGAAGCAGGAGCTTCTCTGTTTCCTACAGAGAACATTTTACCCAAAGAGGAGAGGAGGTTTGGTAGTTAGTGATAATTATTGTGAAAGTGATATGCCACTAGGGATTGTCAAGTGTAGTCTGGCCAATGTTCTTCAAGGCAAAATAAAACTGAGCAGCATTTTGAAGTCAGGGTCTGTGCTAGACGTGCAGCTGTCCCTGGGTAACCTGCTTATGGCAGCTATTGCTCTCTGCTCTGCTACTGTTAAAAGCTCTTTTTCCACTGAAGAACAGTATAAATAAATGATTATTGCAATCCCTAAAGCTGTACTAATTGCCATTAAGTGGGCTCAGAAGGAAACAGTTTACTATTATCATCCAGACAGCCCACTAGAAACTACTCAGTTCCCAGTTTCTGAGAATGTGCACTTTCAGATGAATGGACAAGCAGTGCTGGCTTCTAATGCCTTATGGTGGAGGGGGCTGAATTACTGAATTGTGTGTTCCTCTGTGAAGGGAAAATGTCATTTATAATGTAGGTGTGTCACATGTAAAACTTTCAGTAGGTTTCTTCAAACTCCAATTTTTGCCCTGCTGAATGCTTCTCTTGTTCCTAATGACTTTCATCTTCCTTCACAAATTCCACAAAAATTGGGCAGGAAAGATTTCTTCCAGTCAGAAAGTGCATATTCCTTAACTCATTGCCTTCCATAACAAAGACAAAATTCGTGTTAAAGGTGATATGGAAAAACAATACAGCCCCAGCAGTGTATCCTCTGTGTACAGAGAGTGAGTAAAACTGTCTGTGTTGCCTTCCCTGCTACTGCCATATGGCTGTGAGCTGCAAAGGAAATTTCTGAAATTTGCTCTCCATACCTTAAGCCTTCAGGTTATTGCCAATTTTCTGAATCAGTGCCAAACATAGTGACAATTTTTTTTGGTCTTATTCCTAATATAAAAAAGAGTCAAAACTAAGAATGCTATCTTAGGGACAAGAGAAGAGCTGCTATCATATATCTGTAACTTTTCCCCACAACTGGGTTGTGCCTGATTCGTGCTACTAAGCTGAGGCTGTAAGACAAGAAATAATTTCACAGAATCACAGAGCTGTTAGGATTTGAAGTGACCTCTGGAGATCCAGTCCAAACTCCCCACCAAGGCAGGGTTATCTAGAGCAGGTGACGGAAGAATGTGTCCAGGTGGGGTTCTGGGTTTTGAATGTCTCCAGAGAGGGAGTCTCCACAACCTCCTGGGGCAGCCTTTTCCAGTGCTCTGCCACTCTCCATGTAAAGTGAAAGGAGGTAAAATTTATTTTGTTTTAATTTATAGCCATTGCTCCTCGTCCTTTTGCTGGACATCACTGAAAACAGTCTGGCACCATCCTTTTGACACTCACGTTTGAGGTATCTCTATGTGTCAATGAGATTCCTCTCAGTCTTCTCCAGACTAAACAGGCCCAGCTCCCTCAGTCTCTCCTCAAAAGAGAGAAGCTCCAGAGCCCTCATCACCCTCGTGGCCTCTGCCAGACCCTCTCCAGTAGCTCCTTGTGTTCCTGGTACCGAGGAGCCCACAAGTGGCCACAGCACCCCAGATGTGGCCTCGCTAGGGCTGAGCAGAGGGGAAGGACCACCCTCCTTGACCTGCTGGCCACGCTCTTCCTGAGGCACCCCAGGATGCCACTGGCCCTCCTGGCCACAAGGATGCACTGCCAGCTGATGGTTAACTTGCCATCCAAGACTCTCAGGCCCTTCTCCACAGAGCTGCTCTCTGCTAGGTCAGCCCCCAGCCTGAGCTGATACTTGGGCTTATTCCTCTTCTGGTGCAGCACCAAACACCTGCCCTTGCTGAACCTCATTAAGTTTCCTTCTTCCCAATTCTCCAGCATGTCAAGGGCCTGCTGAATGTCAGCACAGCCTCCAGGTGTGTCAGCCACTCCCCCAGTTTCATACCATCAGCAAACTTGCTGAGGGTACATTCCATGCCTTATCCAGGTCATTGATAAGCAAGCTCAATAAGGCTGGATCGGTATTGATCCCTGAGGAACACCACTGACTACAGACCTCCATGTGGATTCTGCTTTGCTGGGCATGACACTCTGAGCTCTGCCATTCAGCCAGTTCTTGACCCACCTTGCTGTCCATTCATCTGACCCACATTTCCTGAGCTCTCTTAGAAGGATCTTATGGGACACAGTTTCAAAAGCTTTGCTCAAGTTGAAGGAGACAACTTCCACTGCTCCCCCCTTGTTGATCCATCTTGCCATGTCATCATAGAAGGCCATGAGATTGGTCAAGCATGCTTTTCCCTTGGTGAATCCATGCTAACAACTCCTGGTGACCTTTTCATCTCTATGCTTGTTGATGACCTCCAGAACATCCTGTTCCATCTTGTTTCTAGGGATGGATGTGAGGCTGACTGGTCATGTTTTCTCAGGTCCTCCACCTTGCCATCTTTGAAGATGGCAATAACATTACTCATCCATTAAATATTCTTTGTTGCTTTTTTACTTTTTGAAATGGCTGTATCCAGGAATTGGTATTTCTCATTTCTTATTAGAAAAAATTGTAATGCTCTGTTTCCCCATGACACTCATTCCTCAGTGTAAAATTAATTTGGTATTTCGAATTCAAACGGCACTTCATATTTGATTGACCAGTGAAAGTTAAAAAATGAGGAATTTGATGATATTAAAATGAGATTTACCTCCTTCACAAAATTACTTCTAAACATCAGAAATCAATCCTTCAGATTTTTTTCACTGGCATTGCATTTTATGGCACAGGCATATGCCATAAAATACAGATCTCTGTGAAATATAAATAGCATTAATTTTTCTCTTTCTTTCTACAAGCAAGTATGTGAAGTATATCCTGTGATTGCAACAAAGGTAAAGCCACCTGGGCTTATTCAGTTGTTTTGTTTGGGGCTCTTTTTGGTCAGAATTTATGATAATGCTGGAATCTCAGTCTTTATTTAAAAAAAAAAAGGCAATTACTGTCTAGAAAGGAACATTTTGTCTCTCTGGAGATGCACTTTTGTACATCATTCAAAATGAGAGTTGCCCTAGAAAAAGGCTATTTGACTTTAGCTCCTTTTTCTCCTGCCCATACATCGGAAAAAACTTTTTTTTTTGTTTTACTCAGATATTTTAACCTTGTTGTCCTGTTGTTGAAAGTAAATTCTACTTAAATATCCGTAACTGATGAGTCCCTAGTTGTTGTGTGTGAAGCCATGGCATCCAAGGAAGCAAGAGGAGAGCAGGTTCTTTATTGCCCATGTGCTACATTTAGGAGATGCTATGGAGACCCTTTGTGGGAACAAGCTTTTTCTTGAGAGATTGCTGTGAAGCAGTTTGACCTGTGGGACCCTTGAGTGCTCAAGTCCATGCATGACAGAAGCATGTAGTTTTCTATGGAAACCTTCTGTGGAAAAGCTGTTAAACAGGAGCCACCATTTTACCATGTCCCTCCTTGCTGCAGTGCCGCGTAGGCATGTCCCACCTGAGAAGAGAAAAGCATGAAGCCTACATGAGTGCTGAATAGGGAACTGACTGTTCCTGCAAGCTGGCACTTGGGGACATGGCTGTGCCTTGGCACAGGGAATAACCAGCCCTGTGGTGGAGACAGCTGCATCCAGAGCAGAGACCAGCAGGGCTTAGTGTAGCTGCTGGATGCTGGATATGGATGCTGGACCTGGGTGGGTCACTCAGCCCTCTTGGTGCCCATGGGAAGCAGCTGGGCCTGGGCCAGCGCCAGCACAGAGGGGCTGCAAGAAGGCAGACCATCCAAAATTCCTGCTTAGGCGCTTTCAGGCTCCTGGGGTTTTTTGATGGCATTCTGGCCTGGAAAAAAGCAACAGCAGGAGGGTCAAGAGCCCCTCACCCACTGCTGGGTGTCTCCAGAGCCTGGAGCAATAGCTGCCATTGCACAAGCTCCTCTGAATACCCATGGGAACTCTGGAAACCTCCCTCTTGGTCCAGCAGCCCCAGCAAACACTCTGCATTTTAGCTGGTTTCCAGACAGCCTCTCTGTGCCAGTGGATGTCTGGGGTGTCTCTGGCTGCAGCTGACCAGTGGTCCATAGCAGGAGTGCTCTGTGGGCTGGCACTGGTGCCTGGGTGCCTGTTGCAGGCACTGCCATGGGCTGGCACACGTGGGGTGGGAGAGGGACAAGCCCTGGGTCCTGCTGGATGGAGGTGGCTGGAGGCCTGGTGGCACCCAGTGCTCTGGCTCCAGGCAGCTACACTGGCTCAAGGCCTGTGCACTCACTCCTGTGTCCAAGGACATGACCCTGGGCTCCAGGGGTCTAGGACATCCACTCTGCCTCCTGTGTTCTGGGCACTAGAGAAGTCAGCATTGCCTTCTCCCTCCAGCAAGGCCACATGTACTTCTTGGAGTTGTGTTCTGAATAGTCTACACGTTTATTTGACAAAACTTCTTTCTCCTGAAGAAACCAAAACAAAGAGAAAAACCACTTTCAATTACACAACTTATTTTTGAAAGTATTTATTGTGTATTATTATTTGTTCTCCGGCCAAAAGATGGAAACATCTTTCCAAGCTGTTGTTGTCTTCCAGTTTAGCACCTGGCCTTTTCAGCCATATCTTTTAACAAAATCTTTTAATTTAATCTTTTGGTTAGCTCTTATGTAAGAAGAAGCTCTGCCTCGATAAGGAGCATGTTTCTGTGTAGTTATCCATCTGCAACCTCTTGTAAACTCTCTCATGGTGAAAGTGAGGATGACTGATCAGGCACATCTCAGGACTACAGAACAGACTGAAAGCTGTTTGGTGCATATCAATATCAATGGCAGGTTTAAATGGATGTAATTGTAAACTGAGCTGTGTGGCTTTTGCAATGTTTGAAAACATCCCTTGCTATAATACTGGATATCAAGGTATAAAACAAAAACAATGTTCATATGAACATAGAAGGGAATGGATGATATCATAGGCAGTAGCTTAAAAAGTTAAATATTTACTTCATAATAGTTTTGAGGAAAAGCTTGGCAATTTTCAGCAGGTGAAAGTGGATCATTGAAATATATTTAAAATGCATTCCAAATTTACAGTTAAGTTCTGGAAAGACTGTTGAATTGAAATTTTATACTACTTTGTATGGTTGGAGCATTTAGATACTCTTGAAGGAAATGTTCCCTCTGACATCAAGTAGATAATTTTGCTTTTTTCTAATTCAATTTTTATGAGAACGAATAAAAAGTTTTGAGAATTTCAGAGAAATTGCTGAAGTTCTGTGGACTGCTGGAGGGCAGCTGGAGGCCAGGTAGGTACCCCAGGCACCTCTGGTGGCACTGGATGCCTGTTTTAGGCAGCTGAAATGAGCCTCAAGCCAACCCAGCCAGTGGAGCCTGGTATTCCATTTCACCATAAAGCAGAGTCTTATTCGGTGGCCAGCTAAACAGCAGCACAGACTCCACACACTATACCAGGTAGGTGTCTGCTGAACATGAAGGGATTTATACTTATCCAGAGCACAGCTAGATACCCATGACACAATTATCTCAATCTTGAGTCAAGATATCATTTCCAAATGAAAAATTGCAATGATAGAATTAGATGATGTAATGAATAAGTATTTTTTAACTTAAAAAAACCTTTTAATTTTTTCCTGAATAAAATTGGTTAAATGTAATACAGGTAAATGGATTGCGGATGGCAACTCAGATGTTAATTTTAGGTGACAAAACAGTAGATTTTTACCACCACTAATAGAAGTGCTTTATTTTTTTCAATCTTTTATTTCAGTTAGTTTAATGTTAATCAAACATTTTGTTTCTCATCTCTTTCACTCATATCCAAATGAGCTAGAGACAGCTCTAGGCATTGGCATACTATCTAAGATAGGTTATTTCTAAAACATCCTTGCTGATGAGTAGTTTGCACATGTATTATCCATGTACTTGGAAGGAATGTTAGAACAGATGCATGAACTGAGAGCTTGGAGAATTGTGTATCTTTCAGCAGGAAGGTCAATAAACATCTCATGCATGCTACATCCATGTTCTTGTGCTTAAACAAACACTGGGTTTTTTTGCAAGAATTTTGATTTTTTTTTTGAAAGATGAAAACAAAATGTGTATTTACTGTACTCACTGTGAATCAAACAGAAATCTACCAGCAAAGTATATTGCTTTCTTCCATAATCACTTTTTCTTTAGTAATAATAATACATGTTACTGGAAGATGACAAATTTATCTAAAAGGAAAATGCATGCTCATTTGGAGTGTCATTTTACACGTGTGCACACAAACAAATCTGCCTAGCTTTTACCACAATGTTACTGCAGCACCAGGAACTCCTGTGGTTGCTTACACATCTCCATTCCAAGCTCCTGTTTTCATGAGGGGAACAATTATTATTTCTCAAAAGCATTCTTCTTTCTATTTTCAAATGTCTCCAATTTGGACTTTCAGACAAGCAAAGAAAAGAATTACTTGTGTAAGTGTTTCTTTTGTGTTGGCTGAGTTTTATGGGAAGAATGAGAAAATAACATCCCAATGTTCACACATGGGGTTTTTTTTAGCAAATCTGGACCAAAAAGTCAAAAAGCCTGGAGTGAGTCAAACATAGGCTCTATTGAAGTGGAATGTCTTATACTACGCCAGTGAAAACTGGACTTGATTTCAGTTAAAGTTATAAGTCTGAAAATCTGCTGCTTGGCAGGCCCATGGGGCTTTGGCAGTGCAGCACTGAGTGCACAGTGAGCTGGGGAGCTGGCAAGGCAGGTGACTGTCCCTCAACATGTGGGTCACCAGGTCATTGGTGACACTGTCCCTGCTGTAGGAGCATTTAGTATCAGAATGTGATGCCAAAATTTTCCTTTTTATATAGGTATTTTTAGACTGACTAATTGAACTCTGGCACTTAAAAGGGCCCCACAAACTTGGGCCAAAGGCCAAATCCCTCAGCAGAATAAGGAACTGATGCCTGCTGGGGCCAGACTAGCACTGTCACTCTGACTAAGGTTTCCTCTCCTTTTTCCTCTCCCATCAGTAAGCTTCCTCCTATCCTCTGGCAGATCCATTGTCCCACCTTCTTGCCCATTGGGGTGGGGTTAAACTTCCATCTTCAGGATGGACTCGCTGTACAACAGCTCTCTGACCTGCAGATCTAGAGAATATCCTTTGTAAGCATTGTAGATGCTGTAATTGTGGAAGGAGAGCTATGTGCAGCTGGAGCAATAGTAAGTTTGAAATAATATGGTTTTCTATAGTCTGTTCTAGATTGATTCTATGTAACAAGTGTTTGCACAGTAGCTTGTACTGAGGCGCTGTGGTGGTTATAATTCTGGCAAACTCATTCATAAAGGTGTCCCATTCATTTCAGCGATCACTGTAGAGAAGAATTGAGATGGCAGTCTCTATCTTGGCTTGAAGTGTCCACTGGGGTTTTTTCTTCAGACCCACTCTATGCCTTCTATCTTTTTGCCCTCAAAATGAATGTCTAAGGAAAGTCCCACTGCTTTCATCTACTGCTACTTTGGTGAAGCTGAACAGGAAGCATTATGAATTGTGAAAAATAATTTAAATGGGAAGGTATATGACACAATGAAATGACACCTAAAAGAAGTACAGTCGTGCAAGAGTGATATTAAAGCAAATTATCTAGAGTCAAGCACAGCCTGAAACCCTCAGAGGGAAAGGACCCAAAGAGCTGTCCCACAAAATAGCTGAATACAGCAACTAGGAATCCAGCAGGTACCATGGGTGGAAAATATTTGACATCAGAACAGGATACAACCTTGAACTTAGGAACAGAGTGATGCTTCACTTTGCATCTGAAACGTCAGCTCTCTGCCAGGAAGGTGTTATGTTAAATTTGCTTTCATCTTCCTTGTGAAACATTGCAATTTTTAATGTTGCAAAGTGTTGTTTTAAAAAACACCAAACCCTCAAGGTCTGTCGGTATTCTGACTCATACTCTCCATAAGCAGCAAAACCAAGCAGGAAGATATAGAAGAGGTAACAGAAGAGATCAGAAGGCCCAAAAAGAAGGAATGCCAAATCTCAAGGCATTTTGCTGACTTTGAAAAGCTTGCATGTCACTTTTTTTTTCTATTTCTTTCTTGATCTTGATCGATTTGTTACTTGATCTTCTGAGAACATGGTTAGTAGAGACTTCACCTTGCATTGTGACCATATTTATGATGACAATATTATGATGAAGTTACTGCTTTCAAAGGCTCTTTAAAATTTGCTTGATATAAATGGAGTTTGCTAGGCCTATGAAATAGAGGCTATAATCACATATAAAAACAGGTCAGCAGATAATATACTTGGGGGTGTGTGATTTTCCAAGGATATAAGTTAGCTCTATTCCAAACAGTCTTCATTTTGGAAGTGTGATTCAGATATGCTTACAGACATGCTTTCACTTCTTAAAGGAGTGATATAATGAGGCTTAAAGTGGATTTATCATTGCACAATAGCCAGCATTTCACAATCTGAAATAAAATTACCCAAGGCTCTCATAGTGCACGTTCTGTGTTGCATGCATCTCCTAGGTGAAAGGCAGATGGCTGAAGTGATTTGAAAGTACAGTGTGATTGCATCAGCCAGGTGAGAGGCTGCTGGGGAAAAGCCCCAGCCCTGAGTCAGCAGAGCGTGGTGTGTTACTGGCTGTGCTGGAAGTAGTGCAGAACCTCCCTGCCTCAGCAGGAGCCTTGGGAATGGTTTTGGCAGAGAAAGCTCTCCTGACACCTACTACCTCTGCTGCTGGTTTCACATTTTCACAAAGGATGCAACTGTCTCCCTTTGGGGGAACATTCCCTAGGATGCCCTGACAATGACAGGTGTGTGGTTTTACCTGGCTTTTACAGGTATAATATAATATAATATAAGCATGGGAAGGCAGGATGAAAATTGAGATGGATATGCCCTTGTTCCAAACATGTATTAAGGCACCTAAGATGACAAACGAATGTTCTGGAAAGACTAAAGACCTTAGAAATTAAAGTGTTGTAGACTGTACAAATGCTAGACTCATCAAGAAGGATTGTAGCATGGCACAGCTTTTGCATTTTGCAAAGCAGTTTTCTCTGAATTGCTTAGCACATCTGCTTGGTAGATTATAGGATAAACAGGCAAGGGAGAAGTAGCCATAATTTTTACTCATGAGACCACAAGGGATTGAAACCAACTACTCTTATAGTAGTGTGGACAAAACTCTAATCCTCAGTTCTGTCCCATTTACTGCCCTGAATAGGAGTATCCAGGTCAGCATGGTTGATCCTTAGCAGTGAAAGGATATCCTTCATCAGACAGCAAAATTCTCCATCTAGCTAGTCTGGTACAGTATATGCTAATGGAAAGAAGACAGCTGCTGTATGCTCATTGCTCCAAGGGGAATGTAATCTATGAAGGAAGAATGTGCATCTGGGGATCCCAGCATTTCAAAAGGCATAATAGTCAAGAACTCTGAATGGTACCCTCTAAGATAAAACATAATACTTCCTCACTGACTCATCATTCTTTTCATTCTCTCCTTCTGTCCCACAGGACAGGGACATGCCTAGTTAGCATGAGTTACATAAACAAATGTGTGTGAAAATTCATCCCTCTTAGAAATTTCATTTCTTCAGATCCCCAAGCCGCTGTTCAGACTAATAATGGGTTATTGAACAACTTTCTTTTGTTCAGCCTTTTACTGATTTTGCTAGATGTGCTGCAATAGCTTATACCTCTGACTATGTGAGATAGCAAAAGAGGTGATGACAAGGCTGGATTGTGAGTAGAGAAGTCCAGTCACAATGTCACCAATGTACAGAATGCAGTCTTCAACAGAGGCATGGAAGATGCTTTGTGAACCAATAGAAAAGCTGAGAAGGAAGTGGATTGGTACAAAAGCTGACCCTAGATATATGTTCCAGTGCTGCCTACATGGGCAGATGTCATCACACAGCATTACAATCTTAAATAATTCCTTAAAACCACAGAGATTGCAACTGCTCATTGTCTGCATATTTCTCCCACGTCAGTGGAAAATTTATATTGAGGCAAACAAATGCTATTTAAACAAATATGTTAATACAAATATCTTAATTTTTTAGCTACTTGAGTGTTTAGAACATGCTTTAAGTGGTGATTACATGCGCCCTATTTTTAAATGTTTAAACTCCTTCGTCTCCTCTATGCATTCAGAGACCTGCAAATTTTCTGGTATCAGTTTGCATATGTTACTGGTATAATTTGTACCCTTTCTGGACTAAGTGCTGAAATTGTGTGTTATTACTCCTAATGAGTATGCTGCTTTTAATTAAAAATAAATGCAATGAAAACTACAATAACAAAATAGGTTATGGACTAAGTGCCTAGCACCTGATGTTCATAGTCATCTGCACGAGCACACAGTCATTCACCTCATCTCCTCCTCTTGTTGCAATGTCCTGAAGTCTTGAATTTATGCAATAGAACTCTTAAAACATGTGAACATTTCTTGATTTGTCTGACTTTTTGGTCACTTCTGGGAAACCCTAGGAAAAGCTCTAGGAGAAAGCTGCCATTTTCTGAGCAATGAATTTAGGCAATTCGGAGAAGTCACCCTACAAGGACTGCGGGCCCTCCTAGTGGAAGGGCTGGTGGCCAAGGTTGGCTGCTTTGGACAGACCAGTTGGTTTGGCACTATGGAGCAGTCCCCTCCTATCATTGCGGGAGCTTTGGAAAAGAGCCTGAAGAACTGGTTCAGATTAACCAGCTTGTCAAGCCAGATGTAGTTGATTGCTTTGAGGTTTGACAACTCTGTACTAAGTAAATTAGTATTATACCCATTTTAGGACCTAAATGCTTTTAGGAACAATATAGGTGGAGATGTTTCATGATACTCTGATGCTTGACTGATGCATATTTTTCACTTTATGGTAAATTTTTAGTATCAAAAAATTTATCCCAGTCCTTATCCTGCCTTTGTGATTATTATCAAAATGAATCTCACTAAAACTGTCCTCCTTTTGTACAACTCTTCATCCGAAAGAAAAAATTCAGGCCATGCTACATAGTTGAAAGTCCTGATATCTTTCTTTGAGTTATCTATATAATTCTGTAGCAACATCTTGCTATTGTTTTAGTAGCTCTTCTTTTGGTCTTAGTGACAGATTTTCATCACTGTCACTATTTTATTGGTGAGGAAGTGGTATAGAGAATATTAGTTAAGGTCATATTCCCAGGAAGCTGGTTGCAGTGCTATAAATAGAGGGTAAGTTTTTAGAGTTCTTAATTCACTGGTACCACCACTTCAATTACAGCAGAACTTATGGGCTTGATGTTGAATCACAGAATATCCTGAGTTGGAAGGGACCCACGAGGATCATCGAGTCCAGCTCCTGGCCCTGCACAGGACACCCCAAAGGTCACACTGTGTGCCTGACAGCAGTGTCCAAACACTTACTGAAATCTATCAGGCTTGGTGCTGTGACCACTTCCCTGGGGAGCCTGTTCAGTGCTCAGCCACCCTCTGAGTGAAAACCTTTTTTCTAATACCCAACCTAAACCTCTCCTGATACAACTTCAAGCAGTTACCTTGGATCCTGTCACTGGTCACCAGATAGAAGAGATCAGTGCTCCTCCTTTTCCCCTCACAAGGAAATTGTAGATGGCAGTGCGGTCTCTCCTCATAACTTCACCATGCACCAAAGTACAGCTGAGAGGCCAGTAGGTTTCAGGGTCCCCCTTTTTGTCCTTCTTTAAAATCTGCCTTCTAAAAGCTTCCAGTCAACTGGGAATTCTGTGGACTCCCACGACAACACAAAAGTTATCATGACAGGTTTTTTGATGACATCATCCAGCTCTTCAAGGATTCTTGGATGAATCCAATTAGCCCCCATAGATTTTTAGGGATCCAGCTGGAGCAGCAAATCTTGCACAAGTTCAGTGTTGACTGGGAGCTGATCATTCTTGCAGTCATGGTCCTCCAGGTCAGGGCTCTGAGACCCCTTTGGTCTGTCATCCACATTGAAGACAGAGGAAAAGTTACAGCAGGAGTGATAGATAATATATGTTGTGCAAGTTAGATCAGAAATTACCTGCTTTTTTGACTTGAGAAAATTAGGAATTTAAGAAAACTGCTATTGCAAGCCCTGTAAAAAGTTCTCTTTGAGCAGAACTTGCAAAAAGTGCGCTTGACTCTTGTGATGAAGCTGATGGTGCTCAAGAAGATGCAACTCTGTCTAAGCTCCTTTATCTAAACACCAGTTGTAGCTGTAGGTTTACAAGGTGGAAAGCCCTGGTGCAAAAGAAAAGATACTGTCAGCCCAGATCACAGAGTATAAATTAAAAAAGAAAGTCTTGGAAACATTTGGTGAACCATTTTGTTTTGCAGATGGTTGATCAACAGTGCTTCTGAGATTACTTAGGATTTCAAAACCTTATCAGTAGCTCTCCAGAGATGGTTTTAGGGACAGAACTGGAACATGACATTATGCAGATGCCACCTTCTATTTTTAGAGAAGGAAAAGTTTCTTCTTTTCTCTTAAATATAATCAGAAGAATGTCCCTTGAATATGGCTTTTCCTGCAGATCAGGACAAATCCACTAGGGCACTTGTCTGCAGTACAGTGGTAGCAAAATGTACACTACGCAAAATTTTAAAAAATGAACATAATACTAGTGAGCTAGAAGCGAGAGGGAAAGAATCAGCAGATGGAATTTGGAATTATTTTTCCCTAGATGTTCATGAAACCTCATTTTAATCTTGAAAGCTCTTAGGTGGAGAAACACTTAGAATGGTTTTGTTTGGATGAACTGATGTTTCCAGAGGTTTTGGTAATGGATTTCACAGGTTTCATTTAATTGCTCTCTGTCTGGGAAAGCAGCCATGAATTTGTGACTGATTGGAAATCCAGATGTAAAGTTGAGCCATTTTTTTGCAGCTGAACTCCAGTAGACGTAGTGAACAGTTAAGGGAAAGTACAAAGTGTTCCTGAGGGAACATTTGGGGAGGGAGAGGGTGGACTGTCTCCCTTTTGACTACCACTAGCAGTTAAAAAAATTACTTACAAGGGAATGTAGAATTGTTTCAGAAGGAGATGTGCTATGTTCCTTCTTATAAAAAAAAGGCAAAAAGTAGTGTTTGTCTTAGGAAAAGAAATCAGTCAGTGCACATTTATTATAATGTTAATAGTTGCTTTGCTTGATTTCAAAGAGCTATAACCCTTCTAGAAAGAGATGTGCTTTTGGACATCCTGCATGAACAACTACTTTGACAACTTCATCTGAACAGAGCACTGAGTATGGCACTGAAGCAAAGAAAGAGCAAAAGGTGGCAGCCTGCTTCCTCTGCCTGTTAACAAGTCAGACCTGCCTCCTCAACCCTATTCTATAGCTAAGCATGCTTTTAATGTATAAGGGCAAAGGACTCTCAAGAAACAGAATAGAGCCTAGAAAATGAGGATATTATAATAATGGCCTTTCTTAAACATAAAAGCCATTTTACTGCGTATATTGTGTAATATTAATTTAGATTGATTTTTTTTTCTTGTCAGTTTGTACCTTTTACTTCTAGAGGTTCTTCTTCAGTGACCAATTTCTTTGACCTCAAAAGAAAGCTGGGCTCCACCACATGCTGATCCTTTAACCAATTGGCAGACATGCTGTAGGAGCCCCATGTCTGTTAATATGGACTAGTTTAAAGATTATGGACTGCCATAATCTTATAGGAGAAACAGTCTAAAACATTATTTAACATGACCACAAACCCAGTTTGTTGCTCTGGTTGTGCTGGGAGCAATGCTGAGCTTTGACTTGGGCTGTGTGGTTAATGAGCCTCAGGCAGGCTGGGGCAGTGCCCTACCACTCCTGATGGGAAAGCAGAAGGCAATCATCTTTCTCAGCACTTCTGTTGCTCCTTGGAGTACGTGAAGCTGCTCCAGGTGTGCATGGTCTGTAGCCACACTAGTGCAATAATTTGGAGCCATTGAGCCATCAGCCATAAAACAAAAAATTAAGTTATGTGGAGAAACAGTTATGAGCGGTATGATCTCCTTATCAAGCTATCATGCAAGTAAATAGCCTCAGTTTCTGGTAGAAATATTAAAGGAATTAATTTGCTTAAATTTTGCCTGTCATATAAAGTCTGTAATCAAAGCAACAACTGTCTCCTTGGGTATGCCCTGTGGAACACAGAGATTGTTGCCCAAATACTGACCAGACAAAACTTTCTGTCTTGCAAGACAACAAACAAAATGTAACTCAGAAGTTATTTTTGCTTATGTAAAATAGTTCCAGCTCTGTTATGTTCCACCTGCTTTTGCCATGACCTATAAGCTGGCAAATCCTCACAGGCTTGCACCAAAGACAAGTTTCTTCACCGACTACCTCATCATGAGCCAAAGGGTGGATGGAGGTACCTCTGAAAAGCTGACATCAAGGAGGAGGTCCCTATTAAAACACAATAATAATGATGATATTTTGCTACTTTGCAAAATGCTGTTACAGTATGGCAAGGTTTTATTGCAGGAAAAGAGATGGAGTCAGAAATAGTTGCTGTGTTTTGTTAACAAAAAGAGGTCTACATTTCTGGGTTTAGCATTGCTATAAGTTGGTAAAAAATCTGAAAGATTTCAATAATAATAGGATTTAATTTGTAATTACATATTATTACTGTAACAGCAGAGAAAATATTATTAATTGAGATCCACTACCAACAAGAGTTGTCATAGGCATTAACCTTTGTAATTGATTTTAGTCATCTGTGACTTGATTATGAAAATGCTAGACTTTTGCAATACACTTGGAAGTAGTAGGCTGGCCATGTGAATCCTGCTGTAAGTTGATGATGGTATTTTATCCTATTCCTTGTGACCCTTGGCCTATTTAAAGCAAATATCAGATGACCTTTTGTGTTTTGTTTCATCACCAAAGAATCCTGTATATTTTAACAGGTTGTTAATAAGCAGCTTTATGCAACAACTGTGATACAGGATGGTGGATCAAAATTTTTTAAGGTGGAAATATATTTAATTTTACTACAGACACAGAAGGGTCCAGCACAGCCACTGAGGATTCCTCCGTCAGCAATGGACAAAGCCCTAAGCAAGCATTTACAAATGAGATCAGTTGTCCCCTAGTGATTCTTTGTTTTTTCTGTCTGGCATAGTAAGTGCACAAATGACTAGATTATACCTAGGCAATTTCCACCGAGACTAACAAAGTTAGAGCAAAATAATTCCACTGGGAAAAGAACAAAGGTAAACTGAGCTCTAAGAGGATGTGACCTCTGTATGGGGTACTGAGCAATGGTACTTAAATGGCCTGTCAAAATGCCTCACTGATGAAAAGTAGCCTATATCCAATTTGAGAATAAAATCAAAGTGGAACCTAGCAGAAGCCAAGAACATGAAGCAGACAGCTCAGTCTTGGACAACCCTTTGACAGGAGACTAACTAAAAAGGGTAACTAAATCATGCTGCTCCTAAGTAATGAGGCTTTGATGACCCTCGAATGGAACTGATAAAGGGTATGAGACCTATTATTTTTTCAACATATATACTTCTGGTTTTTGTTTGTTTCTTTCTTTCTGTTGGGTGGGTATTTTTGTGTGGTTTTTTTTTGTTGTATTTTGTTATATTTTGGGTTTTCTTGTGAATGTACATCACTCTTAGCCTGTCTGATAAAGGATGGCCTGGATTTCTTTTTTTCTGTTTGTTTGTTTGTGTTTTTTGGGGTTTTTTTTGTTGTTGTTGTTTTTAAAGAGATCTCATGTTTCATATATTCACATTGGTGTTCAGGAACCAAAAAGTGATGAGTTCTTGATGTACTTTCCAGGCATGTCCATGCAGTCCTGGTCCCTATGCCAGGACACCTACCAAGATTCTTACCACTCTCTTGCTGCAAGATAGGAGTGTTTAATCCTTGGTATGTTCTCATTTTGAGGAGCACTGTGTCTTTCCACGTTTCATACCACCACACCCACCAGGCTTTCACTAAAGTCTTCTCAAAGTGATTATCAATGCAGCACAATACTCCTGAGCAGTGGAATGGCCTAATGGAGAATAAGGGGAAATCATTAAGATTATGTCACATTTCCAAGCCATCAGAATCGTGCAGATCTGTAAAGCAAATGTTGAACTCAGGAAAACCTTCACGCCGCCCATTGTTAAGTGAAAGCCTGGGAGAAAAATGAACAAATACGTTGCATGCTTTTCTAAATATTGCTGAACTGCTCAGAATAAATGTTCTAAAAATGCTCCCATGAAAGAATAGTGAATATAATAGACACATTTTTGTTGGGACACATTCATTAACTTGAGGAATTATCCATTTCCTGATGACTTCCTCTCTTATTAGTGCATATTAGATCTTTCCAAGCATGTCTGCCTTGTTGCCATCTAATCTGTTCATTGAGGAGAGGTGATTTAAATTTCACATTTGTAGCGTATGTAAGAAGGCTTACACCAATGAATCACTAAGAAGGAAATATCCCACTTTGCTGGTAGAAATGTCACCTGAATGGAGTAGTTTTGGGGTCTTTGACAACACCTTGCTGAAGGCATTGCTGTTGGACAAAAATAAGGCAGATAAAACTTTCTTCAGAGGGAAATGATATAATACACCATGGTGGCCAGAATGTATCATTCTTTGTCTTCATAATAAATTAAAATAAAGAACTATTAATTTCCTAGGTAACGACAGGCATATTGTTTTTGCTCTTGATCTTGTAAGTACCTCAAATGAACTAATCTGTCTTCTATATTTAGCATCCAGATTTTTTTCTTACACTGAAACTCAAAGATGATTCCAGTAAGAACTGAGAACCTTGACATTTTCACCAATAAAGGATTTTTTCAGGTGTTTTTGTTCTCACCATTTTTTCTCACCCATGTCTTCTGCTGGGCAGGGCATATCAAGGTGGATCTTCTGCAACTTTCCTGCTGACCATTGCTCTTACTTTTCAAAGGGGACACCTGTGAATCAGGGCTTCAGGCATGTCACAGTCAGCTCTCCCATCATCACCAAGATAAAAAAAGTCCCACAGGCAACTCTGCTTCAAGCTCACCTCAGCTACTCAGTGATTATTCGACTCCCTGTCTCATGTCCTGGTTTGCTTCTTAACCTCCACCCATGAGCTTTTTCCTTCTTTTATGCCTTTTTGGAGAGTGTAATTATTGCTGCTACTGTTCTCTTTAAACGTATGTATATATATTTCCCAAGCTGGCTAATTGTTTTCTCTAGTAAACAAGAATTCAATGCAGTCCAACATCCAGTCTGCAGAAATACTCTTACAATAATATTTTACCTACCTCCAGAAGTCATTCAATGTCCAAGTGCAACTGTTTTGTCCTGCATCCATGAGTTGTTCATCTGTAGATAATAAGTGAGTATTGCCAATGAATAGCTCAAAAATATTATTAACAAATGAGTTTGGTATTGTGAAAATAAAGTTTTCTTTTCTAAGACTGCATTTCCTTTCAGGTAAAATTGCTTCATCCTTTTACTTCATAGTTTTTCATGCTTTTTTCCAAGGTCTATTATCCATCCAGTATAACTGAGCAGTTTGCAACAAATAACTTCTCTTGTTCCACATTTCAGGATGTTATAGCTCTAAAATGTTTGTGCCAAATAATTTCTCATGAAAAATATTTTCTCTTCTAGCTATAAAATTGTGTGATCCTGGTGTTCTCACTGAGATGGGAATTTAGAAATGTAGACACCTTCTTCTCAGAGATTTTTAAGGACACAACTTGGAAGATTTCACAGGAAGAGATGGGCTAAGTGCTCATTACTATTCCTACTTATCTACAATATCACTGTAAGCCAAGAGTGAGAGTGGTTTCATTCTGCCTTGAAGAAAAGCAAGCCATTACCAGAATAACTGGTGACACCACTGTCACTCTGGCTCAAGATTATCTAGTGCATAAAGTGGGCATCATCAGGCACTTGCTCAGTTCTTTTCTTTAGATTGCTGAGTGCTGTGAAGCCACTCCAAAAAACTCTGGGGGTGTCTGTGATGGAAATCCTTGTGCATAAATTGACCCTTCCACACATTCCAGTGTTCCTGCCTTGATATCTTTCTCTCCTTAGCTGCAGATATTTTGCACCACTGCTGTCAAATTCAAGTATAGTAATCTCACTGTGCATCAGTGTTACTCAGAACTTCCTCCTGCCTGAGACAACTTCCCAGCCACCTTCAGAGTGCTTGTGCTGTAACTTTGAAGTTACACTAACTTGGACAAGGCTGCCAGTAGAGAAATCTCACTCTTTTATTTCCTTTTCCTCTCTATGAAGTGTTGATTTGCACCTTTTGCAAGGCTGCTGAAAGAAGAGAAATGGTCTGTTCAAATCCAGGTGTGTTCTTGTTCCTGAGGGCAACTGGTGTTAGGAAAAGACATCTGAGCTTATGCTCTATCTACCTACATCTGTATTTCCACAATCCTGCCTTACTGTAAATAAAGAAAATTAGCTTATTTAAAGTTAAAATAATACTTGATCATCTTCTGTTTCCCAGATTTCTGCCCTTCCAGATACCTTTGAAAATTTATCTAAAATTTAAAATCAAAACAGGCAGCTTCACCTACCATAATGAATAAGAAATATTTGTGCTGCCTACTGGTCCCCTGTCCAAAATCATTATTTCACAAGAACAGGCCCACTGAATGGTGAGAATGTTTCCATAGCTATCATACCATGTGGGCATAAGGAAGAAGAATTTTCAGAGAAAGCTTTGTTCTTTATTAATCCAGCTGATAAAAATGAAAAAATTAGGTGGCCTTTCAGGCTCAGAATTCCTTCTTCAGTTCAACCAAAATCATTGTGTTCCACCTAGAAATATGATTTTCTGTTTTTTGTTTCAGCCCTCTTACTGATGGATGAGGCTGTATGAGCCTGAGCTCTGGAAGGCAACAGAACATCACTCCCATTGATCACTCAAGCTGTCAGCCTTGATCACCAATCAGGGAAGGACTGTGATTGCATAAAAAGTCTCTACCTCTCAGTTTGTGCCTCATTCAGGGATCTCAGTTTTATCCAAAGAAGTTGTTTGAGACAAACACATTTCCAAAGCTGAGCACTGGGGTGCATGTGACACAGTCAAATCTGCCAAGACTGTTTTCTGAAGGAATCCATATGTTTGCTACTGTCAACACTTTGCTTAATAGCTGTAAAGTTGCATTGATTTTCACAGTAATGTAATATCCCAATGACATTAGGCAAGAATGCCTTTACAAGTCTATTACCACATACTCAGCAAGTATTACCAGACAAGAGAGAAGCACAACTCTTCAAGAACTGGGAGAAAGGTTGTGCTAGTTCTTTGGAAATCTTTGTTTCTTCTTTGACCTAGCAGACCTAAAACTGCCCAGTGGTTTCTTCAAGGTTTTGCAATTATGAGGCAGAGCCCGGCAGCTTTCTGACTTCTCTTGATAAAAGTGTTTGGAAATGAGATATCAAAAGAAGTGAAGCAGGACTAGCTATATTCACTCCTGGTAAAAAGAAAGGGTCAGGGCTGTGGTCCTCAGTGAGATCTGAGCTCGCTGTTCTGTGAGGCAGGGACAAGGTTTTGATGGGGCAGACTGAGGCACATCTGGGGCTTCAAGCAGAGAAGAAAAAGTACAACAAAGGGTAGAGCATTACTGTGATGTTGCTGGCTCCACCTTTTTGCAGCACATGATGCAGAATGGCACAAGGAAGATGCTTCAGCTCCAGTACTGTATGCCTTGTATGTGGAAGCTGGCAAGGGATCTCAGCCGTCCTTGCACAAAGACATCCCTGCCATCAATCTGCAGGGGGCCCAGTCCTGCCGAGCGAACACACTGCCTGGTACTGACACACTGATGCACTGCTACTGAGGGGATTTTTTGCAAAGGCTTGTAGGGGGATATCCTGTGCTTCATATTTTTTTTCTCTACAGCTCCTCTGGCCCCCTCCTCCCACTTCCACACTGTGAGCTCAAGTTTGTAAGCCTTTTGAACTATTTTAAAAAATGTACAGCTTGTCCTCTAAGACATAGGAAATTACATTTGATGGTCTATTGTATAAGAATTTCTATATTTAGACAAAAATCAACAGATACAATCTCTGATTTCCTTTCCCCTATACTCCTCATATTTGCCTCTTCTTGCATTGCTTGGTTTGGCTGCTGCCATGGTGTAGCAGAGGCAGATGTCATCAATTAGAAGATGGATCTATAACTGACAGATATATTCAAAGAGCCTGCTCATCCAGATACAGTGTACTCACCCTGATCAGGGTTGCCTGCCTCACAGCTCACATCTGCTTTTTGATGCTTTTAAAGATAAGCTTCTACTCAATCTGTGCAAAATATGTTACATATAAGAAAATTTTGCCTTCTTCATCTAGAAATTCTGAAGCAGTCTTTCTAAGGTTAGAAAACAGAGGTCAGTGATATCTGGATTAATTATGTAGCTAGACTCCAAAAAGGATTTCTAAACATAAATTTTGGTTTTCTTGTAAATAATTATATGGTATAATCATAGTGTAAATTTTCTCAGTGACAGTCAACTGAGGAACAAAACTGATGGAGGAAGGAACTCAGAAACAAGAGCTCAATAACTTTGTAGAAGTTAAACCCATTTGTAGAAATCCTGGAGAGGAGTACTGTCAAAGAGGACATAGTCATAAAATATCAATACAATAAAAAATTAAGCTTTTTCATTTAAAATTAGACTCCTCAAGGCTTTAAAAATATGATTCTGGTTAATTTTAAAGCCATGAAATAACCAATGAATTCAGCAAATAAGTTAAAAATACTCAAACCCCCCAAACAAAAACCCCTATGAAATTAAGGGGACAGCTGCAATTTATAATTTGCACTTGAAACAGGACTTTGGCCTTTGTCAGTTTAAACAAGAAGAGTCATTCTTATACTCAGTTTCCAAACTGTGGGATGGACTTCCTTTGAAACAAAAGACCCTTGCTAAGGTCCAGTTTCTACTCCGACAACAGCATAGACATTAACCTTTCCTTTCCCAAAACAAACACACATTTCTCTACCTATTGCATGCATAGATTTGTTCCTTGGATGATGTATATGAGCAAATACATCCCATACAGCAGAAGTTGGTCACCTCTTACAGTACAAAATAAAATCTCCTGCACATTGATACCCAAAGTGATACAGGTGCCCATCTCTGACTCTGACAAGGACTCCAGTGTAGTTAAAACCAGTCTTCCATGAAATGTTGTTTAAAAATCTGAGGGCTCGAGTCCAGAGGAAAAAAAGTTGTTTTGTTTTAGTTGCACTGGATTTTTATTGCAAAATGAGGCAGATCATTATAAATGAAAAGTTAATGCTTTTTACTTTTGACTCTCCAACCTCTAAATATTTAGGATAGCCTTTGTTGTTTAGAAAACACATGTAAGACTTGTAAACTGGCCAATTGTTGTGAAATAGATCAGTTTATAATATATAGGTTCAGCTAACTTACCCATATTTTCCATTGTCAGCCTTCTGTCTTATTTATTAGTCTACAAAGAGTGTTTTGCACTGTGAAATACCCATGTAACTACAATGTTTGTATTCACATGGAGCAAATTATAAGCACATGAAAGTAAAGCACATTCCTCATGATCTTTATGCTGCTTAAAGATTAAGAATACAATAGATTAAAAGAATCCAGGACTAAGTTGGTCTCTGGGGAGCGGTCACAATATTTGTGTAAGTCTATGCTCCTTTAATATATGAATTACGAATAAAGACCTAAGAGAAATGTTTGAAATTTTTTTGAAACATGCCATATGGCCTCACCCTCCCTTTGGTTTTTGTGTTTCAGAAGAAAAGTTGATAAAAAGTTTGTACCGTGCATTAAAAAAAAAAAAATTCAGAGTCCAGTCTATGTACAGTAAGGCTGTTCAAGCTATGTAGTTTTACAAAGACTAAGAAAGCATTACCAGAAAGACAGTGTTTCCAGAAAAATGGATTCCCCTAACCCATATTTACTCCTTATTTTCAGTATTTATGAAGTTTGACTTCTTGTAGATGATCTCAAGACTCTAATAACTTGGGGCTAGAGTAAGTAAGTTCAGTGTAGTTACACTGATTGGCAGGATCTGGAAACTAACTTTTAACTGCATCCATCAAGAAATCACAACCATCTTGTGACATGAAGCAAAAGTTGTTATTAAAAGATTAACAATGTCAAATAAAATCTTAAATTAACATTTTAGATTTTGCTAAAATACAGTGGAGAATAATAAATATCAAAATTTCATCTAGTAGGTGCCATGTGGAAAGCAATAAAAACGGCACTACCACAAGATCACAGGTGACACGCTTCAGAAACAGTTCTTAGTTTGACTCTTCTTATTGTACCAGCTTGAAAATGAACTTTATTATTTTGCCATTAAATAGTATAATAAAATAGTCATCTGTTTCTTTTTGATGGATTATGAAACTTTATCTTGCTCTGACTGGATGTCTCTATTCTTACTCAGTTTCAATAGCAGCCACCTAAGTTCAAGTTGTATTTGGCAAATACTGACAGAAAGCCCCAGGGCTGAATGTAAATCTATACCCAGCAGGACCTGGCTGTTGAGTGTGCACTACCATATCTGCTAATTTCTGTAGAGTTAAATTATTTGGAATGATACAAATAAGCCTTTAAGAGTATTTTGCTACTTGTGACTGAAACCTGCAAATTAATTTTCATTATATTGAGAAAACAAAACTTATCTCAAGGTGATTAACTGTGCAGGAAATATCTGCCCTGAAAGAAAATTCCCCGTTTGTTCATGCTTACTTGTCCCTGTGAGAGTGTGCTGAGATTATGTGTTCTCCTGTGTCACTTTTAAATCTCTTGAATGATTTTAAGTCATCTTCACTCAGAACCCAGGCAACACCAGGTGACCTAAGTTCCAAATGTTGTTACTTCCTGTGAAAGTTCGGTAACGAATTAGTTCATCTGACCAGGGATTTATGAAGAGTACTCTCCTTGGCCACAGTACCGGTGCCTTCAACCTGACCCAAAAGCTTCTTTAATTATTAGACTTCATGACCTATTAACATCAGTGGGCATAACTGAATCCCAGCTCTCTGGTTCTTGAATGCCTGTGCATAAATTCAGGTTTTGGTCAGTGCTGCTTTGATGATTTTTGCATCAAGCTCTGTTTTGTGGTGTAGGCATCCCTGTATTAGTTAACCCAAAGAGAGCTTGCAAAACAGTCATTGTGAAATGCAGACAGCATTATAACCAGATGTTGTTTGCAATAAAGGCCTAATTAGACTCTAGTCCCATGCATGGTGCCAAACCCAAATGGTCTGTCATGCATGCACTCATATTGTGCAGCATATTTAATTGAATCTTTGGAAGCAGTCTAGGAGTCTCATCCCGATGACTGTAGCCCCAACTTCCTTAAGGGTTAAATCCTCAAATGCTGTGTCCAGGAGGAAACTTCAAAGCGGAACTGCAGTCAGCTTTAGCTCCTGTGCATGTTCCAGGAGCAGCAGCTGCAGTGCCCTGGTGGGAAGTTACTGGGGAGCAACCTCAGAGTGTCAGGGAGCACGGTATGTACACCTAGGCAAATGCTTCCTTCCATACAGCCACAGTCCTGCAGGATCCTCCTATTCCTGGCAAATATTATCCCTGGGAATGCAGCAATGCCCCTGTGAGCAAACAGAAAAAGTGTGCATGACAGCGTTACACTTGCAGCATCCTGCATACACCTACTTTATTCTTCTTGCATTCAACACTCAGGTCTTGGACTGCTGTTTTTCTTCAAGTATCTGAACAAGACTTCTACAAAGCAATTGCTTGCAAGAATTTTTGATTTACAGGGCAAGAACATACAGACCCATATTTAATGCCCAAACAAACCATTTAGAGTGATATGCCTAAATATCAATCCAAGGAATAAATAAATCAGGTAGAAGTAATCCCAGATTTTATGAGGAAATTTGAAATGAGGCAGAGGTCCTGAAATGGCTGATTTCAGACATGAGGAAGTCCAAGGCTGCTGTGACCTGAACTGTTTCTTGGGCATCATGACCTCAGCTGAGGGAAATAAGCAGGCTTGGCTGTCCTGTCTTCTGGCACATGTCAAATACATTCCAACCACTTTGGGCAGGGATTTCCTTTGTTGTTGGACATGCTTCAGCCTTGAATAGGTAATCATGTCATTTTCTAATAATTGCAGCCAGCTAGAATTTCACTGAAGTACAGGGGCAGGGCAGTTTGGTGTATTTTTATGAGTTTAAAGAAATGTAGCAAACAAGTCATATTAGACAGAAGTTCAGTGAAAGGTGAGAGCAAGATACCTTTTAATTTTATTTTTTTTCAGGCACTTATGCCCCTTACATCAAAAAGAAAATTATTTTGTTTCATGTCTGGTTCTGGACATGCAGAAGTTTTAGTCAGTCTGGGAGCACATTGGAGAAGGTTCTTGTGTGGAAGAGGGATTTCAGAAAACAAAATAGTTTTGCTCGTCTACAGGGAATTTGAAGGATGACGTTCAAAAAGCTACAACCACACCCCTCTTTTAAAGATGTTTTACTCATTAAGATTCATAAATTGTCCTGGGAATTTAACTAGGAATTTTGCCTCTGATTCAGGAAGACAGGACCTCATTCCCAGTGATTAGCTCACTAAGTTCATCAGAGGCAATTTTCATTGCTTTGTTGCACATGCCCGGTGTTCATGTCTAACTCAGGTGTTTCTGACCATTCATGATTTCTGTTTTGCATACATACAAGTTGAAAAAAGTAAATGAGTGATCTCTGTGCAGCTTTTTCCACTGTTTTACTGACCAGCAAAACATGATCTCTTTCCTTAGTCAGGTGTTTATTTCTCCCTAACATATCTATCAAATTTCTTGCATGAAAACTGAGTTAACAGTAACATTTGCTGTACAACACTGCTGTGTTCAGTGCAGTCAAGGATTCTGCAGTCTCCATGAACTTTGCAATATCAGGAAATTTACTAAAATATCAGGAAGAACTCAAACCATTCTCTTAGTTGAGTTTTCCTGGACATTGGGGTGGAGGGGGCAAAAAAAATCTGGAAAGCTGCCTAACATCAGAAACCCCTTTCTATACTTGGGGAAAAAGAGGTTTAGAAAGACTGACTAATCATTTGATCTTTCAAGCTAAAGTCCGTCTTTGACTTGAGAAAATGAATCCCGGTCAGACGTGATACAGGCCTACAAAGTTGTCTGGGGAAGATAAAGTGTGAATGCTTGTTTCCCTCCCTTCAACTTTTGCAGAATTTGAGGACTTCAGGCAGCTAACAAGTAAGCAGCAAAAAAGAAGCAGATTATTGTGATTTTCATGTAGTGACACAAATTTTTGTATGGTGGAAACTGAGATCCCAGAATGGTGGAGAGGTCAAATGCACAGATTACTTTGTGGAGAGCAGCAGCCAGACTCTTCAATGTAAGAATGTCCACATGAGCTCCAGCAGTGCCTCATTTGAGGGTATCTGAAGTTTGGGGGGGATGTATGGGGGGGAAGGATCATTTGGTACATGTCCTGCTTGCTCTTGTGTGCTCTTCTCATCACCCATAGATAGCCACTGCTAGAAGTCAGGTCTTAAAAGCACTTTAAGTCTGATCCAGTACAGCAATTCCCTTCTTGTTATCTGTAGGTAAATAATGCTTAGACACAGATTTATATTAATGCATCTTTATCTCAATAGTGCTGCCAGGCAATTTCTAAGTAATTTGAATAATTCCTTTTCACATCTCTAGTAAGTGATGCCAGGGAGCATTTGCTGTTCAGCATTTGCAAAAATGCTGATCTATAATAAGATAGTAATCTGTTCCTTTGCTGCCTGGACAGAAAAAAAATTGCTATAAATTCATAGCTGTCTCATGAGAGCTGCAAGGATCAAATGCTTTTTGTTTCTCTCTTTCATCCACAATAGCTTCCTTCACAAACTAGCTGCAGTAAGCAGTGGCACAGCAAGAGAATTCCAAATCACTCCAGGCTTTGTTTGACCTAGAAGTCAATATAAGACAGGGACACAACTGCATTATAGCTTCCTTCCCACAACACAGCATTGTTTGGAAGCTGCCCAAAGACTATTACACCATGGGCTACATTCTTAGCCTAGTGGGTATCAGCCCACTAGGTGTAGCCCAGAAAATTGGTTCCCTCGTTTGTTAGTTAGAAAACTTTCCACTTTTAACCAGTCCCTGAAGCTCTGTTCTCTATGTACTTCTTCCATCAGAGTCAGTAAACACAGAGTTACCATTATAAACAGACACATTTTATGTCAGAGAATAAAAGTGTTCTCAATAGGAACTTTATAACATTTTTAATGACTCTTGATGAAACAGCAGACACTGCTGTAAATGTTTGCTTATTTAACATTCTCTTCCTCCTTTCTTCCTCTGAACCCATGCTTGTCTTCAAATGCAGTATATTTAGTCTTGTTGACTTTCAAACAGCATGAGCAAAAGGAGTACACAGTAACTAGAAATAGGCATCCACCATGAGTGTGCATGTTAGTGACAGGTTATAGGTTGTAATTAATACTGTATCAGTGAAAACCATTGTTCATACTGGCAAGAGCACTGCAAACTCTTCCTGTTCTCTAAAATAGGAACATGGTCACAAATTCCAGTGTACCAATTACGTTGTCAAGGTTAGGCACATGCTTCACTGTTTCAGAGCTTAAGACTGTAAGAGATAATATTTAAACCTAGCTATTAGGAAAGACATTTTGGGATCATTAATGAAAATTTGATTATGCAATTAATCTGGCTACTACATATTAAGTAACATAGTCCTGACATAAACCTCTCTTTAGCTAAAGCTGAACAGCCTTAGGCCCTGTTCCAAAGCCTACTGAGGACAGGAGAAGTCTTCCCAATGGCTTCAATGAGCTTCCAACCAGGCTGTTTGGTGTTATCTATTTATAAATTGTATTTATTGAATTTTATTGCATTTTTACAGTACTTGAACAGCTGCTAATTAACAACATAGGGGTATAATGGAGAACATTTACCTAAAGAGTGGAATGCCTCTGCTGTGGTTTGGGGCAGAAAGTCCATGCTTGGCTCTGACAGCAGCTTCCCTGGGGCAAAGTGCCAGGCTCACTTCAGCAGGTCCAAATCCCTGTGAAAGGAGGGAGGGGAGAGGCCCTGCCCTGCCAGAACAGGCTGCTCAGGAAATAGCTATCAGTCCTGGCCTCACTTAATGGAGGTTTCTATGAAGATGTTCAACTTTAATATCCAGTCCAGAGAATGGTCCTGAGAGAGTGGGTGGTGGGCTCAATGGCTTCCTTTGCTTTCCAGAGCTGCTGCTTGGACCCCACCCTGTGCAAAATATAGCCTGGAAAGGGAAAGTGGGCTCATAATATCCCAGTGTGATTGCTTCAGGCTTCCTTCCTTTTTCCCTGCATCCCTGTGGGGCACCATAACAATCAGTTGTGCCCTGGCTTTGTGCTGGGCATGGGGGCTTGCAATTCCGTGTGGTTGGACACAACTGTGGGCTGACTGTGGTCTCTGGAACATTTGGGCTGGGCACAGGGAGCATGGGCTGGAGCTGCTCCCAGGGACACTCTGGCAGCTCAGGTGAGGACTGTCACAGGGCCTGTGTCTGGGCCAGGAAAAGGTGCAGTGTGGAGTATCCCTGTGTGAAGTGCTTCCAGCTGACTTGTGGAGATGATACAGAGATTTAGAGGGGCTCCCTATGCTCTGATATGTGAAATTGTTCCACAACACTCCAGACGTGAGATGAGAGGTACTTTTTACAAACTGAAATATCACTTAATAAAAAATTTGAAATTGTGGGAGTTTCCTAACAAGGATACAGCATCTTTTGTGATTGCAGTAATTCTTGCTTTGCTATTCTAAAGTGGCAGGAGCCTGTACAAGTACACTGGCATCAATATCAGATTTTGAGGGCTGTTTTTACTTCCTCTGACTAGCCTTTATGGAAGATCATAAAAGTGTATCACAAATGGAGATCAGTTTCTGTCCATGAAGATTTATTAACCCAGTTTGAAAAAAACCTGAGCATTTAATAGTCAACATCATAGACATGAAATATTACTGAGTATCTCCTACCTGTATGCACAGTAATTTCACTTCCTCACTTGAGGATGGAGGAGCAGATTTACAGGTCTCTCATGAACACAGATTTAGATGCTGGCATTTACCCAGTGTGCACTCCCTGCTAACTTTAATGATGGTTCTTTGTCCCTGGAAAATCACAGCTTCCCTGGCTGACATTTTGAGAATCCTATGAGCATGCAGCAGCAGTTTCCTAGGGACTAGAGAAAAGGTGACTGTGATCTGTGAATGAAGCACGAAGTATGACTCAGGACTCTCTAATTTGAAAAGGTGTCCTGCCTACCAGTGAGCTGGCAACTGTGGTAAAGAAAGCAAGTATTTCACTTTTTCCATGTTATCATGGGTTGGTAGTTTTGTCTGGAGACTTCAACACTGAAGAGGAATTGTACTGAAAGGATGATTGCATGCATGAATTTCAGACTTCTTAGTACTGCATAAGTCAAATGTATTGCATTTGGGAAGAGGTGATGTCTGAAAGGGAGTGAAAATATTCCTCTTGAAAGTTACTGCTTGGCCTCAGGTGGCATCTCGTGCAGGAAAGGAGACACTCTAACCACCTTTCTTCCATTGCCATTTTGATGTCACAATTTTGGGGATATTTCTTACCGTTTTCTCTGAGCAAAGTCTCATGTATTGACACAGGCAGACCAAGGAACCAGCTTTCCAAAATCTCTCTGGTGAGACCTGGCTCTAGGGCACCCACCCCAGCTTCAGCCACAGAGGTTGTGCTGTGTCTGTCGCTCCCTGCCTGTGGTGGTAGTGTTAATAGCAGATCACAATGTGTTCTTACAGCTCAAAAATCTCACTGTCCCAGACCGCTTCCTTCTTACCATTCTTTTAAACATTCAAAAACACTCTCTGGACAACCAATCCATTCCTCTCCTAATACAGCCTAGATGACTCAAGGCACAGAAAGTAAGCTGTAGGCTTTGCACTTCTGGCCTGCCAGCTGGACTCCAGCACCGATGACTTTTTCTTGTCATCAGCTCTCAGAAGGATGGTGAACTGAGGGCCATTTTCTATTTCCCATATGACTTACTACAGTGACAGCTTTTGCATGGTCTGCTATGTCTTTCCAGGCATGGAAACAGGGATTGGATGTCTCATTAGGCATATACATCCTAATAATAGGCCAAGGATGACGTATGCTTAGAGCAAACATATATAGGGAAATTTGTCCCACTCTGCACTGATTAGGTCAGGCTGTCACACAGATAACTAAGAACAGCCACGCCATGCGGTCAGTGTGAGTGATGACTCAGAGGGTGTTTTTTTTTAGCTGAAAAACGTTCCTCAGAGTTGTTGCTGAGAATGAGAGATGCATGAGAGACATTGCACTAAAATGTGGCCTTTTCATTTTTAATTATTTGTCAATTTCCACATTTCTTCGTGCTCATCTACTACACATTTATTTTTAGTCCAGTGCAAGTCCAGTGACCTCTTGCCCTTGAAAATCATTTAACATAAAAAGATATTGAAGAAAATAAAGCTATGCATTAACATTGCTTTATACACTACTCAGGCACTTTGAAACTTTCAAGCATATGAAAACAAAATCCTACTCCTTCTTTTCCCATCAAACTATCCGTTTCACAGAACAGGTTTTTCATTTGCTCCTGTTGCAACTAGCAGGGTGGAAATGAACAGTATATCTCAAGACAGCAAATATTACTGTAGGTTCCAGGTACCTTCAGAGTGGAGGTTGAAAAGCAAATGCTTTGATGTCATGGGTCATGTAGGGTCTTGAAGTGTCTGCCTGTCTGACTACAGGTAGTAACTGTGAGATGCTGAACTATAAACTTGCTCTGAATGTGGAAATTTCTCCCATTTCTTAGTACAGTGCTGAGTTCTCCATGTGGTAATAAGTCATTTCATTAATGTTGGAAAGAACTAATTCCTAATGAATATAAGTTTCTCTAATCAGCCACCAACACAAATTCAATAGAAATATACTGTAACACAGTTTATTGGCTTCAAAAATCTTTGTAAGTCATGTTTGGTTAACTGCGTCTTCCCCAAAACAGCTTTAAAATACAAGAATAAGTACAATCAAAAGAGTCCCTGGCTTATGATGCATGTGACTTTTTAACATAGACCTTAGTCCTGGGCACTGAAGCACTCACATGGTTATTTAATACATTTTTAAAATACCAAGAAAAGTACATGACTCTGTAATCACTGATTTGCTATTTTCCTCTCTTGTACAAGTGAAAAATCCAGCACTTTATATGTTCAGCTGCTTTGTCTGGTCTTCTGGGATATTGTTTGCTGCTGGGTAGGAAATTAATTTTATAATCTGGGATTTGTTCTCTGCCAAAATGTTGGGATTTTTTTCTGATTTCACTGATACATATCCTTCCAGTATACTTTAAACTGGACAGTGCAAACCAGTTGAAAGCTTTCCTAGACAACCAGCTATAAAAAATGAGTATAGGAAGTCAGCATATTGAACATGCTGGTTTGCATTAGCATGTGAATCACAAGGTTTTTAACGTGCTTTGTGACTTTGCTTCTGTTCACAGACCCAAGCACTTGAAGGGGTGGTAGTACTGGAAATGAAGAGAGGTGTCAATGGCTTCCATACAACGAAAGGGCAGTGACACTGCAGATCCAGAAGGCCCTGCAGACAGCCTGGCTAGCTGCAAGTGCCATCTTCCTGGGCACCTGGGGAAAGGGAATTACAGACAAGATGTCTGTAAGTGCAGGAGTTGCCTTGCCAGACAGACCAAAATCTTATGCTGGCAGATAACCTTAGTGTAGCCTCCCAAGACTGTTTTTAGGGTCAGTGTGTCTGTGTAACTTCTCACTTGGGTCTGACTTGAGGAGATCTTTATCCCAGACAGGTCTTAAAATGATCAATGACAGAGGTATGTCTATTGGATATCCAAGTTTGCAAATCCTTGTCTTTCATGGCAAACTACCTCAGAGGCATCAGTCTCGTTGTCCCAGGAGACTTTGGCAACAAGCAATGTGTGGTATGCTCAGAAAACACATGGGCTGACCTTGTTCATGGCTTTTTAAATGTTCTTCTACATCTAAAAGCTATTGCTGATTTTTATGATTTAATCTAATTCTTTCATTCCTTTCCCAAACTGCTGTGTTTCAGTGAGACTCTATGAATCTCTATCACATATCACCTTTCAAATATACTCCCAATGAATACTGTTTCAAAATGCACAAGCACACACAGTAAAAAGAAATACAGAAACAAAGAAAAGAGAATTCTTGGACTTGTCATACTCGTAGGCATAGCTGATCTTTCAATATACACTGTGGATTCAGAAGCCTGGGAAAGACTTGGCTAGAAATAGTAGAAAAAATATTAAATGTCAGGCTTCTTTTTATAATAGAGCTTTTAGTACAATGAGACTCATACAGTCCATCAATGCTGTCATGTCACAGTCTATTTATATGTATGTGAAAACATAGTGTGTCTAGCTTTTGTGTTCATGGTGTCAACCAACTTTCTTTTCGCATCTTTTTTTAGCTTTATCTAAACATGTTTATTACTTCGCTCTTCTGTTCTTAAAACTGCCTCCTCCAGAGTAGTATTAATATCTCAGAGCCTCAGTTTCTTAAAAAAACTCCATAACAACCAATAAAAAACAACAACTAAATAACCAGTAATCTATTAGCAGAGAAAGCTCAAAAATGTGCTTGCTGGCAATGGGAGGACCGGATCTAATGAAAGGGCTGTGGGTTTGGACAATTTTTTAGGGTTGGGGCTGATGACAATGGAATAATGAGGGCTAGTTAAGCATTTCTGAGAGTTGGGATTTCTTTTCAATGGCATGCAACTTGTACTAGATCTGCACTTCTAGAAATCTTCCTTCCTATAAGGTGGCATCAGGTCTGTTGTTAACCTCCTCTGCCTCTGTACTACATAAAAGGCAGCTGGCTATGTTAAAACATCCGTCTGGAGAACAATATTCCAGTTTCCTCCAACAATGTGTTGTCTCAGAAGTCTTTTAAAATAGTTTATAAAATTTCCAATAGACACAGCAAAACAGTAAGATGATAACTTCAGAAAATCATCAAAAGCAAACTAGGAAATGAAGCTTTTAAAAAAATGTAGGGTATGAATGAAGACTGTCTATGCACTTTTTTGTGTAGAGGATGAAAGCATTTTGTAGTTGGATAACGTGGAGTTATGCTGGGACTCTGTCAAGTTACCACTAGTGTTGCCTGCTTTTAGAAATAACTTCTCCATGTCCACAAACTGGATGTGTCATATATGTTGTCTTCATTTTTCCTACAAGTGATAGCAAATATTTTTACCTTCATGACATCCTAAATACATTTTGATGGTGTCTGTCTATCGATAATATTGTACATAGCAGTTTAACACGGCCAAGTGCAAGGTGCTGCACCTGGGTCAGGATAACCCCCAGCATCAACACAGGATGTGGATGAACAGATAAAGAGAAGCTCTTCTGAGAAGGACTGTGAGGTGCTGGTGGGTGAGAGGCTGAACGTGACCCAGCAAATGGTTTTACAACTTTATTTTTATTTTCATTGAAGCATTTCTACCTTTTCAGTTACAAGTAGTGTAGGTTTCTTTCATTTTTTCACTTTTTCTTCAAGGTGCTCTAATCTGGAGTTTGTGGTCTTTCCATTTTAATTCAAAGCTGCTTTCTTCCAGGAAAATTCATTAATAGATAATAATTTCCTATTTGGTAATCGGTGAGTCTTATTCACTCTATTCTCTCCAAAGTTCACAGGGCTTTGCTATCTATATATTTATGTGTATAAGCTACCACATAAGAAATTCCATACTCTCATAAAGGCTTGCACAAAAATGCAGGCAAATCTATTTACACAGGAAGCCATCCCAGCTGTTGGATCATATTTCTAACTACTACCTGAGAGCTCAGTGGAAAAACTTACAAAAAGATACAACATAAAACACCAAGTCCTAGCCAAGCAAAACCCCTAAAATTCTTATCACAAGATGCCCAAACTTGTCATCTTCAGTCTGTGAGAGGGAAATCTGAGACAAGGAATGACCTGCAGCCAGTAAGGTAGTGCACAAGTGAGGAAAAGGTCTTGGGTACTTTACCTGGACAGAGGAGAGGCTGACATGAAACTCTAACATGAATTGTGTTGGAAAATATAAAACCAGTGGTGAACATAAGTGGGACCTTTGGAAGAATTATTTTTTACCTTTTCCTGTTCACTAAGACTATTTTCAAATGGCTGATTAATGATTTTTTCCTCCAAGTGTTTTCAATCTAAACAGTGCTACTTTCTAACAAATATGGCCATAATTTTTGGTTTTTATTTTTATTTTTTCTGATTGGAGAACAGTCGCAGGACAAAAACAGTATGATGCATTTCACCACCTTTTATATAGAAACTTCACCATTGAACAAAACATAGTGCTCTTATTGAACATTTATAAATAGCTTTTATTTCCTACCTACAAACATTGCATGGAGTTACTCTTTGACCATTCATCCATCTTGGGTTTCATGCCAATGTAGAAATAAATAATACATGTGTTGGATTTTATATGTTGGAGCCTTCCGTTGTCTGAGGATGGATTTCCTGCTATTGTTTGCCACAGGTGACTGTGTATACTCAATTACCATGCTGAAGACCAGTGTTGTCTGAGGTGCTTTTTGGCCCAGTACCTACAGAGCCAGACTCCAAAGCACATCCTTTTGTTTGGATTAATAGTGGAAAAATAGAAAATACTCTTTTCTTTTCATTGAAAGTGTTTTCTTCCTTCACTTTGAAATCCATGTCAGCTTTTTCATGTGATTAAGGTCTAACTCCTTAAGTGTCTTGGGACGCAGATTGTCATGCTGACTGAAGTGGAAAAGAAAAGCAGTGAACTTTGTGTGTTCAAACCTCAAACAAATCAGTGCAAGGTCCTGTGCTTATGGTTCTCTACAAAATGACATACAAAACAATTTTTCTCCGTCTGCCGCAGCTACCATTCACTTGTGGTGATCACATTGTCATGTTCTAGTTTCCACATCTATGAATATAACTGGATTGTCCTCAGTGAGTGTGTGAAAATGGCACAGTAAAAAGCATTTTGCTTTGCTGTGGATATACAAAGTCAGGTCAGATCTGCTCAAGAAGATGACAGGGCAGCAAATGTTGTGCTGATGGTGGGGGAGAGAACATGTCATCTGCCAAATATAGTCTGCTTTTTTTCAAAATGACCATCATTTCCCAGATGCTGTGACTAGCAGCTACCAGTGGTTGCTTGTTAAATTTTTGGATATTCACCCACTTAGATGATGTAGTTTGGCTGTGCCAGCAAGGGAGTGAGCCCCACTCTTGGAAAAATCCCAACAGAAATAAGTTCTGAAAAGATGAAATGAATCAGTTTTGCAAGGATAAGTGTGCAGCCTCACCATTTGAATATTCTCCAGCCCCTGGAAATTGCTTGTATTTACTTCAGAATCTCTCCCGTTACAACTAGTGATTCCAAAAGGAGCAACATTATATCCATTACTGCTTAGCTGCCCCACAGCCGTAAATCTGCCTTCTTAGAGATATGTATGATACTCTGGTTCCTTGTACCATCAATTCCTTGGGACAGAAACTATCCTCTCTGTCAGTACAGTCTAGCACAAATGGTGCTAGTCCTGGTGTCATCATATTGTTCCAGTTGGATTACAACTGTCCTTCACATTTTGCCAGAATATCTGATAACAAATTTTTCCGCTTTCACATTGCTAGCTACAAGATAATTCCATCAGATAGTGCATCCTTTTCAGGAATGTTTGTTTAAATTGTCATCCTGAACTTTTTGTCTTTTTCGTGTGCTCAACACAGCTGAGAGAGAAAATAGGAATATATTTAGAAAATAAAAGTCACACATTTTGATGGAAAAAAGCATCTTTTCTATAGAAATTGTAGATGAAGTTCCCAAAAGGATAAAAAACTGCTTTCCAGTCTGTGGATGGATATCAAATATGCAAGGAAAAGAAATCCAGCCTAATATTGTAGGCTATAAGAATATTATAAATACTCAATATATATTTTTGAGTCTTTCTACTTTTCAACAAACTCTTACTGAGCTCACTTTTTTGAGAGTTCTTGGGATTTTTGTAAGATCAAAGACCAGGCAGATGTCATAGAAGAGCCTCAGAAGGAAAGACTAAAGATGTGTAGTGATACAGTCTTTCTAAGCCTTCAGGGTCACCTCTTCCCCATCAGTCATTGCACAGGAGTCAGTGACACTAATTACTGCATTTTAAGCTCATGGATTGCTTGGGTTAACTAAGGAAAACTAATAGATTGCTTGGGTTAACTAAGGAAAGCTCTCTTTCTACCACATATTTAGACTCTAAAGAAGATACCTCAGGTTTTCTGCCTTTGGGCATGTTTTCTCTTTGTCACAGTTTGAGAGACTGGGTTTGTAAACAGTAGGAGTACATCAACTCTATGTGTGCTTGTTTGTCTGCTATGACAAGGATGTGTGTGGAAAGCCATGTGAATTGCAAAGGGTAGTGTCACAGTTTACAAGTTATTTCCTTTAACAAGTACTTCTATTCAAGTCCAGATGGTGCTTGGAGAATTTTCTGCTATTGAAAAAAGACTTCCCTTCCTCTTGGCTGTGGTACATCCTTGCACCACACCTGGGAGTGACGCTGGTCACATTTCCACTGCCTGGCTTTGGATCTGAATGTTCCACCCTGTGATCACAATGTGGATGCTCAATTCAAGTCCCTGGGGTGATGTTCCCCTCTTCTTGGGACATAAACATCATGCTGTTGTTGAACTCTAACATCATTTCCATGTTTCACCCTTTCCCCATCTGCTGAAAGTTCTCTCCACAGACTTACCAAGAGAAGAGAAACTCATTGCAAAGACTGCTCTGGAGAGTCCTGAGTAATTTCCTGATGAAAGGTCTGAAATGAAACTTGAGAATCTTGTTTCTATTTTTTGTTGCTACTTTGTGAGTAGAAAAACTGCAATATTTTTAGAAACAAATTGGGAACAAAAATTTAAAGTTAGTTTTCTTCCATTATTTTGAAAGTTTGTCAGATTCATGAGAGTCTCCTGGGAGCCCAAACTAGGTTATGATAATACAACAGCATATTTTATCTAGTCAAGAAGGACTTTCTAGTCCCCCAGATTCCCACACATTTTCCTAACACTCCAATTGAAAACAAAACTAAGCTACTTTTGAGTTAGGGTAGGAAATCAGCTGGAAAGCAGCCATCACCACTGCCCAACCACTTAGTCCAAGAAGCAGGACAGGCTGTCAAATCCATTGAAAGCAGGAAGCAAGGCAGCAATAAGCAAGACAGAAAAAAGCAGCACCATGTTTAACCACATGTGTCTGTGTATGATAAAGACCACTCTTTCACAGCTGAATGGAAGGAAACAGATCATCTTCTTTGCTCATCTCAGCAGATGATCTTCAGTCTTGTTAACAGAATTGATCCTGTTTAGAGAACATGGATTGAATTACCCAGATGGATACTATGGTGTCTCACTGGCACACAGTCAGGGATGTGTGAAGGTTTTCATTGCATCACCAACACACTCTCTCCAGCTGTATGATCCCTTGGGGTTCTGACACCAAAGAGAGCTCAGCCACAGACCTGTCAGCCAAAAGAGTGGTGAGAGCTACCAAACCTTCAGCCCAGTGAGCTGTTACATCAAATATCAGATAAGAAATCCTTTATCAGACACTGAAGAAAACCCCACATTTCTAAGCTGTTATTCATTTTCAAAACAAGAGATTCAAAATAGATCATCTAAAGTATTACCTGAAGGTGTTTGTCATTGTCCAAGAACTGTAGTAGGGATATATTTCAAATGTTGATGTCCATGGTGGGTTAGGGGAAAATGTCTACACTGCATCAAGGAGATCAGAGGCTAGGATGCAAGAGGAAAGAAGTGTTAAATTCAACAATTCACTTGGATTCAGATCAAGTAGTATACATGTTAAAACTCCCAGTGAAACCAGGGCTTGACTGAGGTACATACAGGAAGACATGGCTGAGTCACAGGAGGCAGAATAGGGATATCTGTCTGGGTTTACTGAATCCAGTGGCCCCACAAAGGTGAGGCTGATGCAGATCTCTGCCTCAGATATAGTCAGCAGCAAGACTGACCAAAAGGCACACATGGCCCCACACTTGCTACATGAACACCTGTATGCATGGCCAGCACAGACTGAAACACTCAGCACTCAGACAAACATGGACAGGTTCTGTTCTGTTTCCTTCCTTGCTGACCAGGATGAAGGTGCATAAGGGGACATTAAGTTAAAGCAGTCATTTAAGCAGGTATAGAAAATATGGAGTTAGAAGAAGAGGCAGAGAATAGCTGATGTGATCTGTGTGTCGGGTAAAAACAGATGCGGGGGCAGTGTGCTGTGAGCAGTGTGGGTTGTCAGGAGGAACAAACTTGAGCTGTAGGCAAAAAGCAGGAAAGATGTGCTTTTATCCCCCTGTGTTTATGGCCATTCATCTAAATGCTGTGTAGAGGCTTTACTTTGTTTTGTGGTTTGGTTTTTTGTGGCAAAATAGATTCTAAGATGGTGTTTCCACGAGAGCAGGATGCTGCAACCCTCCCAAATCCCTCCCTCTCTAGCCTTCCTGGATAGGAATGGATGTAGTCAGGCAGCAGAAACAGCACTTGCAGCTTTAGTGTGGGCACATCTCAGACCTTTGTCCAGAAGAGGTGAAGTACTGCAGTGCAGAGGGCAGGATCTCACATGGAGAAGGTAAATTGGCTGTGACTGTTACCTGGAGCAGTGCACATCATGATCAGGGGGTATCAATCCGCTCAGCCCAGCCTCAGCATTGCAGGACCTTTTTCAGGGAGTTGTTTTTGACTGGGCTAATTGCTCTCTTCCATGCTGGATATTTTTCAGGAGTTATGTATTCTGCCAGTGGCTGGGAATAGTCCTTCATCAGTCTGTCTCGATAAACTCTGCCTCCAGAAGGTGCCTAGTAGATACCCAGCATCAGCTGCCAACAGTAGAGGTAACTGAGAAGAAATAACCTTGGCCATTTCCCTTATGACTTTAACTAGTTTTTAAGATATTCATTCTGAGAGCAGAGCCTTACATCAAAAATATAAATCATGTAGATGCCCCTGTGTTGACAACCAGGAACTGCCAGAGGGGTTTCCAAGCTGATTTTGATGGAAAAGCTGTTGCTGACATGTAGCTTGAGAATATCTGTAGTCCAATGTATGTCTTCTACCCCAAAGCAGAAGTAAGTACTTCTACCAATATGGCTCATAAGTACCATATAGGCAGATTCCGAGAATTCAGAGCTTATGGATTTCAAAAAAGAGCTCTGTCTGGAGTACAGTTAAAATTAAGTCCAAAAAGTACATTTTTCAATTGTTTTCACAGACCCCTATAAGTAATCTGAAACTTGTATCAAAGAACAATATAGCAGTTCTTTCCTGATCCTAGAAAAACACTGGGAAGATGATACCATCGATCATAGAATATTCTGAACTGGAAGGGACCCACAATGATCACCACGTTCAACTGTTGGGCAAATGGCCAACACAGGGATCAAATCCACAACCTGACCACCACACTCTGACCAACTGAGTAAATTATCACCTGATCTGCAACATTGTCAGGGTGACAAACATAGCTTTTCCAGGAGATACAGTCTTCTATTTTGCCAGCTCTCCAACAACTTTGAAACAATGAGAGATTTACGTTTTTTTAGGTAATTTCAGATTTTCTCTCTCTCTCTGTCTTCTTTTTTTCTTTCTCAGGCTATCTAACATCCAGCTGCTTGCATATCCTGGACAAAGGAGCAACTTGGTGCAAATATGTTTCAGGTACAAGCAGTTTCAATCTCCTATTTTTTATGCCAAATCAGTTAGAAAATGTAAGTATAGAAGAAAATCAGGAGTGTTGTTTGTAGTTTGAGTATTCTACTCTTTTGCCGTAGTTCTTGTTCAAATTCCTCTTCCTTGCATACTGATTGGTTGCCCTGTGAGAACATGGACTTGTGAAGCTGACTGAATGATGACTCTTGCAGCAGGTACTGCACAGGTGGGTTAGCCTCTGCTGCACTGACTCCATGGCAGTTTCAGAGGTGGAGAACAGGAGCTTGGTCCCGTATCCCTGGATGTGACTAAACTATGTGTATGAATAGGTAGTTCTATTGCACATCTTACCCACCCAAGGAATTTGACATGTCAATACAAGCCTTCTGTGCCCTTGACCAGTCTCATTTCCATGAATCCCATCTTCCTAGTAATTTCACATTTTCATTTAAAGAATGTTTTTTGGGCAACATTGCTTTTCTCTGATTTGTCTCCATTGATCCATTCATTTTGCACAGCATTGCCCAGAACAGAGAATGCATCCCAGGAGCTTTAGCAGTGACAAGCAGAGCATGTGGATGACTGCAGCTTGCTGGCTATCCTCTGGACTGTGCATCCTGATAGGATGCTTGCATTTTTTGGTAAGGCCACAATCACTATTCACTTTCAGTCTGTGATCTGCTGTAAAGCCACAGTGTTTGCTCTAGTTCTTGATTGTTCTCCATTTGGTATTTGTGCTTTTGCTTATGTTTTTTTTTTGCCTAGTGTATTTTTTCCCTCTTAAATGTCCCTCTGGCTTTTCAAACCATAACCTGGGTTTGTTGAGATCATTTGAATTTGAGCCCTGCCCACTGGTATGCTTGCATTTCTCTCAGCTCTGTATACTCCACAAATAATAACATTGTTATTATTGAGAAGATTGAATTGGGCCAGCACAAATCCATGAGATATGTCTTTCCACTTTGAACATTGGCTGGTGAAGTACAGTTTTTGCGTCAGTTTGTACCCTCTCTGTAGCAGCAGATTTATCTGGTCTAATTTATAGCATATTTATGGACACAGAATCATAGAATGGTTTGGTTTTGAAGGGACCCTGAAGATCATTCAGTTCCACCCCCCCTGCCATGGGCATGGACTCCTTTCACTAGACCAGCTTACCCAAAGTCCGACCCAACATGGCCTTAAACATTTCCAGGGATGGGGTATCCACAATTTCTCTGGGCAACCTGTTCCAGTGCCTCACCACCCTCTCAGTAAAGAATTTCTTCCTTATATTCAATCTAAATCTGTCTTTTATTTTAAGCGCACATCCCTTTGTCCTGTCACTACAAGCCCTTGCAAAAAATCTCTCTCTAGTATTCTTGCAGTCCGTGTTGTAGGCCGATGTCTTCGGTCATACTGTTAAAACCTTTCAGAAGTCAACAGAGGTGACTACTACTGTTGTTCTTCCATCCACAAAACTTGTCACCCTGTGAGAGGAAAATGAAATAGGTTTGAAATGCCTTGTCCAAAGAGGCCCCCATGCTTTAAAAAAAGTCTCTTCCCTGACGCTACTTTTCCGAAGTCATTAACTTAGACCATAGTGACTGCCTCTGTATTTCACAACATGCTCTCTGCCCAACTGGAGACAGAGCCAGGATGAACTGTTATTATGCTTCTTGATTACACCAAAATCTACAGAAAAAGGAAGCACAAGGGAGAGTCTTAATCTTGGTTCCTGTGCTCCTGGCCAGAGGGCTCGGTTTCTATCTGGAAAGCACAGATATTTATGCACCTAACCTTCAATAATCTGACTGCTCTATCTCTTGTTAAATTAAATTAAAAGATCTGTGTTGATGGAGTAATTAGGGGCCTTGAATGTTATGTCTTACAGTCTCAAATTGCTTTGTAGTCTTTTCTTTTCCCTCTGTTCACATGGAGAGGAGGTTTGTGAAGGAATTACAATGCGTTTACCTGCACTGATCCATAGGAGTCAGTAGGCTATAAAACTCTGAACACAATACAGTACAAGATACAAGAAGGTGGCGCAATGTCATAGAAAGCTGCAAACCTCTGCTGGGAGATTATACAAGAAGACTGAGGGCCCCACTTCCACTGTCTTGCACATTTTTTCATGTAAAATGTGCACAGCTTCCAAGTAAAACTTATATGTATATTTTAGATTTTTTAGCTTGGGAAATTTGTACGGGGATCTGAGATACACGAGGTTGTTGTTGGCATATATAAGTACTGTGACACATGACATACCTCTCCGTTCCTGTAATTATGTCTACAGATTTCCAGAGCAACCCTAAGTTCTGTCAGACTTGAAGCAGGCATGTCCCACAGCTCTGCTGTGTCTCCTAATGCAGCTTTAGCTGTGACACCATGTCTATGAGCTTGAAAAACATGCATTCACCCCGCCCTTCCTAATCCCTGGATAATTGCATTTCTCCCAATTTTAGTTTCAAAATTTTTCATAACATCTGAGGAAAGTATATTTAAATATTGGCTTACTTCTTGAAAGGTAAAAAAAAGCACACTTTCCTTTGCAAACACATGAATGCTGTGTAACACAGCTTTCCCTCTCTGTAGTGTCTCAGGCACAGTATTATTCCCAATGTTGTTGCGCCCTTTAGTCCAAATAACATTTTCTTGTGTTTCTCATCGGCAGCAGATGGCCAATAGCCAACCACAACATTTTTCATTGAAATGGCGAGGATATGCTCTAATTACCTCTCTAACAAAGACCTTGATTACATCTGAATTCCAGGATTTCTGAAGGCAATTTTTTCGTGGCATCAGCCTATTTGTTTCTGACTGATTATCCCTTCAGTGCTAACCTTTCACTCCTTTGTATCTCAGAAAGCAACAGAACGTCTTTAAACCAAAATGAAAATTAGGCAAGGAAGCAATGTCTTAAAAGGCACAGTTGACCAATTTATAAACATCACAGTGTTTATCAGCATAACAAGTTGCTTCTTGGAAAAAATGTGGTGAGGCCTTCTTATGAAGCACAATTGCTTTAATAACACAGTCCAATCCCCCTCCCTAAATCTTTGCTATTTCTAGAACTGCCAGTCACAAGCTCGCTGTCCAGTCAAACTATCCCAGCAGGTGAAGGTTTCTGTGTAAAACAACGGCAAATTTGTACATTCGGCACCGGATGTATGCAAATTCACTCTACAGGGATACAGTTGCTCCCAAAATGAACTCCGAGCAGATGAACAAGGGAAATTCAAAGCTGCAGGAGATATTCTCTGTTCCACTCCATGTGGAGAAGACTGGGTTGCAGGGTATCCAGTATTCCAGGTTTAGCTGCACATCACCAGGAGATGTTTTCTATCACAAATGGTTAAATTTTGCTCAGTCCAAGGAAACAGCTTTGGTACATGGAGTCCAGGTGCAGCTTTCATCTGATTTCAAGGCTCCCTATGGGAGCACAGCTGCTGAGAGGGACTCTTGCCATGACAGCTCTCTTCTCCTTCTCCAGCAGATGTTAGACAGGGCTGCCAGACCTGCAGCAGCTGGAGGATGAATACCCCATGCAGGCAATTTCTCAGGAGATGCTGGTGAAACAGAGGTGTCACAGAGCCTTACAAAACTTACAGAAAGAGTGACCAATGGGCAAGAAATCTGAGTGTGCCACTCTAAACTTAGCCAGGACTTTGTTGCCTGGGGTGGGTACTAGGTCAAGCTGATTGCTTTAAATAGTGCTATTTATACACCAGCATCAGCCTGACAATATTTCTAGGCTAAGTCCATACACAAGCTAGGAAAATAGCAAATGGACTTGTTTGTCAATGTGAAAGTACAGTTCAAGACACAGCCATTGTACCTCAGCCTAGATGTTCATTCCAGAAGTATCTGGCCTGTATAAAAAGTCTAAGAAAGAAAAAAACTAATTTACAGTGGGACATGAAGACCTTGAGACAAAAAAATTCGTATTCCTCTTAAATTCTCCTGGAGACCCCAAGGACTGCTTTACAGACAGCAGTAGCTCAAAGTGCTCCATTTCTGTGCTGATTTGTACCACCTGCCCTATTGTTTTTGCCTTCGACGCTATCAGTGCTGCTGCACTTATCCTGTTTTGGAATGTCTCCAGCTTTCATGACATTTTTAAGTGACCTTTGTATAGAGTGAAAGTGCCAAATACTAGGCTACTAAACAGCATATCTGTATTTAGTCAGGAACTTCAAACCCCAAAGCTATTGTTATTTTAGTTCCAAATCTCCGGGAAAAAATGCAACTAAAATTTTCTTTAGAAGAGGAAAAGAAAGATGGGTTATGTCACAGGAATGGAGACAACAGTAAATAAATAAATAAAGAGTAGATAAGCAGTCCTTTGTTTTTATTCTGTTACTGTTTCCAGATCCGGAAAAACTATAGTTTGTACTGAAGTAAATGTTTATTTCCTTTGCCTAAGGAAATACAAATCTGAAAACTCATATTCAGTTGGAGAGGAGATTTGGTATTTAGCTTAAGAGTTTACAGGTTGCATCAGGAAAAACCAAGGAAATACAGAGCTTGTTTGCAGCAGTACCTTTTCCCTTGCCTGTGGCTCAGGGATGGGAGGTGAGCTCTGCTTAAAAGGCCCTGGACAAGTTCCAGCTTCCAAGAGCCAGGCTGGGGTGAGCAGCTCCAGCAGCCTCACTGGGCCTGTGTTGCACTGCAGGGGAAGGGAATGAAAAAACTGCAGAACAAAAGTCCAGATTCATAAGTCCATTTCAGGCAGATTCTCAGCTGTAAGAAATGTCTCTGGCTACCTGTTCAAGAGACTAGGAAAATAATCTGAAGGGCCATATATAATGAGAGTTCACACTGTATGACTGTTCTTATGGAAGCCAGGTAGAACATCTTTACTCAAAATATGTGATTACAATCCGTTTACAAAAGATGATACAAGAGGCATCATTCTGCTTCCATGCCTTGTTACAACCACTGAGGACTTGGAGTCACACAAACTCTGATACTCCTAGAGGTGAGTTTTAATGATAAGGTTAAAGATGGGTCATTTGTCCCTTCATCTAGGTTAGTGACCAGGATAAGTTTTTCCTTAAACCTGCTGTCCATAAATCACACAGCTTTCTTTCACTGCCTGTTTTTTTCTAGGATTCTTCCTGTTTGGCTTCTGGCAGCTGCCTGCAGTTAGACTGCATCTATATAAAAATGTATCCAAACTGGGCACAGATTCTGGCTTTTCTAGTGGTAGGTAGAGAAGAAAGGTGACTTTTATATCTTTCATTTGCATATTATATCAATCTCTTCACCCTCTGCTTGGCTAAACCAGTTTAGATTCTGATGTCCAAGATCTGTCTTAACCTTGAGAATTTGTATTCTTGCCTGCAAAACCAGTAGGCACAGGTTCATATCAGCTCTGCTGTTACCAATGAGCCAAAATAAACACGTGAGCAACTCACAGTAGCTTTAACCCCACAGAGAAGGCCAGAGCATTGTGTGATGGCACAGAGGCAATGACACAGGATGAAAAAACATGGTTAGTGTGAATGTGGCAGTGATACTGAACACTGGCCAACGGAGGCATATATTAATAACCTGCCACAGTGCTTTTTCATTAAATAGACTTCCAGAAGTTCAGGTTTGCTTTTTCTGGCTTTTATCTTAGATAAAAGCAGAGTACATGCAGTGGAAGGAATGAACACTTTACCTACTCAGTTAGGATTGATAGCAAACTCTACCCAATGCAATTCCTCTGTGTGTTTAATATTAGGCATACTCTTAAATACTGTGCTGGAAGTAGACTTGATTGCTGAGCACTTTTAAAATGAAGCCCTCTAGCCTTAAGATTGCTGGAGTTGATTCACACCTGCTCCACACTATATTTTATGGGTTTATCTGCTCTTTTGGCAGACAAATATGGAATATATTCCAATTATTTTTCCCCTCCAGTATCTGTTTTATTCCAAATAAAAGCCACTATATAAATCCTGGCACTAAAAGAAGTATAAGCTTTTTGGGATGAGTATGAAACGATGTGCTAAGAATATAAGGGTACAATGACATACCATACTGAAAGTCAAAAATTCTAGTGATAAAGATAATTTTCCCTTTAGGAGCTATTCAGCAATAAAATCTTTTGCAGGAAATTAATATTGAGTCCAGGAGATTTTGTTTTTTACACAAGAAGCAGTGTTAGCCCTCTCTCAGAAGTGGATTACTCGTGTTTCAGCATTTCACTCAGACCTTTTCTACAGGCACTATCAACAGAAAAGATAGCACCAGTCAAGCCAGTAAATGTAAATCATTCATGTGGAGCCAAACACTCTGTTATCTGTGTTGAGCAGCTTTTATTGGATCACCACAATATTTTGGATTAGTTACACTACAGCTCTGAAATTTCAAATTATGGTGCAGTCATTTTCCCAATAAAAGGAAATAAAATAAAGAAGCACAGTGCACAAGGCTTTGGTCACTGAACTAAGCCGAGGTTTTAGAGCCAATTCCGGTCCGGTGCAGAGAGGGAACTTCTTCACACTCTTTCATAAACTCTAGTGCAGACAACCCCTTTCATGGCATATTCCTAAGGCATAAAGGAAAATATTATATAAACCATTTGCTGACAGAAGTTGTGTCTGCTGCAGTAATCTCTGAAGTCAATGAAAATTTAGATGCTATGCTTTACATCTCTACATATTTGCAGGACTTTTAGGGCAAACAGAAAAACTATTTTTATACTGCAAATAAAGTTGTTTCTATTTCAACATCTTTAAAATTCACTAAGTAGCATTTAATGAAAAAGGATTCCAAAATTAAGCTCAGCTTCCCTAAACAAATATTTTCCTTGGTATTATTGCTGGCTTGTCAGAAATATTAACCCCACCTAGTTTGTATATCATGGCCCAGCAACACTTTCAAATTTTCAAAGTAGCAAGGGTTTTTTTGTGTAGAAACAGAAGTAGCTTGGATATTTCAAAAGTTAGGCTTCTGGCCTAAAAAACTTTACTTTTCTGAGTAACAAAATATTTCTCTTCACCCTCTCACCCCAGTGGCCTTTTGTAGTTGCTGATGATTCACAGCCACAGGATGCATGCAACAAAGGTGATGTTAAAGGATGTTAAAAAAATACATTCTTGGACTTCAAAATATGAGGACTCCTCCACAACCCTGCATGAGGCAAGGGACAGACAACAGGACACTGACAGAAGAGGCAATATTACCTCTCTGCTTTATGAAGAGGGTTTAATAATTAGAAAATTTTACACAGAAATGGAGGCTTCAAGAGAGCTGGGGATGGACTTTTTACAGGGATGTGTAGTGGCAGAACAAGGAAGAATGGCTTTAAACTGGGAGAAGGAAGGATTGGATTAGATATTAGGAAGAAATTCTTTACTGTGAAGGTGGTGAGGCGCTGGAATAGGTTGCCCAGAGAAGTTGTGGATGCCCCATCCCTGGAAATGTTCAAGGCCAGACTGGATGGGGTTTTGGGTAACCTGGTCTACTGGAAGGTGTCCTTGTTTGTGACAGTGGGTGAGAACTAGACAGTCTCTAAGATTCCTTTCAACCCAAACGATTCTATGATTCTATGTATGAGAACTTCTAATTAAAGACAGCCAGAACAAGCTAATGCAAAAGTACAGGGCTGCTGACTTCAAATAAGTTGCCTAAATTAGTTTGACTCCAATAATTAAAAACTTTAATGAACAAAATAAAATCTTAATAGCTACCCTTACAACTAGGGTCCTTAAAATGTTTTATCTCCCAGGCTTGGGTAGCATAGGGAAAAGGAAAGAGCTATTTCAGGGACACCAGTACCCTGCTTGTAAAATTTTGTTTCCATTTCACAGGTTTCTGTTATTTTTAAACCTTATTCCTTTTAAGAACAATAATCTTGAGAGCCATAAGTATGCTGTCAATTTATGGCAGCTCTGCCAATATAGTCACTTTAAAGACAAGTTGCTGTATGCAACAACATTTATTTACTTTCGGCTGCTTTCTAAGCTTGGTTCCCTTTTTCTCTCCTTTAATTTGTCTCATTATTCAAAGAGTAAGCCAAAATTGATATCTGTTTAGACAGAAATGTACTGATGGCTGTATCCTTCTGACCTTTAGCAGTGTACAAGGAATGTGAACTTACCACCACCATCTTCCCATCAACAAGTCTTCTCTTTATCGTGGTCTCTTTGCCATTCCACTTCTGCACTTGCACCAATGACCCTTTCTCCAAGGTTACAACACTCTGCAAATTCCAAGAGAAGAGTTTCAAACTGCAGGCTGAGCTTTGCAGATGAGAGTAGCAATTTATGTTTAGCAAGATATGTGCTCTGGCATAATGATATGCTCAGTAACATTATATTCAGCACTAAACTCTTTCTTCTTTCAGTGCTTTATTTTAATAGTTTGGAAGGTGCACTAAGGGACTAGGTAAAATTTCCCCTAGTGCTCTTCTAGGAGATGTTCAGACCACTCATAGCATCAGCCAGACCAGATATCTTCAGCCCCCTTACCTTGACTTTCCGGTCATCTGCTGTTGTTTCATCAAACTGCTGGCCCAGTTTAAAAGAGATGGTTGTATTTTTGAAGGTGCTTTCAGTTCTGATGGTCACTATGTCCCCTTTCATACTGATGATCACATCAGGCCTTGCCAGGCCACCTAGTTTCCGGGTAGCTAAGCCCACTCCTAGAAATCAGAAACAAAACAATCATTACATTCTAAAAGCAATAAACTCAGTATGCTCTCATGATTCTTCGCTGGAAGAGTAAGGAAGACTTTCTTCTTGAATAGTTCAATGCCTGATTTAGATGAAACACTGCTTTTTTAGATGAGACACTGCTGAGTACTGAGACACTACTGAGACAGGGAATCTCAGTATTCAGAGGCTGAGGCAGCCCCTGCTGATAAAAGTGCATCTTCAGCAAGAAGATATACACAGCTATAGAGCTGTGCACTTTTAGCTAAGAAGAAATATGGTTGGTTACAAATCTACATTACTTTCATATAGAGAAAATAAATAGAAAAATTAGAGGAAGAGTCTGGTTCTCATAAAAATTTGTAAAAATCCTTTTAAAAAAATCCTTGAAAAATCTGAGAATTTGTACCTTTGTTAATAGCCACAAGGAAGAAACTGGATACTTAATTGCCAATATGCTGTTCATTAAAACATGCTGAAGACTGGGTAATTCCTAAGTTGCAATTAAGATCCCTTAAGTATTCTTGCATCTAAATCTTGGTGAAAAGTACAAGTATGAAATACAAAAAATGTTGAGTTATAAGGGCTGAGATCTGCAAAGAGCTTCCAGGGAAATCCCATACCACAAGCATTTTGCATTGCCCAGTCCTTTCCAGTCCAGTTCATTGTCTGCAGGCTGTGAGGCTCGGGGCAAGCAGGAATGAAGCCACTGGCGATGAATCACTGCTTCATGGAAGCAGAAAAGTGATAGCTGCAGTTAGTGACTTTGTTAATGGTATGCCATGCTCGGATTAAAAGATCTGTAAAAGAGGGTATAAAGTTATCTGCAAAGTACAAAACTATTTGCAGTAATTATTCCATACTAAGCAATTCTGTTCAGATGTTCAGAAAAATATTTGCAGCTGGACTCTCCTCCCACATTCAGCCTGGCTAATTAATTAACTGCAATTCTTTTGTTATTCAGTCTAACATTTCAAATAAAGGGAATCAGTGAATCATTTATATAGCAAAAGCAATGTAGTAGCTGAGTGTCTGCGCACTTGGCCAGCATTAAAATGAAAAACAATGCTCAATTTGTTACATTCCTGGCATTCTTCAGTAACAGATAGATTCATTCATAGTATTTAGATGTCTGAAACTACAGTGTCATGAGACATCAGCTTCATTATATATTGTAAATTATCACAAGTCACAAGTTTAATAGTACAGTTGAGACGAAGTATAAAAAAAATCTGTATCTCCATAGATTACTCTCCTTACAGAAAAGCATATCAGTTCATATTAGTTAGACAGAAGTAAATTTATAATAGTAATTCATCAGCTACCTTTTTCAATTTAGAGGCTAAAGAAAAGAAATTAAATTATGTTGGAAAAATAATTAAGTGCTTTCTTTGGCCAGAAAGAAGGCACCATTTGTGAGCAGAACCTTCCCAAATGAAACTTAGTAAAAAAAAAGAAAAAACCAAAACCAGAACATTTCTTACCCAGTTCTTTCATGTAGTCATCAAAATTTTCACTGGAGATGAGTTTCCAGGTTCCCACAAATCGGTTGCACATCGTGCAGGCTTTGTTGAGGCGCTGGTCCTGCAGAGAGAGGCAGTGGCCACAACAGCTCTTGGTGGCAGCCAGAGGTTGTGTGCCCAACTGAGACTTAGTAGTCTCCCTTTAAAGAGGCCCGGTCCGTGTGGCAGTCGGGGATGGCCAATAGGGGAGGCAGCACCAGGGCGAGACAATGTGCACCTTGTCCGAGGCAGCCGTGCCTGTACCAAGGCTCGGGTGACGCTGCCCTGGCTTCCTCCACTGAGCACACCAGGACACGAGGGGCACGGGGATGGGCCCGGGACGTCACCGCTGCACCCACAGAGAGGTCAGGGCACCGTGGGGTGTCAGCAGCACAGGGACAAGGACAGGAGCACTGCCGCCCTACAAAACCCAGCTCTGACTGTCCTCCCGGTGTTATGGTGCTGCTGTCTTCATACAGAACAGAAATCTGTAACAACCATCTCATCCAACTGCCTGACCAGTCCAGGGCTGACCAAAAGTTACAGCATGTTGTTCAGCCATTGTCAAAATGCCTCTTAAACACTGAGAGGCCTGGGGCTTTGACCACCTCTCTAGGACGCCTGTTTCAGTGTATGACCACTCTCTCAATAAAGAAGTGATTCCTAACGACAAATCTGAACATCCCTTGACACAACTTTGAACCATTCCCACACATCCTATACCTGGATACCAAAGAGAAGAGATCAGCACCTTCCCCTCCACTTCCCCTCCTCAGTAAGCTGTAGAGTGTTATCACTATTGTCACCTCTGTGCTAGTCAGATAAATCAAAGCCATGTGGATTGTGTGAAGGAACTGTCAAGAAGATGATGTACAAAGTGGTTTGATGGCTTTTTTTTTAACTTTCATGATTTATCCTGGAAAGGATCTGTATTTTTTATCATGTAAAGGCAGAACTAAGTTATCCTATTCTGTTTTCTCCTTTTGCATCAGAGAAATGATCCTAAGATGTGGGTTCTTCCCTGCATATATCCCAGACAGGATCACAAAAAGAAGAAGCAGACAATATTCGCTGTCTCACTTTTACATCCAGGCATATTCAGAAGATCTGTGCATCAGTGGAGATCAGCTCTTGTGCTTGAAATGTGGATGGCATGAAAAGAGGCTGAGTCATTAAAGTGCTTAATCTTAGTTCAAAGTCACTCAGTGAGAGGCAAGAAGCTTTGCTGACGTGAGAGGAGGTCATATTCTGTTTTCTTTTTGTCTTTCTGTACATGGATAGTTGATCTGCCATAAGGTAAGGTGAAGATTTAACCCAGCACAATCATGTAAGGCATTGCATTCAAATGCGTCCTACTATTGTCATATTTCCTCAGGTTTCCCAGGTTCCATGAAGAGGTGCCACGACCTTGTTTATACTGGGGAGCCCTGAACTGGATCAGTGTTCTGGCTGTGGCCTGATCAATGCTGAATAGAGAGGAAGGATGATCTCCTTCAACCTCCAACACTCCTAATGCAGCCCAGGACATCACTCACCCCTTCTTCCAACGCATGTTCCTGCTTCATGATCAGCTTGGTGTACACCAGGACCCCCAGAACATTTTCTGCCAAGCCAACATTGGAAGATTAGAGTTTTCAGCATTTAAAACTGTCATGTTTGGGGTTTTTTTAAGTCCACATTTAGAACTATTGTCTAATGGTTAGTAAAAAACAGACACAAAAAAATCCATAAACCACATGTGTATGTGACAAGCAGGAATTTAAAACATTATAATTTAAGATACCTCAAACTATCTGAAACTATTTAGTGCAAGACCACATAAGATGTAATTCTGTCCTTCCCCTTTCTAAACCATTTAGTCTTTGGTTTATATGGTGGTTGTGAGAAATAAGGTCTTCAGTCACACATTTTGTGGCATATGCAAAATGTTTTTAAACCCCTCAATCATAACATCATCAGGGGAAGCTGAACAGAGCTTCCCTTGCTGGACAGGTCTAATGACAGTTCAGTAGGGGACCAAAAGTCTGGAGTGATTGAAAATATGAACAAGGCAAAGAACTCTTTCTCCTCTACAGCATAAAGCAGATGCTGTACCTGTAAGAGTAAGTAAATATCAGTCTTTGAAGGTGTTGTTCACACAAAACTCTTCTAGAGCAGAGATGCATAATATTGCATTTTGTATAAAGAATAGCTAGCTCTTTTATCCCATCTCTGGAAATGAGAAACCTACTTCTAAATGAAATTATTTACTATTGCTCAAGAAATAATATGAAAATATTTTACCCTCACTCTTCAAGCATTCTTTGTTCTTTTAATTAATTGTCTTATCCACATAAAGGCACTTTAACAAGACAAAACTGGTGCCTTTGGGAAATAAAAGATGATTGGGGTATTGTAAAATCAGGCCCAGAGAAATTCAAGAAAAGCAAATTAGTCAGAATAGAACAGCTACACTGCAGTGCCAGTAACCTTAAGAACAAAAGTAACAGAGAATTATTTATTCAAACAAAACCCCAGTCTTAAGCAGTCTCAAACAATGTTGACATTGCTACCATCTATCTCTTTGTGACCAAGAAAAATCAGTACTTTCATTTAAAGGACTTACAGTGTAGAAAGAACAAGATTGGGGAATTATATCTCAGTAGAAATAATTGTGGAAACCAATCTTTTCTTGAAGTTTAAAGGGGAAAAATGGGTCAAGGATTATGAGTACACATGATAAGGGAGAGCCTTGATTCCTTTGTTTTGCTTATGGTTGATGTAAAACGGGATTTAAAACATAGAACTTGGAGATTGTGAAGAAGCACAAGACATAAAGGTAAAACTTGATAGAAATGGAGAAGTAAAAATTCAGAGACTATTTAGAAATAAAGATACTATTTAAAGAAATACAGAAAGTACATTTATGTGAATTTCTTTAGAGGAAATATGATCCAGGCATATTCAAGGCCAAAAAAAGTCTAAACAGATTCCCGGGGGAGCAATGAAGAAAACAGAAATAGAAGGGGAGAACAGAGGTCAAAGAGGGACTTGCTGTGAGGACAACCAAGGATGTTTTAACATTGACTCTACGAAGCTGAAGGATCAACCCTGAACATGGGGCCAGCAGCCTCTCTTTTCCCAATAGTTACATTGGAGGGTGCAAATAGCTTCTTGTCCCCTTAGCTGGAACATCCTATAAGAGCAGACCAGGACAGCTGGGCTGGGGGAACGAGTCCAGACTGCGCTGCACACACAGGCCAGGACACAAAAGTCCTTCAAGTTCTTTCCAGCGGAAATAAACAGTTTTAAAAAAAGGAGAAAAACAACTGATAGGTCAATGCTCAGAATAAGCCTTTCCTCATCTTTCTGCTGAACTTCCAGAAATCTGTGGGTGTGAGTCGCTTTTCCCTTTTGTCATCCAAGAAACCTGTAAAGGAGTAGTGAGTGAATGTGGTGAGGGGCAGAGATCTCCTCCTCTCAGCATTTGAGGTGCCTGCTGCAATAAATGTGCTGCCCATGAGTTTGTAGGGGCTAGTAACATCCTTCTTTGGCAGAAAGGAATGCTCTGGGGTGGTTACTGACTTTTGGACAATAGTTCAGCATGACAGAAGAGAGAGAGTGACCTGTGCTGCTCTGCAGGTAAGGACAAGACACTGATTTGACTTTAGCCCTCGGAAATGTGTGATCCCACCTCCATCTGGGTCTGAGAGCACACACCTTTTCTTAATGGAGAGGTATTGCCTCTGTTTATTCAAGCAGTCACTAGACTGCTGTCATTTTCAGAAAATTAATTTTGTCCTTTTTCAGAGAATGAATTCCAAACATGTTCATATTCTAAGAAAAGCATCACTAGCACTTCCTTATGGTGTTGTCCCTGTTCAGGTTTACAGCAGAAAAAAGTCACTTTATTAAAATTTCCAAAAATTGAAGTTTTAAGTGTCTTGTTTCACTCACAAAGTTCAAAGTCATTCACCAGGTACCAAAATAAATGGTGATGCTTTTAGAAGAGATTACCCTTTGCTGAAATATTAGTCTGCTAATGTTACAATTGTAACTGCTGGCTGCATTTAGAATGTAAGATTTCTGGAAAATAAAATCTGCTATATGAGTATTGGAATATTGGAAATTTTCTCTCTGACAGAGTATTTCCAAATCTGTAGAAGGTAGAATACAATGGGCTGATATTTAATATTTATATGTAGTTTATTTAAGTCAATATTTCTGCTTCTTACAACCATCACTCTCATGAAGATTTTCTACAACTAAACTGTAGTTGTACCCTAACTCTCATAAATAATTTTGGTTTTCTTAAGTAGATTTTGTACTGTGTATGTGGAGAATACTGAAGCATTCTTCCATCCCATATGCAACTGCTGTTCCCTAAATTGGTGAGACTTCTCTAGCAATGAAGCCAAAGTTAAAACACAGGAGGTGTTTGTCCATGGTTACTTCAACATTTTCTGCAGAATTTACTGATATTCTTTGGCACCACTTTTAAATGACTCCTCAGCTCATGTACAATGTAAAAGTCCTTCCATTTCCCTATCCGGTTGTACAAATGTGCAAAAACTTGGGAACAATCTGAGTTATGCAGAGGAAAGTTCAAGTGTATGGGAGGTCTCTGCTGCTAGCAGTAGGGACTCAGCTCTGACAGCTGACTTTGGGAATTGTGTTAGCTATATGTGGAATTTGGTTTGCAGATCTTAATCACTCGAGATATGCTCATTTCCATATTTAGTGGTTAAGGCACACATTTTTATACTTATTTTCCAGGTTTTTCCTAGAAATCTTGATATTTTTTTTTGTCCCAGGTGTAGAAATCATGGCTTCTATAGATGCAGAGTTTAGCAACAGGAGACCAGACCAATGGGCAATAGAAGATGGTAATTCAAAAATAACCAGAGTTGAGGAACCTGATGTCCAAAGGGCTTTGCATCTAGAAAGCCTCATGTTCCCAAGACTGATCAAGCCTAATGAGCTAGTAAAAAATGCATGCAGGTAATAAAGGCAGTTGTACCACTAGCAAATATGTACAGGTTATCAGTAAACCTGAGAATTTTTTAAGCTATTATTCTTGATTCAAGGCTTTTAGCCTGCCTAGGACAAAATGAGATGTTCAAGAGAGTGACATTGGAAAAATAATCACAGGTAAAAGATCTAACTGCTATAATTTCACACTTGAGGTGGTAAAGGACAAGATCAATCTGCTTCAAATGGTCCTCAGGTTTAAAATAATCTGCATTTGTGCACAGAAGAGGTGCCTGGTACCCTGCTCATGTTTGGAAGCCAAAACTGGGCATCCACCAATCATCCTCCTCCCTGTCCCAGGAACAACCAGCTCTGCTTGAAGCTGAGAGGAGCAGCTCTGCTATTCCCCAGGCTGTGCACAGACTCCTTGTAGGGGGTAGCCCACAGGCAGATGATGTTTCTGTGTTCAGGTGTCCATCTGTCCCTGTGGCACAAGTGCCACTCACTGGGCTGGCTCCGATGCTCTTTCTGCAGGGAGATGGGTGACCAGGCTGAGTGTGGCACTGCCTCTCACACAGAACTGTCCTGCACAGCATCCCTTCCCACCCTGCATGGCTCCCAAGCCCCTTTCTGACAAATTCCAGCACAGGCACACATTGTAGAAAGCAGAACATTTTATTGAATAGGCGCAATAAATCAGACTAAGTGCATGTAACTGCTTTGGGATATATCCGAAAAAGGTACAGTTCTTTTTAAAACAGATTTGTAGGGCTTTTCTCCTTTGGTTAAGTTGTTTTACTCCAGCTTTAAGCATTAGTCCTGTGTGAAGGTGGCTTCTTCATGCTTTTTCATAAACTCTTTTGCAGGAAACATTATTCATGGTGCATTCCTGTAAACAAAAGATAATTCAGTAAGCTTTTAACTCTTACTCTCTCTACTTTGTTAGTCAGAAGGCAGAGAATTACTTATCTACTGGGAACCAGTTTAAGATAAATTTGCATTTCTCTGCCTCTAAAGGCAATTGCTAAAAAAGTAGAACTCAATTTTGAGAGCTTCAGCAACATAAGACTGAGAAACAAGCACAGGAATGAAAGAATTTTCAAGAACTACTCTAGTGACCCCTAGTCTATTTCTAATCTTTTCTTAAAAATCTCTAAAGAAAGCTCCTAGGACTTCTGTGGAGGATGACAGGATATTGGAATTGGGCATTAACCATTTTTTCTTCCACCTTTTGCAGCTGTGGCTCGTCTTCTTCATACACGTGAGCATAACACATGTACACACAGAGAGCTTTCAGACTTGCAGCTGCTAGTGTCAGCCTCTGCATGTTAAGCTCTGTCCTCATCTCTTTTCCAGTCAAACTCTGTTTTGTTCAATCTTTCTTAATGAAGTTGTTATTAAAAACGATCTCTATATCTCCTCCTCTAGTCTCTATCCAAAGAAATTTAAATATTGGATTTATGGACACATTCTTTTTCCCTAGGGGAGGGCAGAACTCTTCAGGAATTTTGTGTATGTGTATTGTTTTGCGGCATGTAGGAATCTCAGCTGCCTTTTATGAACATATATTTAGTCCTGTCCCAGGTTCTTCAAAGTGTGTTTTCTAAAGCCATGGAGCAGAGCTGGGAAGCCCCAGACTGTAAGTGGGCCTCACTGGCACCAAGTCAAGCACAATAGTCTCTGACCAGGTAAAACCAACTAACAGAGCTTGGACATGTTTCCTTGCTCTAACATCATATTATTGACACAGCTGTTGGTGATGCATAGCAGGATTCCCACAGATGGCTCTAAGCCTCTGCTGAAGATGAACAGGAGTATTCTGCATCAGCCTAGAATGCAGACATTTAATGTGGGCTTTGCTAATGCTTCCTCTATACTGTCCAGGACTTAGAGATTCTGATATATGTAACTTTCTCGTATAGGGACGTTGGGTTTTTCTTCCTACACTTTCCCAACCATGTCTTGCTATGGAGAACAGGCACCTCCATATAATTCTGTAAGTTTAACAGCTTTTCAATTTTAACCTACAGTCTAGACTGAATCAGAGAGACTTCTCACCAAGTGCACAGAGCCCTTTCAGATGCTTTCCCTCCCTGAGTCTGAATCCAAAGTCATACATCAGCTGAACATGAATTCTGCACACTGAATTCAGTGATTAAGTAACAAAAATTAACTTACCACCACCAGGTTCCCATCCACCACTTTTCTCTTTATGATAGTCTCTTTTCCATCCCACTTCTGCACCTGGTTCAGCACACCGTTTTCTAGGGTTATGACATTCTACCAAAGTTAAAAAAACAAAGTGTGGCCGTTTCATCAGGGTACTCTGGTCTCAGGAGAAGACTCTCCAGGTCCAAACAGCACTAAGCACAAAGCATCTACAGCAGTCTTACCTGTGGAGGCAGAATTTCTGCACTGGATGTCAAAATCACAACTCTGCCCTGCTGCTCCCTCATCCCTCTTGAGAGACGTATTTGCAAAAAGCCATTTCAGGACTCACCTTTGTTTTTCTGTCATCTGCTGTGGTCTCATCAAACTCTTCACCCAGCTTGAAAGAGACCTCTGTGTTTTTGAAGGTACTTTCTGTTTTGATGGTTATCACATCACCACTGATGCTGATAGTTACATTAGGCTTGGCCACACCAGCCATCTTCCTGGTAGCAAACCCCACACCTGTAAATAAGGTAGAGCAATATGAAATCTTTATCTTTCCTCAATCTTTTTGTCTTATACATTGGAAAAAAAAAACCCTCAGTGTTTTTCCCCTATTGCTTTCTGAGTGTTAATAATTCTATGTTACAGAGATTCTTTTGTAAGGTCTCACTTGGTACTGCTATAGACCAAGCTGGGTGGGATGACGTAATGAAATTCTCTACCCTGTCACTGTCAAAATAGTAAAAGCAATATTTTGAAGACTGAGATTATACAAATGCCAGATATTTGCACATAGACTTGCTCAGAATAACTTTCATAGCTTGTGCTCTAACTTGTGTGGTAGTTGTATCTAAATGTAAATAAGCAGAATATATGACAGTTTCTGAGCCACAAAAGCAACAAAACAAACAAACAAACAAGGAAAAAAAACCCCAAGCTTTATATATTTATAAGTGGGTAGTTTGAATATAAGGAAATGATTAAGAAATAGTTGGCAATGGTTATGTCCTGAGTAAAATCTGGAGTAAAGATTAAGAGTGCAAGAGTCTCACTCATTGAAAGTTATCAGGATAAGTCACAGTAAGTATTTTACCCCTAAACTGTAAATAACACCCCCTTCCCCAGCTTTTTAGCATGTAGTAATTGGATCCATGCAAGTTACCCTCTGTTTCCTCCACACTAACAGAATGTTGAAACCCTTTAAATCCCAATTTAAATCCTAAGAAAGAAGTCTACACCTTTAGAGAAAGGTGTTAGACATCAAATCTTGCAAGTATCTGGAAGAATTAATGCAATTGTCTTTGTTAATATTCACTGGAGGCAGCTAAAGAGTTTTATTCAATATAATAGCTGTGGAAATTAATAGGTGTCCTAATCCAGTCGCATTTTAAAGTTGTTTAAGTGTGTTGCTCATAGACATAAGGAAATTTGCTGCTTTCTAACATCACACCGATTTTCTTGTCCCAGGATAAAACCTAATTCACACAAAATAATCCAGTGATGTGTTTTACTTCAATTTATAGCACTACTAATAAGGCATGCATAGACTTGGCTTACCTGAAATCATTCCCAACAATCAAAGTTTTTCTGCTTTACAGGAATTTAACACCACTTATTGAAAAAGACATATTTTCCAGTTTAAGACTATCTGATCAAAATAGTGGATTAAACCTCCCTTGATAAACAGCACAGCCAGAAAAAACAAGTAAAGAGTGAAGTTCAAAAGTGGCATTCCTTCCCTGTTTCAGATATGAGAAGTTGAAATAACAATTCTCACCCAGTTCTTTCATATAGTCCTCAAAGTTTTCACTAGTAAGGAGCTTCCAGGTGCCCACAAACTGCTCGCACATTTTGTCAGGCTAGAAAGATGTGTTCCACAGGTTCCAAAAGAAATGCAGGACAGGAGAATATAATGAGCTTCAGGAGAAGAGTACTTATCTTTAAAAAGGAGCTGTGGCCACATGATGCTCTGGGATGACCAATGAAGAGGGAGTCCTAGAGCCCGGTGTTTTGATTCCTCCCCTACCCCTCCTCTGTCAGTGGGTCATAGTGCTATTATTCATATGCCCTTACTAGCACAAAGATCACTGTCTTGTTTTTATTTAATTATTTTTGTCATTCAAGAACACTCTACCTTAAAGGCAAATAATTAAATCAAATTACCTTCCAGAGTAAAAAGGTAGGCTCAAGCTCAACCCACAAAAATTAGTGTTCTCTCCCCTACTCTTTCATTTCAGTCCATGATATCAAATGACACATCTCAGCTCCTAGACTTTCAGATCCAAAAGGCACATTTGGGTCATTTAGCTTGCTTTCAGCACCCCTGTAATTAGAAATTTCCTCTAGAGAAATACAGAACTATGAGAAGAAGCGGATTTGGAACACAAAGAGAGAATGCTGGGGTTATAGAAGACTGAAGTAATAAAATTGCCTCCTTGATTTGGATCTGCTTGTCCTTGAATCAGTTTAACAAGAGGTCTGTAGTACGCTTTTATGTAATGGAGATGGGGTTCTGTGAAGAGAAAAGTAACAAAACAGGGGATTTCTTTCCCTTTCAATCCCATGCTTACAGAAGAACTACGTCCCAATGAATAGCATTTTGTGTAGTTATGGCATAAAGCTAGGCTCTAGTCTCGACCTACCAAAGGTTCCTGGACACTTAATTTATTTTCTGTTTGTGCTGTTCAGACATTAATTTGTTCAAGGCAAGTTGTGCAGAAGCCTGACATAATGAGTCCACCTTGACTGATCCTCTAAATCCTGTCATGCTTCAGTTCACAAACTATCAGAAAGCAGTCAAGCAAGTTCTTAAACCTTCCTTTGTCTGTAATGTGCTATTCCAATGGCAAAAAGCAGCTGATACGTGCATAGTCCAGCCCCTGAAATTCTCTTTATGTGGATTTCCTGGAATTACTCTGCTGGTTGCTAGGCATCAATATTGTGGACTACATATTTTTCTACTTTTTGTCTTTTTAAGAAACAATGCTATAGAAGAGTTATTTATAAAGGATTGCAAGATGATAGGGGTATCTGTAAGGGAAGGGAAGTAAGGAGCACATCCTTCCACTCAGACAGGGTCACCTCTGAGCCTGCATCAGGCTGCTTAGAACTGTCCCCTTTTGTGGATCAGAAATCTCCAGGATGAAGCTAGTACAGTTTCCTTGGGCAATACACACCCCTGCCCAGCTGTCCCAAGGGGGAAAGGGTCTCCTTATCTCTGAACCTCTCTACTTTCATCTTTTACTCACAATTTCTCACCCCCTCAACCTTCACTGCCCGGTTCCAGCTCCTTGGTCACCTTTCCACAGATGTTGAGGGTTGTTTGCAAACACTGCCAAAGCTTAGCCAGGATGAACCACTTCAGTCTCGCAGCCTCTTCTCACAGGGAAAGTGCTCCAGACCCCTGAGGATCCTGTGGGTCCTCTGTTGAACTCACCTCAAAAATGGATGCAGGATTCTGGATACACCCTAATGACTGCTGAGATGAGGAGCATAATCACTTCCATCAACCTACTGCCTGTACTTCTGAACATCCAATGCAAAGGATGTTTTTGACCTTTTTGCTGCCAGGTCTCAGCTCACTGCCCACCTTGAGAGCTGTTTCTGGAGGGCTTCTTCCTAGACAGTGTGTCCCCAGCCTGGATAGCTCTGAGATATGAGCATGTTTGTACATGTATTATTAGTTACCCCCTTGTGCCTTTAAGACATCGGTCTGTGGGGACTAGAATAGCTAATCTTAGATTTGGCCTATTCTTTTTTTTTTTTTTTGCATGTTCACTAACTTCGGCTTAATCTCAAAATAAATAAAATTATATTGTAATGATGAAGCAGCTGCTGCCTTTCCTGGTTGGTTTTTGTAGAGTGTCACATGCTCAAGTGTTCTTTAAAAGGAAATACTGAGGTTCCTCAAGTTTGTGTTGTTATCTTAAGGTATTTTTACTTCAGATTATTGTCTCGAGAAACTCTGTATTGTGTGTGAGCAGATGGTAGGAAAATGAAAACTCAAATCCAGCATTTAAATAATGAGAACTGAAAGTACCAGCTAAGGATTGTTGCAGTGGCCCAGATAGAAAGGCTGTGATGTGGAGAAATCAGTTCCCCTTCATACTTTTCTTGCCTTTTGGGAACTATTCTGTGAGCAGATTACTACAACTAGCATTCATTTGTCTGGAGGGGAAATAGGGCTTTTATATTCAAAACTACAGTCTAGGAAAGGCAATTGGCCTTCCTTTGGTGTTAACAGTTGTTTGCAATGCTTGTGATGTTGGAAGAGTTTTTGGGGAGAGTAGAAGCACCTTTCCATGCAAACCAATTTGGAGCAGACAAGTGCACCCTCCCCAGCCAGTCAATTACTCACACTTATTTAAAGTGAATCTGAGCTATTTGTAGGTATCTTGCAAATGAAATGACTCAAAAATGGAAGAAGAAAGCCAGCTTGTGGGTTGACTTGCATGTTTACTTCAACAAGCAGCTATCTGGGAGCACACTTATGGCTCTCGCTTGGAAAGTATCCTACCAATGGTAGGATTTCCCTCAGGAGAGACTTCCAAAAACAAGAGATAAACTTATGGCACTGATGTAATCTAATACAAATCATGCCTGCTCTCTGGGGCAAACACATGCAGTCTGCTGATAAAGACTGGAGATTTTAATGGTTATGAAGAAATCAGTGAGGCTTCTGAGCCTGGAAGTTTAAGCAAGTGATTCATGTCACTTGAAGAAGTCTCTTGACAGCAAGAACTAGGCAATTGGGCTAAACAGCCCCATGGTTATTTACACTGATGTGATCTCATACCACCAAAAACAAGTGCATCCTCAAAAGTGTAGAAACGTATTTCAAAATAAGCAGAAATTTCAAAGAAGCTACAGCTGGTAAAGGTAAACCAAGTAAAGGAAGCTGGTGAGGGTCCAGTATAGGAAACGCTGACAAGGAAAATTCATCTCTTACTCCTGATATGAACTGCTCTAGTAATGTATATGAGTGTATGAGCTCAAGTAAATAACTGTGATACACTGCCTGCAATGTGGTTCTGGGGTGCTGTGACACTGATGATAGTTCTTGGCGCTGGATATGCAGAAGTGATCACAGAATTCTGTGGTTCTGTGAAGTGTAACAGCAAAGCAGCAGCTGTGCAGGGGAAATCAGTGCATGGGAAAGCAGCAATGATGGATTAAATCTTCCTCTGTGACTCAGACCAAAGGTGGAGATCTACTTGAGATAAACTGCTTTTTACAAAAATAAGTACAATAGCAACCTCCCTTCGGCTCTTCGGGCCCGCAGGAGCAATGACGCCCTTCCACTAGGGTATGTGAAAAAGAGGATGTTTATTCCTGTAGTGAAGATCTGCCACTTAAGAGACCTTTCAATTGACCATTTGTGCTAAACCTTCCCTGGTACTTTATATAAGTATGGAATTGTCAAAGTAATACCACATCTTGCTCTTGAATGTGGCAACATAAGTTAACAGTTATGACTGGTTAAAAGGTGGTTTTTTTTTTTCTTGAGTTCCTCCTTGCCCCAGAAGGACAACAGAGAAAAACTCCCTTGAGTGCTCTGGCTGTCAAACTGGTCACTACCAATGAGCAGCAGTGTATTGTGCTTAGGCACTTGTTTCCATAGTTCCGCTTCTCTTTGGATAAAAACCAGCATGAAGAGATATCCATGCTCAGTTCCATGGCTGATGACATTGACAATGACTTCCATTGAATGCTGCATTAAGAGGAACCTGGCCTCAGTATGGGGGTATTACTGGCACAAGTAGCAATGTTCATACTAAGAAGAAATATGTATTCTTGGCAAAGCTGTAAAAATGGAGATTTTTCCTTATGAAAGGAGGGAACTGTGGCTTTGATGCAAGCTTCTTGTTCAGGCACAATAACACCTCTTGAGAAGATGGACTGTAACAGGCCTCATTCTAGGAAGGAGGGACCATATCACACCTTCTGGCACTGCTGCAACTTAGACCAAGCAAAAACCTTTCTTAATGCTTGTCTGGCCAGGTACCAGGCTGGGAATTTGTTCAAGTCTCCAGGGTAGCTACAAGAAATGTGATCTAATTCTGGAGCAGACAAAAATGGGTAAAGGAGTGCCATCTCTGCTCACAAAGGTGCTGCCTTAATTTCTGATTAACATTTGAAACAGGTGAATTGCCTTGGACTTCTGCTTAGTCAGGAAAAGGTATAACTAAAGCTACAGTACTCATAGTATGACACACTGATATTACAAAATACTGGCTTCAGCTGGCCTGAAAGTTCACGAGGCTAATTGGTTTTCAGTGGTATTTTTCTCTCTTTTGGGGAAGGAGGTGGGCAGGAGTAAAAACAGGTCCTTTTTCCTGTGCTCAGATCCAGGACCAAGCTGATGCTCCCCCACTTGTGATTGTGGCTTCAGACCTCACCCAGGACTGAGGGTACTAATGACTGCAAATGGTCACTTTGTTGAAAGAGTCAGATTTGCCAGCAGCAACAGATCTGCTGTTTTCTTGAGTACTGGCACCACTCTACCCAGTCACACTGCTAGGCTGTGACATCTAGAGACCTCAAGCTATGTGCCCCAGCACCTGCTTTTTTACTTTTCATAATTCTGGGTTCTTTTATTTTTTCCTGAACTTTAGGATAGACAGTGAGTCTCTATACCCTTCAATAGGTTTCCAATATATGAAAGCAGGACCACAAAAATTAAAACATTTAAAAGGTGTTTCTGAAACACTAAGCTAAGTTTGTGGTAAAGCTTTTAAGAACAGAAATGAAATCTCATAACTCTGAGCCACAGTAAGATCAAGCCCCCATCAAAACCAAATTGACTCCATTCTCTTGCAATTAAAATATGCATAATTACATTTTCTGAACTTGCTTTAAAGATGAAGAAAAAATGCAGATACATCTGGAGGGTACAGCAAACCTCTGGGCCCTTCTCCTGAGAGACAGCAGAGACTCTGGCAGATGGCATGGCAATAATATATGCTCTCAAACATCTGTGGCTCATATAGGTGACCTCTATTCCTGAGGAAAACCTGGACTTCTCATACTCTCCTCTAACATGTATGTCCCTCATTTCTGGAGCAAGGCTGTTGGCAGTGTGAATTTTATGAATTTCAGGCTGTGAGTTAAAAGATATATCAGAATACCAGAAAAGTTAAAAAGGATGAATATTTGCATGTCTTGAATCGGTTTCATGTTTTCTTTCACTGCAATAAGAAGAAATGCAGGTACACTAACTCCTACAGGCATGCAGGATTCAAAAAGATAATGTGTGCATTTCTGCATAAGAATATTTGAAATGTCAGAGGTCCACCTCATATATCCTGTATTCAGCAAATCCCACAGTGGGATTAGTGATAAATTGAACTTCATGACATATGAATGTTTGTATGGGAGTAATTTTCTGGCTATAATGTAGGCATTGCAGATGCTTCATGTTTCTAACTACATATGGATTTCTCTGATCTAAAGAACAAGTTTAAGGTTGGATAAGGTTATTCTGATATTCAGATCTGTCCAGTTTTTTTGTATGTATGGTACAAGTTCTTGCATCTAACATCAGGGCTTCTCCTCTTGAGGGTGTATAATGAAAGGTGGTCTTTTTCTGAACCCTGCTTTGTCTTGTCCATAGACTTACCTCAGAGCACATAGATCCTTGCTGTTCTTCCCCTCCACCTTCCCCCCAACCCACAAATAATAAGGTGTCTCTTTTCTCTTCCCCTTCCCCTTCCCCTTCCCCTTCTGCAGGGCAATGTGATGAGCAAAACCAAAGGCACAAGCTGGCACTTGGGATACATGTCAGGATAAAGAGCCCTGACAATTTAGTTTATGAGGAAGCCAGGGTTTTGGGGAGGAGGTGGGATAAATAGAGAAAGTTCTGGTGGAACTCCTCCCACCCTCATCCCAACGTTGTTGTTCCCTCACTTCTGCTCCATTTGCAAAGTCTTTTATATTCATGAACCCGAGG
>VWYI01009426.1:72695-120261 GCA_013399455.1 Anthoscopus minutus
CCCCTCTGTGCATATTGGTAACATGTAATATCTTGTAAATTTAAGCTATTCCTATCAATGGCTGTCCTCCTCTTTAACAACTGGCTTCTTGTGAAGCAAGAGCACTCCCCCCACAATTTCACTTGTTTCTAGCCCAACAAAGAAACAACAAAATGTAAGAGCAATATTTCAACAAAACTAAAAAGACCCTGTACAAAACATTTAAGCTCTGCCGAACCTGCACATTAAAATAGACATGGGTTTGGCAGCCCTGTCTATGCACGTCTTCTTTCTGCTTGCTGCAGTTTCTGGCTTCCTATGCTTTCAATCTGAAGCTTGCTCTGAAACTTTCAGTGAACTCCTCCTTGCATTTGCCAGAAAGCTATCTTTTGTTACAGATGCATTTGGATCTACTGCATTTGGATCTAGTGCTCTGTGTAAAGGAAAGTAAAAAAATCCAAATATGAAATGCCCTTCAGAATTGAAGCCTTCTGGAGAACAGCCCTCTCCCTGCAGCATGGTGAGGAGCTGGTGGGTGTGAAGGCTGGCAGCTCTGGCTCTCTACAGCATATCTCTAATGCTCTGCAGCTGACTGCTGCCCCCGGGCGCTGCCAGCTGAGGGAGGGAGAGGGAGCCAGCAGCCCCTGACCTTGTCTGGCCTCTTGCAGCTGCCTGTACTGCAGCCTCGCTGCTGGATTTCATTGGCACTGCCAATCTCATTTCATCTCATCTTGTAGCAGATGTAATAGATTGGGAATCAAAAGTATCTCTGAGGAAAAAAATGCTAAGGTTCTCTAAAGCAACCCATCATACCTTCCCTTCTCACTCTGGACAACTCGCTTGCCTGGAACTAGTCAATGTTGTTTATGTTTGACATATAAAAACTCACATCACGTCTCCAATAAGGGAATGTCTGTAAAATGCATTTCTTAGTGTAAGGTAGTAATGCAGATCCTTGTTTAAGGTGCTGTGGAGGGACTTAGGGACACACGGCAGCTTGCACAGGGAGGATGGAGTTTGCTACCGTATGTGCTGCATCCCTCCCAACACCATCTTCAGCAGAGAACTTGTGTTCTCTGTGGGCAAGAAGCATCCCTACAGCTCTTTTGTCCAAATACATAACTATACCCAAGCCTTATTTTTGGTACACAGAGTCTCTAAATCTGCTACCTCGAAGCCCAAAAATTACTTTAAAATGCTTGAATTTCCTTGGCCTGAAGTGACTGCTGAAGCTACATCTTCTGATACTCAGAGAGTGGGAGACAGAGAAGTTTTGTTCAGCTGTTTTGGTTACCTATAGTTGTTATATTGTTCTTCCTCTGTCTATATAATAACTCACAGAACCACAGGTCACAGAATCATTTAGATTGGAAAAGATCTTCAAGGTCATTGAGTCCAACTTTTGACCGATTTCCACTAAGACATAGCACTAAATGCCACGTCCAGTTGTCTCTTGAACATTTTTCCAGGGATGTTGACTCTGCCAGCTCTCTGGGCACTCCATTCCAATGTTTATCAACCCTTCCTGTGAAGAAAATTTTCCTGATGTCCAGGTTGAACCTCCCCTTGTGCAGTCTGAAGCTGTGTCCATTTGTCCTGTCACTGGTTGCCTGGGTGAAGAGACTGACTCCCACCTTACTACAACTTCCTTTCAGGTACTTGTAGAGAGTGATAAAGTCTCCCCTGAGTTTCCTTTTCTCCAAGCTAAACACCCCCAGCTCCCTCAGCTGCTCCTCATAGGACTTGTGTTCCAGCCCCTTCCCCATTCCATTGCCCTTCTCTGGACAAGCTCCAGCCCCTCCATGTCCTTGCTGTCAGGGCCCCAAACTGAACACAGCACTTGAGGTGTGGCCTCACCAGTGCCCAGTACATGGGAACAGTCACTGTCCTGATCTTGCTGGCCATGCTGTTATTGATACAGGCCACTGGCCTTCTTGGCCACCTGGGCACTGCTGGGTCATGTTCATCTGCTATTGACCTCAAGGTCCTTTTCCACTGGGCTGCCTTCCTGCCAATTTTCCCCCAGCATGTAATACTGCATGGCATGGTTCCTTGATTACCATGGTATCTGCTTAAGATGAACTCTTGTTGTCTTTAGAAAGGATGAGAGATAATTTTTACTGTCTCGCTCCCTATAGAAACATACATTTTTCTGAAGTGGAAACAGCATTATATCCTTCTTGTCTTGCCTTACAACTTCTCAGATAACATGGTATTAAGCATTTGGTTCCATTAGCAATAAAAGGACTTGGCTGCAAAACACAAGGTTGTAGAGTCAAGCCAGAGAGGTTTATTTGCCACTTCTAGCAAGTGTCTAGTAGGATAAGGATTAGACTTACACTACCTGCTGCTAGTCAGAAAATGTGCAATTTGGGACAGTACTGAAGGTACTGTGTCTAGCAGACCACACTGACACAACTATGAAAACTCCTACCATCTCTCTGATTCCACAGGGTAAGTGGTGGTAAACATCTGTCACACACTTGGAAGTGCTTAGCTACAAACTAAATCCAAACTAGTCCAGGTCAACTCACCTCATTCTTGGGTGAGCAGAGCGGTCTATAACCAAACAACTCAAGCTGGTTGGCGCCACAAAACCACTATGTGCCTAGTATGATCTAGTCTAGCTGCATAACATCTTCTGCTCTGTGAAGCAAAAAATATTGGAGACTGCTTTCTCAACTGGTACAGCAAATTACCCATATATTTCCTAAACATTTGGTGGTACAGCACCTAACTATGGTAACTGTCTAAAAAAAAATCTTTCCATTTGGTAGCCAGTTCTAGGATCAAAGCAGAAGATGCTGAACCCAGTATCTGCACTGGCACTTGAAAGTGCTGTTCACAGAATGCAGAAGCTGCTTCACAGCTGCAGAGATGTCCCTGCCAGTCAGCACCACATGGTGCAAACAGCTGCATCTACCTGACCATGCACTTGCACAATCAAGATCTCTCCCAAGCCAACTGAAGATGAACCACAGGCCTGAAGGAAAAATCCAGGATTTCCCAGACATGCTAATTAGAGTGAGCAAGCTGAAACAACTCCAACTGATCAATCTCATGAAAAATATTTGCAACATTTATAGCTCTGTGTGATTGGTGGAAAGCTGTTAGGAACCTACTCCAGAGCTTGGTCTATCACATCTGCCTTTATCTACTCCCAGCATGAGTTTCTCAAAAGTGGGAGATGAGCAAAAATAAAATATATAATGTATAATTCCTGGTTTTTGAGCATTTCTAGCATGTTTTGAACCCTATCTCTCTGGCTTGCTCAGTGCTGGATAAAGATGTTTTACAGAGAATAGTTTTAGAAGTATTTTTTCCTGCAAAATCACTGATTTTTATAGTTCGTAAAAACCAAGACAAAATAATCTCTTCAAACTTCATGCTTTACAAAGACAAGTTTGAATGAAGGACTATCAGAGGAAAATCTTGTTTGCAATCCCCTAGATATATTCTTTTACATCTCTAAGAGAGCAAAATTCTTCAAGAATGAAAAGCAGTTGTGCTCTTAAACTGGGGCATCTTGGTGTTCAGGGAACACTTCCCAGAACCAGATAGATTTGGAAAATTATTATTGAACAGATACACCTCAGATAGAAATATAAATATCAGGGTAGAAAAGATGTCTGAGATTAGCTATAAATGTCTCTATATTAGATTGCAAATAGGAACATTGCAAAAGAGATTAAAACAACTAAATTCAACACTCTCCCACTCCCCTCCCTGAGTAATTTACTTATTTCTAGAAAATTAAGAACAAGTGTCTCTCATATCTTCTACGTCCTTCAAATGTTGGCTCTTTTTAAAGTGTTCTTTGTATTTAAAAGTATTTTCATTAAAACATTGTTTCCTTGCTATCTAGATGTGAAATTTCAACCTTTAGATTAAGCTTTTGATGTTTCCCATAAAAAATATTTTTTCTTATGGAAAATAAAAACGATCCTTAAGATATTAAAATTTAGCTTACCTTTTAACAGCATTTCTGTGATAAACATACAATTTTTAACCAAAACTGCTTGTGTCAGAAGACTGGCTAGTGGGTTATTAGTAAGTGGATATAATAGTAGAGTCGACATTCTCTTCCAAGTGAAGCAGATTACACAGCCCATGTAAACCTCACACAACAGGTGACTCCCTGCAGTTTAATTTCCAGCCTTTGCTGAGTCTATTATTCTTTCCTTGCCTACAAGATAGTCTATGGATATTTTCTGTCTTCATAGTTATTTCCACCTTATTCTTGCAAATAAAGCAATAAACTATTTCATCCTTTCTCTTCTATCCCTATTTCTTTTATTTCTAAATGTTGTCAATAAGAGTTTTTTAAAAGATAATATCATATATGCATTCACATATACCCTATACTTTTATATGTATACATAATATGTGTATGTACACATAAAAATATACATTAAAATATGTCTTATTAAGTTCTTTCGTATATTACAATAATTTTTTGCAGGAGGTTGATCTCAAGTTCCCAAAAGATGATCAGTGACCTTTCGGCTATGGTAAAGGATAAAAAGAAACAACAGTTTCAGTATCACGATCCAAAGAAGACTCATTGTCTCCTAAGTGACCCTATCTGTGTGACATAAACCCCAAAATTTTCTAGTGAATGATGACACATGCTACTTAGGCAGAAGTATCTGATGTGAAAAAGTGCCTCAGAAGCCAATCCACCAACCCTTTCACATCTCAATCTTCAACCCACAGTATTTAACTTTTTCCATTAACAATTCAGCTGAGTCTGAATTCCCATTAACAATCTTCATCTGCTTCTCACTCCTCTGCTCCATTCTCAAAGGCATAAGAGGGCATGTCTAGACAGGTAACTTGGCAGTTTTGCAAGGGAGGCTGATGATGCTGGTATAGCTCCTCAGAGGCAGGGATGTTCAGTGCTCTGGTCCTTGGCTGAGCATCACCGAAAGGCAGGAAATGTCAGAGAGAGGAATTGGGGAAATATCAGAGTGAGACATGGGGATACTTAGTAAACCTGGGTTTAAGATATGGCAGATGATGGCTTAAGGTTGGTGTACAGTGATGCTGAAGAAAAGAGCAGAGGAACAAATGAGAATTCAAAGGACAAGAATTTATGGTTTTGAGAACTTGATTATACAATGACAAAAGACCTTTTTCTGGAAGCAGGGGTGAAATGTGAGGGGGCACTGGGAAGGAGCAATTGCCATTGAAAAGAAAGTGAGGAGATTCAGGTATTTGCTATGAGTAGAGAAACAGTGGAATCGCTTCTGTATGTTGACAGTGAACAGAAAAGAAAAGAAGTACTGAGAGCTCTACTCAAATACTCTGAGTGGTTGGGAGAAAATCTGCCCAAACAGCTTCAAGTATCCAGAGAAGGAACCTGAGTTGGGAGTTATCCAGACAGTCTTCAAGGACTTCTCTGTGTAATTGATGGACATGCTGTTGTCAAGGGTTGAAAGCTGTATAGATGTTTAAATGTTAACTAAACAACTGCCCTTGCCTTCTGCTGGTGCTACGTGTTTTTGATCCTGCTCCTCTGATATGGCATATGAGGGCTGGAGCTGGGAGACAGCAGGTCCCACCAGGCTGTGGCCATACCACATATTTTGTACCACAGTGCTTGTTAGAGTTGCCCTTTTTTGCACTAGCCATTGAGAAGGTGAATAATTTAATTTCTGAGTAAGATCCCAATAGAGGAACTGAAGGAAAAATAAGTTTGCTGGGTAGAGAGATGTGCTGAAATTCTCATTTTGCTTTCCATAGCTTAGGTTCTTGGTGTTAGAAGCAGCAGCTCATTCTATGACCTTCTATTATCATCACAACTGGGTTTCCAACTATTTCATTAATGTAGGTCATCTGGCACAGAGCATTTTAAAATTAATTCATACATGAAAAAATTTGATCAAATAATTATTTTAGAAAGCAGCAAAAAACTTCATGTTTTTGAAGTGGCTTATTTCCATGAGGATGTACTATCTTTACTATCTTTATTATCTGGTAATCTAAAACAACTAAAATTGCTGAGGACAAGGACGAGCCTAGTTCAACTTTCAAAAGACTTCAGATCTGAAATGGATGTAACCATTGGAAAAACTAAGGTTGGTTTGGAAGCAAAGATTTTCCCAAAGGAATGATTTGCTTCAGAATGTCTGTATTTATCGCATTACGTTTTTTCCCCTGCATGTTACATTCAGGTTGCAGAGTAGTATAATCACACAGCACAGCTGAAAACTGCTGTTTGCTTAGGAGTCACCTTGAAGAGTTTTCAGACAGTCCAAACCTGTCATTGTGTAAAATTGTGCATGATGTGCTGGGTGAACATAGCCCACCCACTACTCTGGAGATTTAGGAAGCTTTATGAGACCCATGCCTGGGGAGAGCAAGGGTGGGTGGCCCTCTGCTCAGTGCGATAAGAGGACACCCAGAGAAGGCTTGTGCTCAAATCAAGAGAGTGATGTAAGCAATTACCGTTCCTAAGACTAATATTTCCTGCTAAAATTCTGTTTTTTCATACCTCTCTGGGAAAGCACCTGGGAAATTCAGGTGCATGGAAGTGTAATCCCAATGAGATGCACCCCACTGCAGCTAATGATGACCAATTATTCAAGCCACCAGTGTATCATTTCTGGTGGCCAGCTCTCCATGCCCTTACCATTTCTCTAATCTGCTTTTCACTAAATCCTTTTCTAAAAAATTACTTAAGAGAGAAAGCAGTACCAGGTAAAGCAGGATTAAAATACTGATCTTCTGATGAACTGAGACTCAAAAATGAATGTATCTCACAAATATGAAAGCCACTAAGATTCAGTGTACTTCTGCTGAATAGGATTAAAAGGATTTTGACAACCTGCTGATATTTCCTCTAAGGCTCTCCTCCCCAACAAACTACCTCATACAATCATGTAGAAACCTACTGAGGAAATTGAAGAGTACTCTGAGTTTGAAGTTTTAAGATAATTCCTTATCTGAGTCATAGACTTTGCATATAAAAAACACTGAATAATGTTCAAAACCCAGTGATGGGTAAATCTCTGTGATGTGGTGAAAACTTGTTATTAAAGAAGAGACTCTTTAAACAGTGGTTTTATTCCCATTAGGGCATAACAGTCCAAATACTCTTCCCACATCTTCACAAGACATGTGCAGTTTGCCCTTGGGAATATATCTGGAAAAATACATGCACCCTCCAGTACCTGATGGAAGCCTTACATGTGCAGGCAGGGCTGGCTGATAAAAGTCTCAGATGGACCAGCAAGGCTGGCAGATTGCTGCCACAGCGTTTTCTTTCCAGAGAAATTAAGGTTTATTTGTTTGTTTGTTTTCTAAATGTAGCAGGTGCCTTGCTAAGAAAAGCAGTCCCAGCTGTGCCAAAGCCCTGACAGGAACTGAGGATGAAAAGAGTTGGTAGCTATGTGGCTTCACCTTTGGTGATCATAACTGCTCTGGAAGCCTTGTCACTGCTAAGATTGACCAGATGTGATTGAAAAAAAAGTACCTTACCATTTATATTCCCATCAAAATAGGATATATTATGCTGTGCACAGCAACAGAGCAAGCATTTCTTGCCTTCACAGAAGGAGATGTGAAATTCTGTTATGACACAGACATTGATGTTTCCTGCTATTCACCTTATTTTTCTCAATATGAGTTAGTTCAAATGATTTTGAAAAGCACCCAAAACCAGTCAAAGCACTGTATCTGACCTTTCTTGTAGCTTTCTTTAGACTATTTTTTTCCTAAGAAATGTGACCATTTTCTGAGTCCATAAGTTTTGGAGTTACTCTCCACACTATCTGCACAGAATATCTCTACTCTTCTAGCAGTGTTTTCAGCTGACGGTTTTTCCTGCATTTCTCATTCATAGCTTCTTTCAAGGCCCATGGGAGACACAAACTTTCATTTAAAATCTGAGTTTACAGCTTTTCTGACTACAAAAATGCCCAAACCAAAACCCCTCTAAAGATGTGTACCTGAAAAGAAATAGCACCTAATTTATCAATTTAAAATACATATATTTAAAATAAGCCATATGAGGTCACCATTGGCTCTTGGGGTTTTTTAATATTGGGGACTGACTGAACTGAATTTCCTTCCATATGTATTTATTTCTCTGTAGTGTGGTTAGTCAGAGGTTGGTGTTGTAGGGCTGACTATGTCTTTGCTAATACCATGTGCGGCCTAGGATCCTCTGGCTTGTACCATCAGAGGACTCTCAATTTCTGCTGACCCAAACCCACAGAGACATGTAAGAGAGTGGTGGGGTTTGTAATAATAACAGTGTTTACAGAAACCCTGATCTGTAGAAAAAAAAAAGTGGACTATCTTCTGATCCCACCAACTCTCCAAAAGTTGTCTTTGATTTTCAGTCTTTTATGCGCACTGAACTGCAGGTGCATCAACCCTGAGGGCTACTGGCCATAAGGCAAAGCTCAAAGTCACACAGACTCTATCAGCAGCTCCAAAACTTGCTGTTATGACAGTGTGTCCATGAGTTCTGCAAGCTGCAGCAAGATCCTGGTGAGCTGGGCTGCCCACTTCTGTTCGAAGGGCTTCCCACCAGGCATTAGGGCTGGACACAGCTCATCCAAGGGAAATTGTCAGCTCCTGGACCTGGACAGGTTCCCAGCCATGGGCAGTGTGGTCAGCCTGAACAAATCTGGTGCCCAACAGTACCAGAAGCTCTAGCCACGTGTATTATTGCCATGGTAGTCGTGACTCTGGGCTTTGTCCTGTGCTGGCTTTGCCAGGTCACGCTCGCAGTGCGAGCCATGCGCGGCGTCTCCCTTCACCCATTGCTGGCAGCACTGCAGCCTCTGCAGGGAGCACAGGGAGTTCTCCCCAGGACAGGCCCCAGATCCAGAGGCAGATGCAGTGAGCTGGTAATGGGAATATGGCAAGCACACCAGATAAGCTACATCCACAGGACCTCTAATCTCATGCACTCATTATCCAAGAAACCTTAGAGTTACTGGTGATCGAGCAATGTTTTTCTGATATCATCATAATGACAGATTCAAAAGGGTTTCTCACCTTCATACGTCGTGCATACATCTGTATACACAGATAGCTGGGTGGGTTGTTTGAAAACCAATTCTCAGGCTCTTTAAAATTTGCCTTATCTTTGTTACTACATGAGAAATAAAACTACAGGGCCCAACCTGCTCTTCCCTGATTTTGTCCAGTAAGGGGAGGCATTTTTGCATGTTGGAGACAAATTGTGATACAGCACTCAGCAAACACAAAAAAATAAACCCCAAACCAGTTCCTTGCCTCTCTATTTCTCTCATCATCCCCTAAAATGAAATTCCCTTGAAATAAACTCAGTTTTCATCATGTAGTTTGGTCTTGCTTCATTTAGTTCTATGCCTTCAGAGTATTCTGAATTTCTCTGCATCTAGGAGAGTGAGAAATATATTCTCCAGACAGAAGTTGTAATTTTTTGGCTTCTGACTGGATTTTGAGAAGACAAAAATCCTCTAAACCAAGAAAGTGCAGAGTTTATGAAACATTCTTCAGCTTGGGATAAGCTTAGTACAGTTAGCAATACAGTTATCATAGCTGCACTGCAGCCGTAAAAAGAAGGCAGCAGATGTTTATGAAGCCAAATGATGCTGTCAGACTGATGGTTTAGGCAGGAAAAAAGGGGTTTACTGTACCTTGATAAACAAGGTGTGTATTACTGTCAAATATATTATTGTCTGGCAGTTAGAAACAAGGAGAAAAACAAAATAAAGTGTCTGGCTCACTGTGGATGAATCATAAAATACCTTGACAGGGAAAGGCCCCTAAGAACAGTGTGAATAACACTCATCTTACTGAGTGAGGGCTGCCTGATCCAAGCAGAGCACATACATATAAAAGTAAAATTGGGTGTGATTTCCTTTGGAAATGACTGATACTGGCTCATTTTAAGAGCACTGAAAACTGAAGGGCCTAAACTCAGGGGATTCCCATAAACCTGCATCTCTCCCTTCATCTTACTTACAAATACTACTGAGCATCCATCCTATTCAGTATCACCCACTCATAATTAAACAGTTTGTAGCTAGATTTTAACTAGATTTTAACAGCATTTTTGGGAAGAAACGTTTTCCTAAAAATAGCAGAGACCCAACTTAACCAGCAATTTTTAGCTCTCCTTTTTCACTCCAAAATGTGGTTATACACAGCAGAAGAGCATCACAGAGGTGGGCTGAGATAGCTGGCTTTCTACAGCTTTTGAACTAGGTCATCTGTCTTAAAAGGAGGCTTTGATGTGCCAAATTATGGGTAGAAAGTAATTTAGCCTGGGTTTCCCATTTCAAACTGCCAGATAATGGACATCAAAGATTCCTCATTAGCTGTTTCCTGGAACAAGCAAGAAATTATCTGACTCCAAGAAAAGCACTGGTCTTTAAATGAATGGATGAGCTTTTCCTTCACCTTGGCAAAGATCAGGTAAATCTGAGCTGTGTGGGGATTCTTCCACTCCTTGCCTACTTTGAGGTGCCTCCAACCATGCTCAGTTACTCTCATGTCCATGTCTGTTTATTCATATGTGCCATCTCTATGACCCTTCCTTTCCCTCCTGCTCTTTGTTCCTGTCATCTCTGCTGACTTCTAAAGGAAGGAGACCTAAGACAAGACACTATGTGCCCCAGGCAGCTGGAGTCAGGGTCCCTGGAGTCATCTGCTGGCACACACTTTGGCCACCCTGTGTGCTGATTTTTGCTGGCATGGTGCTCATTTTCTTCACAGTGGCTTCACAGTGTTTTGAATTTATGCTGGACACAACGTTGATAACATAGAGATGCTTTTGTTACTGCTGAGGGAGGCTTGCACAGAGCAAAGGCCTTTTCTGCTTTTCATACTGCCACACTGGTGAGGAAGTTGGGGGCACTTGGGAGATTGGGAGGAGACACAGCCAGGACAGGTGACCAAAGGGATATTCCAGATCATATGACATCATGGTCAGTATATAAAATGAAGAGAAGAAGAAGGAAATGTGGGAGTATGTTTGGAGTGATGTCATTCGTCTTCCCAACTCCTGGAGATGTCTGGACACCTGCCTGTCCATGGGTAGCAGTTTAGCAATGAATTAAGTCCTTGTTTTGCCTTGCTTGTATACATGGCTTTTGGGTTTTTTTTTCTCTTTATGCCAAGAGCTTTCTACCTTTTATCCTTCTGACTCCATTCTCGATCCCTAGTGTGAGTCAGTGGCTGTGTGAGGCTTGGCTGCTGGCTGGGGGTAAACCACAGCAACCCAGCTATGCACCTGTATCTCTGTGTGTGTCAGTTCCTGCTTTGCAACTTGGGCTGTATTTCTCCAGTTACCTGGTGGGTACCTGTGAGCCCTTTTAGCTCAGTCCAGCTGTTTCAGAATACTTATAAAATTAGTTTCAATTTTTTTTCAGGTCAGCATGACTCTGGACAATTTTATTTTTTTACGGGAGCATCTCTTTATATTTTCCCAGCTTTGCATAACAGGTAGAGAGTTTGGTTGTATTACAAAATGCTTGGGCTGGGCTGCTTGCATTTTGCTGCAAATGTAGCTGAGAGTAGAGGGAGAATGTCCAAAAACCTGAGATCAGAAATCAGCAGGTCTTGTTTTAACAAGCCAGTTGAATCCACTACAGGCTTTTTGCTGAGTGTGCAAACAGCAACAAAGAATAAACTTCAGTGCCCAGGTGGTGTAACTGCTCCATTCTCTTCCCAGTGGCTCACACAGCTCGATGAGCTAACCTGCAGCAACAAATGCGACACCTTTTACTGCCTTCATGAATGTCTTAACAGCAGTTTTCCCACTTTCATCTGGACAAAACCCAAGTCACTGCATTTAGTGCAACATGCCTGTTCAAGATCAGGATTTTCTGTATGTGGCTTCAATTCTACCATTTTGTTAGAGGTTTAACTAACTACATAATTAATAGCTAGGGCCCTGATGGTGTTGCCATAATAGATGTTGAATTTTGACTGCTGTAGTAGTGGTGCACACCAATGATAAGAGAACCTCTCCATCCCCTCCTGGTGCCACTGCAGATGAGAAGCCTACTATTACTTGTTGCTATAAATATTTATACATCTTCCAACTCTGCAACAAGCCCTAGAGGAATGAAAGTAGATTCTGTTTCCAACTTCTAAGTGTCCTTACACTTACCATATAAGCAGAAGTTTTGATTTCTGCTTCTGTGTTTTTTTGCTTTTTATAGTCTGACACTGTCTCAGGGACTTCTAATCTTCTGAGGCAAATAAGAAAAGGAGAACAATCTTCTAAAGTTTTTAGTTGGATTTTCCTCCAGCTGCTAACTTCTCCTGTCAAATCTACATCTGTTTGTATCTTATCATAGATGTCATAATGTCAGAAGCCAGGCAATATGGCTGAAAAGTACCTTGAGATGACTTTGGCCCTGAAGGGATCAACCTAACACTGAATTTCTCATGGATATCTGCATAACTTGTTCTTGACAACTTGCAAGTAGATATTTCCTACACTCTCCCAAATTTTTTTTCATATAAGAATTAATCTTTCTTGCTGCAGTTTTAATTTCTTGTTCCATCTTCACTGAATGTTTGTTCTTTTACTTTTTGCAGAAGCTGCTGAACATTTCAAGTAATACTAAATATGCCCTCAGTTTTCTCACTTCTGTTTAATAAATCTGCCTGTTCTTTCTTGTTGCCTTTTCCTGACCTCCCCCGACAAACACAGTAATATGGTCTTTTTAGACTTGCTGCTTCTTTATGGCTCTCAATGTTAAGCACACTTTTCAGTAATGACTAGCAAAAAAACTTCAATATGACTCTGTGGCTAGTTCTTCTGCAGAAACCAGTTTAAAATATACTTTGATTCTGAGATGTATAAAACTCGATTATGAGGATAATTACAGTCTTTGGCTTTGTTTTCTTAGTCATCCTTCTGGCAGAAATACAACAACATTTATGTAGAAAGAGCTCCAAAAGTCTTCCATGTACAGACTTGCAAGTAGGAGGAAAGGCAATTAGTGACCCATTTATGTGTAGAAAGAGAGGCAGGTTCTTTGTGAGGAAAATGAGCAGAAGTTGAAGAAAATAGTTTCCAAATGAGAAATTAATGGTCCTAACCATAGATATTTAGTCCTAGCCAGAGAGATCTGGGGGTTGCAGCATGCAAACACACAAGGTGATGCTTTGAAACTGTATGAACAGTATACTGAAGGCTCAGTCTAAACTCAGCTGGTTAAAATTGTTCAAACACTAGCTGAAATATTTTCTCCATGACCAGAATATTTTCCTTTTGTCACCAGAAAGCAAAGCAGGAGCTTCTGCTGGTCCCCTGCCCGTGCTCCTGACACATGCAATCACTTGGTGATGGTTGAGGCAGATTAAGCCCTGACCACATCAACCACCTGGGAGAAATGCCAATAGCAGCCCTAGGATTTGTATCATGTTGTCTCTTCCCCATAAACATTTATTGCCTGCATTCCTCTACCTACACCAACAATTCAGCAGACTGTTGAGAACTCAGCAGATATATTAATTTTTTCCAGTGCAACTTATCTACTGCTTGGACCCAGGGCTAACTTCCTTGTACTGGAAAGGTTTTAAATACAGTTTTCACTAAATAAAGTTCTATGAAGTGTGAACCTGCAAATGACATGATAAGTTTGCATATAGTGCTGTTATCAAGATCAAGAGGCTTTTACATACACATGGTGTGAAGCAATTTTTACAGTCAGAGATGCTTGAATCATAGAAAATTATGGGTGGAAAGCTTCCACAGATCAGCCATTCTGCCTTCCACCCAGACACTGGATAAACTCTACCTACAACTTTCCTGGCAGATATTTGTCTTATGTTATTTGTCTTGGTAAAAGTCTCCTATGATAAAGCTTTTCACAGATGTCCTCAGGCAATTTATTCCAGTGCTTAACTATACTCAGTCATTTTCCTACTGTATAATTTAGACAGAATTATCCTTGGAGAAAAAAGCATTATGATCAGAGAAAGGTAATATTTCTATTTATCACTAGCACAACTGCAATATGAGAGTGACATACTTATATGTCTTGAAAGCAGTAAAGCAGAGAGACCTGTGTGTGAACACATGTGGATCTGAGCATGGCAGCAGCAAAACTTCCAGGGAGTTATGCAAACAGGGTGGCTGGAAGTGCTGAGCTCCGACATTTTACTAAAGTTCCTCCCTCTCTGGGTCATCAATGGATGAGCCAGTGCTATGAAGAAATTCTTCCCTCTGTGCAGATTTCACAGCTTTGAGCTGGGGCACCTCCTTTAGCAGCAAGTGCAAAGCTCACTCCTGTTCATCAACACAGATTGGCAGGAGGAACAAACTCTTTTCATAAATCACTGTGTTGTGGAGCATTCATGTGAGCTGAGGAAAACTCTTTTGCCTAGTGAGTCCTGACTCATAATTTGCACTCAGGTGCCTTGTCTGCAGATTGCTCACAGTTTTCCTCTTTTGCAATGCCCTGCTTGACATGGAAAAACGTTTAATTGCACTGGAAAGCAAGAGTGTGACTTAGAGTATTGCAATACAGAGAAGCTTGAAACAGTTGGTTTGGGTCTGGCCACAAGGATTGCATCAATATTTTATGCAATATTTGTTTCATGTAAAATGCAAACACAAACTTTGGCTGAAAGAGCATCACCCTCCAGCCCAACTCCTTCTCTCAGGAATCATGCTTACTTTCTGTGACTCACTCAGCATTTAACTTCTCCACACAGTGGAACAAGTTCAGCAGGTGAAGCAGAGCCTCCCTTGTCCTTGATTACACACCCTTTGGAAGGTGAACAATGGTGGTTTTAATCCTTTCCCACAAAGAGAAGAACAAACTCTGTACCCCAATTCTTGGTGATTGTTGCAGCGTTTAAAATACTCTCTATCTCGCTACATTTTGAAGGAAAACAGCAGCTTTAATTTGGCTTCATGTGGATCCAAGATTGAGAGCTCAGCATGGCCTTGCCTGCCCACAAGGCAGGCAGACAAGTGTCTGGAGGGACACAGACAAGCAAGGGCAAGGGCTGAGCTGCACATGGCCATCCTAATGGGCGCAGAAATGGAGTTGTAGAACTGAGACCATTGCAGAAACCCCTTTTCCTTCATGGTGAAATACTAATGAACACCAGTCTTGAGGGTTAAACAATTTGACTTAAATTTACTGCAAAGAGCTGGAGTTAAATTTAAACTCTCTTCCTAAGAGCATGCAAAAGAAGTATAGATCTGAAAACTTTTCATGTCCTGCTGAATGATAATTAGCCTTATAATACCACTAATGTGTTAGGGGATGCTGACTGCTTTTAAAAATATTATCCTGCATTTTAGAGACCAGGACACCAATTAATTAATGTAAGCTTCTTACTACTCTCCATCAAAGAAATTTTATCTTATTATAGTAGTTTACTACAAACTTTTCCTCAGGGAGTTTCAGACTGCGGTATTGCTAGGTACACTGAATTAATTGAGGATGCACATTTCTAATTCAGCCATTGAGGAGTATTTTAGAGCCTAATACTAACAGAGTTTCTTATCTCTGTTGTTTTAATTTCTGTTGTCATTAAGTTAATTCTGGAAATTACTTGATAATCAGTAGAGAGAATCTGATATAGAAATTGGCTTGCATAAATGTGGACAAAAGAAAGAGAATTCACAATTAAGAGATGAAGAAAAAGGCAGACTAGGAAAGCAAAACAACAGACTTTAAAAAGGTATATTTGGCTAAATTCAGGTAGTGCATCTCGAAAATATCATGGGAAGTTGATGAGAGGGAAGGTTAAGCTGAAAAGAATGGCTGTCACTCAGAAAGGATTAATAGGGAAGATAGATATAGTAACAATCAGACAGGACAGAGGCAGCTTGCCTCCCAGTCATTTCATCACTGCCCTCAAATTCAAGAGGAAAAAGAAATGAAAAGGAGGTCATGTTCATAGTTACAGGAAAAGAAGAATGAGCTTGAGCAATTGCAGAGAGGATCCGAAAGACCAAGGCATGAAAGAAGATGTCAAATAACAAGAAATTCGGCTTTAAACAGCCTTAGTAAGGGAAGAATCAGGCAAGAGGAAGGCCTCTGCTTCACTTGCAAAGCAGTTTGATGTGGAGAAGGTCAAAATAGCCCATTATTTCCTTTGCTTTTGCTTAAAACATTCAATGATGAGCAGGTCTGCATTAATATAAGTCCAAGAAGTGTAAGATTTCAGACAAGGTGGAGGATGAGATGGGGAGATCTTGGAAGGTAAAATTCTTTTTTAGATGGCTGATAAATTGTTCAGAATGATATTTAAAGACAGGCTGAGGCAACTTCAGTGGAGAACATACAGGAAAGGAATAAAAGAACTGGCGGGGAGATAGGGAATAATGGGCCCTACTAACAGCAACTAAAAACTAATTCTAAGTATTTGGGTGCTGGAAAAAATTCTGTTACTCGCCAAACTATAGGTCAAGAGCAAATTATGTAATTTCAACATTTTCTTCTTCAAAAGGACAATTGTGCTTACAGTTCAGGAAGGAGTAATATGCCATCTGTCCTGACTTTAATACGGACTTTTGACACTCCCTTTCAATGTCCCTACAGGGGTATTAAGGAGGATAGAATCAGAAGAAAAGCACAAGCAAAAGTGTAATTCTCCATGATACGGTGTCAAAATGGAAGGACTAGTTTTTCTACAAGGTTGTCACTTAGGTTAAATTCAGATTTCTATTTGATATAAGAAAAATTTTTGTTTTCCATTTTCACATAGAATAGAACAAGAAGTAATGAGCTTAAGTTTTAGAAAGATTAATTTTAGACATTAGTAGAAATATTTCCAATTGTGCCACAAAGAAAAGGAAGCACCTTCAGAGTTTGTGTCACTGGAGGTCTGTAATAACACTTTATACAAACATAAAATCATGGAATGGTTTGGATTGTAAGGGAGCTTGAAAACCATCTGGTTCCAACACCCTTATCATGAGCAAGGACATGTTCCTCTAGACCTTGGTTACTCAAAGTCTCATCCATCCTGGCCTTGAAGAATTCCAGAGGTTGAGCATCCACAACTTCTCTGGACAACCTGTGCATGTGTACCTCACCACCATTGCATTAAAGAATATCTTCCTTATAGATAATCTAAACCTACCCTCTTTCAGACTGAAGCCACTACATTTGTCAGGGATGAACGACTGTAGCTGACTTAAACTCTTCTCTCCTTTCCTTTTTGCTGTGATTAGAAGCATTCAAAGAAAAAAATATTGACTGCAAAGCAATAAAAATAGTTTTTCCTGACCCTAGAAAGAGAAGGACCCTTCCATTAATTCATGGAGTCACGCACTTGCACAGCTTTGAGAATCAAAGCCTCTATCACATCAAATATCTGTGATGTAGGTGAAGATCACTATTCATCTGTATCTTTTATCTTTGTTTCCAGCAGCAAAAATTGTAATTAAATTCCAGCATTACTGTTGTGGTTCATGTTAAAGCTTCTCGCTTTGCTGTGGCATAGCTGAGACACCAATTAAACTCTGGTGATGTTAATTAAAAAATGAACATTGATGAAAGAGAATAATAAAAAGGTTTACTGTGAGAGAAAAAGAGCTATATAGAAACACAGGCATTTATCAAGAGAAGCAGAAGCAACATGGAGAAAATAACTCCAATGACTGAATATAACAAAAGAGAGCCTCAGCAGAACCAGTTACTAAAATGAAATGTCAGTGCTGCCACCTTAGACTCAGCATGTGCACTGCTGCCTCCTGGGATGGAGGAGCTCTGCTCCAGCAACACCCTTGAATCTTTGCACATCCTGATATTATCAACCATAAAAGTGGTAGGACAAAAATTGCTGAGCAAAAGAAAATGTTCTGCTGAAAAATACTGACAGAGAAAAGTCTGCCAGCCTGGAACTGTGATACAGGGTACTAGACTTGGGAAAGAGAAACATGCTTGAGAAATGCAGCTGACAGCTATGTACCTGTAAGCCAGAGACATCCTGAGATGCTAGTGATAGGCCCCAAAATAAGAAGCTGTAACAGCAGCTTATTGTCTGAAAAAATTGTGGGAACAGTCTGGGAAAATGAAATGGTTCTAAAGGAGCAGCAAACAGCATCATCTGTTGGTTGTTACATGCTCAAAAATGGAAATTCACAGCATCTATTGGCTGCTTGAAGTGGTGACGTCCCACACCCCCTTATGCCTCTCTGGTCTAAAAGGCGTTTTTGTTCACAGAGAAGCCACTCTTCTGAGTGCTTCCTATGCTTCACTTGTTTTTCTTTCCTAAACAGGTTCAATCCCACAGAAACTTTCAGTGAACACTTGGACATTCACCAGGGATGTCTGGTTGGCTCCAGCTTCAGTGATGCAGATCATCTCCAAAGTGAGAACTTCACATAAGTTATTTTACTGTATTCCCTTCAGGCACAGTTTTGGTGGATTGTCCTACAGCCTCTGGGATGTTTGGGTAGCCCTCCAGGGTCAGTTTGTCCTCTCCTTTGGGATGGTTTGGCTCCCTGTGAAATCAGTCTAATTCACTTGATACTGGTCAGTATTATAAACCCATAGAAATAATCCATTGTAATTTATTTGCTAGCTATGTTTGCAATGGCCTGTAATAACATGTACCCCCTTTGTTGCTGCTATACATTTGGCTGCTGCTATTATCTGCCAAACTAATGATAACTATGTTATCATATTTAATCATATTATAGATTTCATCATATTATTGATTGCTTATCATCATTTTTATTGCTTGATATATGTATATCTTCATTTTATTAATCATATCCACTTGCTATTGTTGATTTTTGTGCAATTAGTGCTAACCTGTAATAAGGTAGAGAAATTTAGAGGATAAAAGTCTCCATGTCTTTGCATATTATGGAGTCCTAGAAACCATAGCCATGATCCCTACCCACCCTCAAGCCAGGTAGCCCATTAGGTTGTGACATGTTCCCAGGTATGTGCTTAGTTTCCCCAAGCATGCGCCCTGGTGCCATTGGGAATACAAGTGAACCTACAGATATAAGGACACGACAAAAAAATTTGTTGGATGTACAAGCTGTAAAAATCAATAACATCCCACTACAGACAGAATCACTTAGGAGGTTCAAGAAAGGGGAAAGCACAGCTGCATTAACCAAAAGTTTGGTCACCCACTGAAGATGTTTGAGAAGAGGCTGCTCTCTTCATTCAGATCTGTGGTGTTGCAAGGTTTGGCTGCTGAGCACCAAGCTATTCACAAGGCTAGGAGCAGTGGGTGGTCTGAACACTTGTCCCCCCAGAAGCTGGGGGAAAAGGGATTGTTTACCAGAACCACCTCCTCCTCTCTGGCACAGTGTTGATTTGTCACTGCTGAAAGTGGAGACACGGGGATGTAAAGCATTTTTGTGGTGATGAGAAAAAAGCATTTGACTCAAGGTCTCCTAGCCTAGCCATGAAAAAAGCAAATTAACAGACACAAGTTAAATTAGTATGTATCAAGTAAAAGTTTAAAAATATAAGCTTCATCATACATGAATTTGTACAGAAAATATAACTTTTCCAAACCAGTTTTTTTTTCCTTTATGTGTGTGGAAAATGGCTAGGTAATAAATATGTATAATATAGATGTATTGAATTTGGTGGATTAATGTAACACTTTCTCCTCATGCTACCAGCAGCCATTTCCATGACTCCTGAATGTGGCAGCATGAAATCAGTAGAGTTACACATAGAACTACCTTGCCCATCTAAATTTTCTCCCCTGCCTTCAGTTACCTAATTAGCTCAAATTGCATCGACTACAATTTGGTTTAGCATGACAAAGTACCTGCTGTGTGTCTCTTCAGGCCCACCTACGTACCTGCTGTGAATGTGCTTGCTTTAAAAAGCGGGTGAACTGAGAGCCAAAATTAAACCAAACCAAGCAAATTCTGCTGCATGAATCTTATGTTTACCCAAATATCTTCCTTCTAGTGGAAAGCTATTGCAAATTGTCCTTTCTATCATTAGCTTGCAAGATCTTTGCCACCATGAGACAATCCCCTGGCCCCTCCCTGCATGCCCTTTATAAAACTAAATGCATTCTGTCAATGGTGTTGCCATTGAGTTCATTAAGTTCATTCTGTCTCTGAAGTCATTGACAGAAGACATTGCAACAAGCAGGGTGGAAGTGGATTTACAGCTCCTGCACTGCGTTTGGAAATGCCAGGGATAAATTTTCACAGACTGTAATGGAAGAGTCACACATCTGAGACACTGCCTCTGTGTGTCATCACACATATGTTGAAAGATATGAAGCAAGTGGGGGAAAAAAAAGACTTCAAATGAAACAAAATTTTAGTGAGCATGCTCAGGTAAAGATGAACAGAGCAGAAACACCTGTCTTCTTTGATTTGCTGTCTACATATCTCAATAGCTGTAATTTGATTTGGGTGTTTTTAATGTAATTGGTGCAACTTCTAGAAAATCATTGGTCTCTTTATAGGTTAAACTGTAACTGAGTTTTTTCCCAGTTTCTTATTTTCTGTTCCATCTTCTCTGCAGATGGTGACTTTTCTTGTGAAAGTAAAGCCAATTAAATAGCTTTAAATATTTGTGAAAAATGGACTAATTACTATTTTCGTAGATGTTCTGCTAAAATAAAATTATTTTTTAAAGAGATGCAAATATCTGTTTTCCAGAAAGCTCAGTCTAAAAGCTTCACTATGGATTACATCAGGTCCACAGGAATCTAAGTCGGTCCAGACCCTTCTGGACCATGTGTGCAGTTGGAAGTAACTGGATTTAGTGCTCATTTCAAGTAAATCAAGAGATGTATTTTTGAGTTCGTTTTTTTTTCTCACTTCTTGAAGTGCTATTCTAAAAGGGAGACAGGAGGGCGTCCTATCCTGAAGAACTCCAGTGAAGAACATGTTTACCTGAGAGAGGCAATGAGGTTGTGATTTCTTTCTCTACTTCCCATCCTTTGAATATTTTGTCCATAATTCTTTCATTAAAAAAAAAAAAAACCCAAAAACCCTAGAAAATCAACTCTCTCTTCTGGATTAACCAGGAGACATAATACACTTCACTTCAGTTGAAATGCACTGAAGATTACAATAAAAACTTTGGGAAGAAGAAATAAACACTAGTACCAGAGTCTGCTGAACTGGAGGAACTAACTGAATATAGAGTTGGAGTGGCATTTCCTAAAATCTCAAGTATTAGGCTTAACAGTTGGCAGGTACAACCAGCAGAAAGAAATGCATCTGACTAGTAACTACTAGTTATTAATTTTCCAGGATATTTAAATAAAATATAGAAGTTAACTGAACTGGAATGTGTACTACGGAAAACAAATTTTGCCTACTAATTGATTCATCTGATTGAATAGCAGTGTTTTTCAGTGTCAGCCACACAAATTACTGTTGATGGGAGTCATTATGTCCAGGCTTGCACTTCCTTTCAGTGGAAACTGCTATTAATATCTAAGTGCCTACAGAAGCAAAGCTTTTTACCTCCCTCTGCTATGACAGTTTGTCATTATGAATTCCATTTCAACTCAGTGAGCTGAACAAGGTGCACAGATGAAGTGGGGTACAATTTACTTTTACACAGCTATAACATTGCTAATTACAACTAGATAAATATTGAAACAGGAATTTCTAATAACGTTAACCATTACTCTCTTTTAAATATGTTTTGCTGGAGGACTGTCGAGAACTGTAACCACAATTTCAAGTATAATGAAGCAGAAATAAAGGGTATTTTTATTGGTTTTAGCTTTCTGTAGTGAGGTGATTGTTTGCCTACAACAGGCCAATGCAAACATCCACTAAAGTGGAGGTTTATGCCATTAATAACAAATAAAGTCATCCTGATGAACTTTTACACCTGAATTTACTTGTTTTAATTCTGGAGAAACTATAGAAAATTTAAAATCCCTACAGAGGTTTTCTATATACCTCTATAGATGTCATCATACCTGTTGGCCATGAGAGCTGGAAAGGAATGACATTTTTAAAACTAGAAACATTCCCTGCAGTACTAATACAAGGTGGTACCGAATTAGGACCTCCTGTCCCTGCTGCTGTAGGCCTGTTCTGACCAAGTCCTTCTCCTACATTCCCCAAGATCCCGCACCACAGCCATCCCCAGGTCAACACATATCAGGTGGGACCCTCTTCCCTCAACTATTTGTCCTTAGCCAAGAACCCCAGTGCCAGAAACAGCATCAGGGGCTTTTCTCTGGTCCAAAGGGAAATTTGCAACTGAGGAAGGAAGGACAGGGTAGCTGTCTTGCAACACCATAGAGAAGTCATAGTACAAAAAAGATAAACCATGCTGACTCCCACTACAGTAACTTATTTTAATTCACCCTGAGCTGTATTAAAGGGCATTGCAGACATTACAGGATGTATCTCTCTTTTCACTACTTGCTTTTAGGAAGCAGAGTACCTTGGGGCCTCCCCAACAGCCTGTGGAGATGTGCTTGATAGCATCCTTATGCTGGGGATGTCCTGTGTGCTGTGTCCTGGCAGGGCATCTCCAGAAGCGTTACAGGGAGGGCAGGAAAGTCCTTCCTGAGAAAAGTATTTTTGTGGGAGGCAGTACCTCTCAACAGCCACACTGAGATAAACAGTGAACCTTTTGTCAACAATGTATTGGCACTTAACACCTAGGCCACCGTCGTTGTAGGCAAGGTTATAAATACAAATAAACTTTTTACAGGATGCAGCACAGAGACCCAAGGAACCTTGAAACAAGCAGATGTGTTACCTGTCCATGCTTGAGCAGATCCTGAAAAATATAGTCTCGATATACTATCATACAGAGACAATGCAGTCACAACTACTATAGTTCCTTTACATCATCACAACACATTTGGAGGCAAAATATTGAGCTTGTGTTCTCTTTGGAAAATAAAACAGTTGTATCTCAAAACTGATAAAGATCTACTTATTCGTGTCTGGGTTTGTTCTGTTGTTTTGTCCCAGGGCTGTATCTGCATACAGATTACTACATGCATGCCCAGAAGATTATCTGGTAGGCTTAAAGGAAGGCTTTTAAAAAGCCATGTCCTAATTTATAACAGCAAAAAATACAGAGGAAATTACAAAAGACTTAAATGCAGAATAATCTAATGACTTGTATGGGGTTTTTATATTATTTTAGAGTTTAGAATTGTGATCTTTTGTGACTGATACCACAATCTTCAACATACATTGAAAAGGAGGGAACATTAACTCTGCTGTTTCACACTCCTTCTCAAGTCACAGAAAAGCAGAGCTAAAGTCCTCAAAAATTTTTGGCATAATTCTTCTGAATAGCTCTCAGTTATTGTATCCAACAATAACCGCAGGGAGCAGAAGGAGGGTGAAAGGGAGGCGTGAGAAAGGGAATAATCTCTGAAGCAAAGGAGCCCTGGGTCTCCTGGTGTTTCCCTGGCTCCGGCTGCCATCTAGCGTTGTGCCGGGAGCGGCGAGGGGCGCGGCTCTTGGCGGGTTTGCGCGTCTTCCCCGAGACCGCCCTCCGCCTGCGTCCACGGGCAGGATAAAACAGCACGGAACCACCTCTCCCGGGACAGCAGCAGAGGAAGATGTAACCCAGAAAGCTCCTATGATTTCTCAAGTATTTGCAGTACAGCCACTGCTAAATAAAGTGATTCACATCACTTTAAAACGTAAACGTAATCTCTGCTGAGCTAAGGAAAGACACAACAAAACATAAACCATGATCTTCCACTGCATGAAAAGGGGAGGATGGCTTACCTATTGCTGTGGCACAGCCATTGCTATTGTATTTTTCTTCCTCTTTTCCTTCCCCTTGAATGGGAGTACAGAAAGCCCAATTCCCAACTAAAACAACTTTTGCATAGAGAGAACTACCTCAGTGTAAAAATCATCACTGGGTCTGTGCAAAGCAAGTATGACACAGAGTATTCAGGCAATGTACCAGTCATGAAGAGAGGCTATAATCTTCTGGAATAGGATGTACACTCATTGTCAGCATCTTAATAGCTTGAATTGTGCTAGAAATTTAGCTCTGCTCTGCTTTGGGAGAGAGCATTCCATTCTTTAATCCATTTTCCTCAAACAGGCAGGAGTTTGCAGCTCTTTCATGCAGTGCCATAATGTGCTCTTGGCTGAGCAGTCCTCCAATTTGCTTGTTCCAAATGCTGCACATGGCTTTGAAGTGTGTCGGATTTTCTTTGCCCTGTTGTTTTAGCAGGCAGATAGTGGGCACAGTGGACATTTCAGAAGCTCCCTTTGATTTTTAAGAAGCCGCAGATCTTTATGTGAAGATCGTACAAACTGGAGAGTGATGTGACAGACTACATCCATGTTGCTCTTGGTGCTGGACACGCACTAATCCAGAGGTGGAATGGATTATGCCATCCAGGAGATCTGGCTGACACTCTTGAGGTGTCATATCACTGACATCCTTGTGATGCTTGGAGTTTGTGCAAATAAAGGCAGCCATGCCAGCTGATGTAAATTCAAAACAATTGTGCTGTTGGAAAGTTACTCACCAGCACTTTAGCAACAGGATCAGACTTGTGAAGGAAGTAATTACCTCCCTCACAGGTAACGAATAGAATTGAATCAGCAGCTGGCTTTGAGAGGATGGAAAGAACCTTGGGAAAAGAGATGTTTCTTATTTAAAATGCTTCATTACCAAGGCCACAGGATGACATTCTATATCTAGTCAGAATGCTTAGTTCCCACAGACATTAGACCAAGCAAAATTAAACCACAGCTTTAGGTCACAGATATTATGAGGGATAGTCCATATTCCGTAAGGGGAAGGGAGGCAGAGAAGGAATTTTCTGCAGAACTATTTAAGAGGGCTGGGTAAGAGCCTGAAGCCTTTGGAGACTATGGCATATTTCCTATAGATATATGGAGATATCTCTATAAATAGAGAATATTTCCTGCTGGGAAAAGCTCTGCAGCGCTGCATCTACTGGGATACTCTGCTTTGCAACTAGAGCAAAGTTCCATATGCCATCATAGGAAACAATCACAAATTATCAGCAAATCAATAAATGGCGAGGGCCAGTGATGGATGATTGCCAGGACAGTAGACAAAGGCTACATCCCCTCCTGCATACACAGCAGTGCTACAAGTTTCTACTACTGATTTTGTAGTACTATTTGTTTTAGTGTTGGGCTGAAAATTAGTCCCTACTCTGGACCTTTGTTAAGATGAGAAGTAGGCTCTGTAGTAACTGCAGTGACAATGCTTACCATTTAAATTCTCAAAGTAAAGGCAAAGGGACAGGTTAAATTTACTCATGTAGTTCTTCCATTTCCAGCAGTGGTTTTTAAATTTTTTTTCACCTGCTGCTGTTGCTGACTCTGTCCACTTGTTCTTGCACCTGTAAATTTTGAGTGCTGTTCACACAGAGCTGAGGTTCAAACCACAGTGGAATTTGCCAGCTGAAGTCCCATTATTCACTGAAAAGCTATGCAAGAAAGTTTCCTCCATACTTGATCCTGCAACACTGACAATTTGCCTGTTCAATCTGTGGCAACTGCCCTTCCTTTCCAACAGTCTCATTGCTCAGCAAAAGCTACCATGTAAATTTGTAATTTTATCTTAAATTATTAAAAATTTTAAGAGGATTAATTCTTCCACTTCATCTTTCAAAGCAACAAAACCACATTTCCTATAGTTTTGAACATTCAGGGACTATCTCATATACAAACTCTCAAAAGCATTCTGAATACACAGCAATCTTGACTTCTCTGCTTTATTACAAAAACTTGTCAAAATTGCAGGCTAGAACAGAAACAAAATGTCTTTAAACTTGGATAGAACAGAAACAAAATGTCTTTAAACTTAACAATTACATTTCATTGTCCTTTCACATGAAAAAAAGTGGGCACTCATTGATGAGGTATCTGAGAAGATAATGCTTAGCAGAACAGCTAGTTTCCAACACAAACAGCATGAAGAGGGCCAAGATAAGAATGAAATTTTTTCCCTCATTCATATTATTAGGAAAGTTAACAATGAGAAAGCTACATGCTTCAACCAGCTGAGAGACCTCCAACACAAATGACTGGCAAGATAAAGTTTGAGGTTGGAGATGATTAATGAGCCATATTCTAAATGGAACAGTTGAAATATTCGCTCCAAAACCCAACTGCAGGTGCACACATAATCCTACATCTAAAGGCACAACAGTTTATGATCCCTCTGTGCACCTCAGAGGCCAAGAAAAAAGTGCTCAACTCAGTCTGAGGCCCACAGATCCAGCCTGATGGGCCACAACACCAGACCTGATGAATGCTAAGAAAGGAAGCACAGCTAAAGCCACTGCTGATAAAGTGTATTTATTTCTAACATGTTCTCCCATCTTAAGTACTTTTCAGACATACCTTCATTTCACAAATAAAGTTATGCAGATTTTGTAATACAAAAGCCACAGAAATGGTACAGAAGACATCTCAAAAATAACCGTGATCCCACACACATTATTTACAGCAATAAAGTTACAGTGAAATGCTCAAAAGGTTTACATCCTTATCAACAGGAATTTAAAAAGTAATCCTTAAGTCTGGCTTTTTGGGAAGACCTTTGAATAGGAGGCCGTCCTTGTTAATATTAATCATCTGGCATTAGATACATCTTAAAATTAAATGTTTCTGAAAAATCTACAAAAAGCAACTTATATAAAAACCTGGCATTTATAGTATGCAATCTGTTAAAACTTCAATATACCGTTTTTCAAAGTAAAAATAGTGGGACAGCAGTACAGAAAGTCAGATTTTCCAAAGCACTGCTGTGTCTTAACTAAACAGCTAATGAGAAAACTTTCTTTTCAACACAAAAAACCCCATCAGTCTAAAAACCATTATGACATCTTTTTTTTAAAGTGCATTAATTATCTGAACAGTGCACTAATGCTTTCAACAATCTTAAATACAGAAATGCAGAGAACCAGTATAATTTTCAAAGTTTACAACTGCCACTTAGAATTAAATCACAAGTACTTCTTAATTTATAAACCCTTTAATCAGGTTCAGGTATATATCCTCTATGTACATTCTGCAAAATACAGTGGAAACCTCATCCTGGCAGGTAATTGTTTTTGTAGCTTACAAAAAATTATGAAAAATTCAAAAATTATGTCAAGAATATGGACTATGGGCTTATTTTTTTGCCAGCTGAAGTACTGAAAACTCTCTTGGATTTAATGATTCCTTAGACTTTGAAACACTCATCCACGAAGAAACCCAATCGAAATTAACAAAATGCAAATCATACTGCATCCTAATTTCAAGCAAGTACATTTGTTGATAGGTGTGCACAGAACTTAATTCTGGGAAGATGCACATTATTTTCTGGCACAATAACTATTACTTTCAAAATTGTAAGGGATTTGCAAGTGTACTGGCCACATATGAGGCTAAAGAAGAGATTGTGTCCATCTACCATCAGAAAGGTAGAATGATGACTACAAAACCGACGACAGGTAGGTAATAAAGGCTTTAAATTGTAGCCAAAACTACAAGCAACCAATGAGTTCGGAAATGTGTGAACCACCTCTACAAAAACGGCAATGAGATAAGGAAATGGATACACAGGAGAGCTGATAGAGAAAACAGTAATGCCTTAACCTTTTTGGGTTCAGGATCAGATGTGATGATGTGGTGTTAGGACAGTGGGTTTTGTTTTTGTCACTTACAGAACTAGAGACCTTTATTTATCTGTACATCAAAGAGTCTCTTGCTATGTGTTTCTGTGTGTATAAAACTTGAAAATATTGGTTGCATATATTTGCCTATTTGTCTAGATTTTTATCTGACTGTGATGCTAAATAAAATACTCAACAGTTAAAGCTTACTTAGAATGTTGCTCAATCTCAAAGCTCTACTTAGCAGCCACACCAGTACTGAAAGACTACCATCTACTCAAGGTGTAGAACAATCACCATGTGGGAATATGAGACAACATTAGATAATGACATTTATGGGGCAGCTTTGGTGTTCAGTTGGTTGCATCATCTCTTCTCAGAGGAATTACTTGAAGTGCTTTGGCTATTCTCTCTCCAACAGCTCGACTACTTGCTGCAATTATTCTCCGAGACATCAAATCAAATGGCCCACCTACAAAGCAAAGCAAACAAAGCAACCTGTTTATATATGAAGAAAATTAAAAGTTGGTATGAAAATAAGCACTGAAAAAATTGAGTGTAAATTACGAAGTGTTATTTAAGACCACGTTTTTCCTCTGGACAAAAATTGATTTAACACAACTGGTATCTCATATGAGCTGCATTTAAATTCTCTTCCATGCATGTTTACTGTCTTTTTTCATTTTTCAATCCAGCCAAGGGAGTAAAGGTTGTCTTGTTGCTTAAGAACATACAATTAAACCTATTCTTCATCTATTAGCAGGTTGGGAACTGTTCAGTAGTGGTAGCTTGGAAAGAGGACTGAAAAGCACGCCCTGCCTTCTACTTTCACCAACATTCTTCTCCCTATTAGCCATTTAAAAAGACAAGAGAGTATATGCAGGCCCGTGTATTTACCTGTTACATCCAGCAGTACTCCACCAGCTTCAGTAATAATGATCCCAGCTCCTGCCATATCCCAGCAGTGAATTCCCATTTCATAATAGGCATCAGCTCCGCCCGTAGCCACAAGGCACATGTTCACAGCTGCTGTACCAACAGCTCTAATCCTAAAGGAGATACAAAATGTTGTTTTAACTGAAAAGAATTTGCAAAAAAGTTACAGTGTCTGGGTACACTGCATAGAGAACACAGAAATGTCAGGATGGAAGTGAACTGAACTAGAGCAAGCACAGTGAAATGCTGCAGTGAAACACTAAAAAAAGGGAATTAAGCATTGCTTAAGTAGCTTGAAGAGTTTTCAAAATACAGCAAATTTCTAGGAAATTTGTACACTTACAAATTCTATTAATTTTTGTTTAAACGCATCTGAAATGATTTCTTAAACTAGAACATATTATGAAACATACTTCCCCATGAAACAGTAACAGTCCATTCTGCTCTTTGAATATCAGAATTCAAGAAGAGCATACACTTTTCAGTGCTGAAAACCCATTTTTTCCCATTTCTCTAGTGATTCATAGCAAACATCTGACCTGCCAAACCCTCTAACAGTAATCACAAAAATTAAATTACACAGCATAAATTCAGTGTGGATAACTTCACCAAACCCTCATGTCACAAATTCCAGTTTCTTTTGGAAATGTCGAGGTATTTAGCAAGTAAAGTGTGACTTGCACAAAAACCTGCAGTTATTTCAATTAACAGTAAACTGTACATTAAATCGTACCTGATAGTAGCTAAACTACTGCAAGAACCAACTTAAATCAACTCCAGTCTCAAACTATTGTTTACAAATAAAATGCCTAAGTTGAAATCAAAAATGTATTTCCTACTTATATCTTAGCATATATACTTTAACATCAGAAGACTTTTTTGAAGTAGAAAAAATCTACATGTTAAGTGTCAAAACAAGAATCCTGAGAATCTCAGCATAAAACTTGTTAGATCAGAAACATGAATATGGTTGAGTAATGAAAAACTTTACTGAAACCAATTTTATGCAAAATGCTTTGTGGAAATGTAGACTTTGGCTTATTTGGAGGAGAAGCATGGAATGCAACCAAAGTAAGAGCAGTTTATGGACAATTTAAACTACTCAGAATAATGAAAATTGTATGCTTTTGAAAGAGGAAAGGCAAATCTGCTTTTGTCTTATACATACACAAAACAAATTTCATTACTACAAGGAAAGGAAACTAAGAAATGCAACACAGCTTCTGTTAATCTAGTTTTATCTAGGGAAAAGAAACAAATGCACAAAATCCTATGTGTTTTTTTTAACTATTAAATACTACACTTTAAAGTCCTGCATGCCCAAACATGCTTTGCTTCTCAACGTTAGGATTCTCTTCTGCATGTCTTGAAAAAGTTAAACACAGTTTCTCTGTGGAAGCTACCAGACAGAAACATTTCATATTTAAGGTGTCAAATATAACACAACCAAAGCTTTCTAGAAATTATCATATTTACAATATTAATCACTGTCAATATATATAAATATATATAAAAATAGGAAGTATCTTACCCATGAATAGGAATACTGAGAAGCCTTTCCATATTAGAAAGAATTATTTTTATAGCCTCTGGATCACGATTTGACCCCAATTCTGTTACCAAAAGGGATTTTGTAATGTCTGTAAAAGAAACAAAACCTCACTCTTCCAACAGCACAACTTAAATAGTCACAGTAACCAGCACAGTTTACTTCATTGCCTTGTTATATGACTAAGAGTGAGGCATCTTAATAAAATATTACCTACAGCAAACATAAAAATCTGTTATTATTTGGAAAATGGCAGAAAAAATAAAATACAGTGCAAGAAGCATGGTCTGCTCCATCTGTGCATATACATTAATTGATGCTAGGACTAAATAAAATTCTATTGCTGTAAAAATTAAAACAGTCTTTAGATACTCAAAGACCTCATTTGAAGCATGGATTTTACTTGATGTAGGGTTGTAAGCATAAAAATTGGTAATGACTTTAACCAGTTGGTTGCATCTCGGAGAAGATGAATTTGTTTCACTCTAAAGAAAAATCTCAAAAAGATTGCAGACATACAGGGAATTAAAAACAAACAAAATAACAAAACCACAACACATGGCAAATAAAATCCTCAATTGCAGAGTCCTGATTTTGGACAGAACAGATCATATGCATCAAAGAGAACATAAAAGGTGTTTCTCAAAAGCTAAACAGCCCACGGCCAAAAAAAGTCTTGCAAAACAAAACCATGAGCTAAGAAATACTAATATATCCAGGTCCCAAACTTCTGTTTCACTTGCAGTCTGGTAATTACCAGAAAGAAGCCACTCAGTTCAGCTTACCTTCTTGGCCTGATACTTGAAGCTTCTGACCATTGCAAAACGCACCTTTTCCTTTTCTGGCAGTATACATCTTGTCTTCTATACAACTATATACAATTCCAAACTCTATCTACAAGAAAAAGGAAAAATACCTTGAGGAGTTTTTTCCCTTTCTTCCCATTTACTGTGAAATAGGAAATAACAGAACTGAGTTGCAACTAGAAGCAAAGAATTAATTTGGATTTGATTAGAAATTAAGTAATAAAAAGTATACCTTTTTGTTTACAACAAAGCCAATTGAAACTGCCACAAATGGAAACCTACAAAACAAAACATTTCACTAATTTACAGTGAGATACTAAATTTCTTTTATTACCATGTTTTATCTTAATAAAGACAGTGTTCAGTTAAATGTAATGTATATTTCAAAAATCAACTTGCACTATATAGAACATAGTTTCCTGGAATTTGCACAATTTAGCTGAAAATAGAGTCAACAACACTGATTACCATTTGAAACACAAACTTTTCTACCCACTAGGGGCTGCCATTTCTGCTACAGCTGTTCCTAGCCTAGAGATTGTTCTTTAAACCTGAAGAAAGCAAACAAGCCTCAATGCTACTACCTTTCTCAGAAGCAACAAGCTGGCCAAAATGGTTTCATAAAAAGAACCAAGTTACCTCTCCTACCTACCTCCTCGTTCTCCACTAAAGCCATGACAAAAACAGATATTGAAGAATGCAGGAAGAGTGAAGACAGTGGGACTATGTAAGATATGGTGGATTGCATCTCAGTCTAGTTTGAAACAATCAACCAATTAATTATTTTTTACTTTTTTTTCCAATTTCAAGAAATTTGTTTTTATTCTTTCTGCAAAAATTACCAGCTTTAAGCCTGTAGATACAGTAGAATGGGTTACTTTCTTATAACTTCTGAACATATTATATAGCAGGACTCAGACAGCGTTTGAAAGCCATGATGCACACAGCAGCAGTCATTTCAAAACTGAAATAAAGAAGACTCAGAAAAGCTCACTGAAACCAAAATCTATCACATTTAAAAGATATAAGGAATAGGCTGTCAGCATTACTATGCAAGTCCCCTCCTCAGCTTAGTGCAACACACCACTGATAACTACTGGGGATATCCCGCTTTCTTTCACAGCTGGGACTCCTAGATGTCAACGGATTTGAAATTTCTTAGAAATCAGCACCTGAAGCTGATTTAGAAAGCACCCTTTCTAAAGATGCTGCAACTGCTTATTCTGAATCCTGGTCCTGTTGAAATCTGCCCATCCATCTTTGGAAAGGCTGCTGACCCCTGCTATATAATACAGGCCTTGTATGACACTGATGTAGGTAACAGAGCAAGACTGTTACAATAGTCACAGGAATATTAAAATGCTTGCAAAAACTGCTCAATGGCTCTCAATAACTAGTAATTTGTAACTATTAATAAGTTCATTGCCTCTTTTAAAGCAGTTTAAAAATTAAAAACAATCTTACTTTCATGGAACTGGAGAAAGAAAAAGGGTAATCAGTTGAGGTTGCTAATATTAAAAAAATGAAAGGTGGACCTGTGTACAAAGTTGGTGGTTCCATCAATAGGGTCTATAATCCATGTGGGGTTATCTGTCAGAATGCTGCCCTCTCCAGCTGCAACAGATTCTTCTCCAATAAAGCTACAGTAGAAACACATTTAAAAGATAGAAATTATTTAAAATGTCTGAATTAAAGCATTGTCCTTGACACTGAAATCTTAAAAGTGAAATGAAGCTTTGAGTACTACCAGTGATTATATACAAAAAGCTGAGAAATACATGATTTATCCAGAAAGCACCAAGCTTGCATGACTATTTATAATGTCAAGAATAAGCCAAATATGCTGGGAAAAGAATTTTATGTTTCAACGCAGAAATAATACAAGAATTTAGCATTCAGAATACTGACATTTTCATAATTTTTTTTCAGTAACAGCATCATCAAATTGGCTTCAAAATCCCAATAGCTATTCACACCTTTCAGCTTATTTGTGCTATACAACATTATTTTGTAGCTTGTGTTTTCAATGAAGCAAGACTGTGGTTAGAACACTGCAGCCACCGTTAAACTTGAAAACTGATTTCAACCCAAATATGACAGAAAGTTGTTAAATCTCAAAACTTTAGTTTTACAAGCATGACAAAAGGGATGAAATTCAAACCAGAGTTACTGAAAATGGATAAGTGCACACTCTGCCACAGCGCTAAAACTCCAGGGACACAGAAGTCACAGTGCCACAGCAGCCACATTTCACAAGTTTTGCTGCTCAAGAAAGCATTTTAGACTGCAAAATTATTAGAATGAGTCTAAGTGGGTGGAATACTCTTTGAGGCCTTTTGCAGGTTGTCACAATCTATCACACATTACTCAACCTATGAAAAGTTTGTAGCAGACTTTCCTCAAAAAACATGTAAAATAACTGCTGAGAGGAAACAAATGAGGTCTCTTTAATATTGATTAACATTGATTTTATGATTAACTACAGAAGTGAAGATGACTTATCAGAAAGAAACAGCATGTTTTCAAAAAGCAGCAGACCTTCAGAAAAACAAGACTGAATATAGGTGGATGACTAATTCCCTAGGAAGAGAAGTTCAGCACCATTATGCCTACTGTGACATTGGCTGCCTAAAATATCAGTGCTTAACAATGTCACAGAAACTGATATTTCAAGGTTATTCCACAAGTCTGTATGCTTATACTAATTTGGTTACTGAACTTTCACACCACCTCAGTTGTTCCAGTTCTACAGAGATTTCTTATATTTCACATACACAGCTACAATAACAAAATCTCCAAGAAAATTAAAGAAAAAGATGGCAAATTGACTTTAAGAAAATTGTATTAAAATCGAGCCATTATGTCAAAATGCTAAAGACAGACCCATGTAAGCAAAATACATATAGATCATGCTTCAAGAACATGTTTTTCAGGAGGTGGGGGACAGGGGTATAGAGAGGGGCAGGAGAAGAGGAAAAAAAGGAAAGAGCAATTAAAAAAATCAGTATTTTGTGTGACAGTCTTTCTGTTATGCAGAACAAGAAGATCTTGTCTTCTTTTAAGGATGCTTTCTTTATGTTGTAAGACTGTATAGGATTTGCAAAAGGCACACTCAGATCCACAGGACCCATCCAACACAGACAGCAAAGGAACACTAGTTTCAAAAGCAGGTATGAAATTTGCGTCGCAGGTCTCCTGGGGTCACCTTTGATTTTCCAACACAATAACCAAGAAGTTTCTTCCAGTTGGCTCAACTGGAAGTGACTTTCAGCCTATATTTTGTGTCATGTCAGTATTCTTGGGGATGCCACATTTTGTTACTTCAGCCCTGAGCAAAACTTCAACCCAATACTACTCCAAAATACTTAATTTATTGAACGTAAAGGAGAACGCTACAACTTCCCAGCATGCCACTTGTAATAAAACTTTACGAAGTAAAATCATAAACTATCCATTTTTTTTCTGTCAAAAGCATACTGGTAACAAGCCATACCTGTGAGAAGGATACTTTTCCTTTATCAAAGAAATAATGAAGTTTTCTACTTTTTGGTCAGTTTCTGTCACTAGATCTACAGGTGAACTTTTGGTCATAACAGATATTTCTTCTTTGAGCGCTCCACGGATTATCTGTTACAACAAACACAAATAGAAAAAAAAATCTTTCACTGTTAACAATATGGAAAATATTAGTTTTCAAAAAAAGTGTAAGTATAATTTTTACAGTCATTTTCCATACTGCACACACAAAACACAAGCAGTGACATAACCTGGATTTAACTGCAGGAGCTGGGATTTGCATTTCTAGTTCCTACCCAGTACACAGTTTTACACAGCTTTAAATCTAAGTACAAAAGGAAGATCTCCAGGTAGATGAAACTGAACAAGATGAAAAAGGACAGGTTTCATATTTACAAATTTAAATACCAGAGTTGAATAAAATACCTAACATTGAGCTCAAGGCAGCTATTTTTAGCCAGACTCTGCATTTATGATCTTAGAACTATCAGTACCAGCTCATGCAAGAATCCATGCCTCACAACCCACAGAATTGTTCTACTGTAACTCAGGAAGATTTTCTGAGGGAAGACTTTAATGAGGGTGCTGCAGAGACAACGTTCCACAGATTCCGCAGCTCCAGGGGACAGAATCAGCACACGTGCCATCTTGTCTGGCTGCCACAGCCTTCAAATCGACTAAGCAGAATTACTAAGAACCAAAACATTTGGTAAGCACTCGTGCTGAGGCTTTGCCAAGATGTACAAACTTTTTCTTGTTCTAACATATCTTAGATCTCAAATGACAAAATATCACCACTGCAAGGGATGGCTCTTATTGCAGTCTTCATGAAGAGAAACAATCATAGAATGGTTTGGGCTGGAAGGAGCTTCAAAGACCATCTAGTTCCAACCCTTCTGCCACGGGCAGGGGCACCTTCCACTGCACCATACTTAGAGCTCCATCCGACCCAGCCTCAGACACCCCCAAGGATGGAGAGAACACAGCGTGGTATTGTGTATCATCAACAAGCCACTGTATAAACTTGATTGAGATGTTCACAAGAAAGACTCACCAGCTTTCAGGCGGTAAAATAATAAGGCAGACAGGAGGACTTTAAGGGTGAAAATTGAGATGCTCTTTTATTGCAATTCTGAATTTTATTTTTTAAATCAAACTCAAGGAACAAAAGTTACTCCTCAGTCTTTGATCAGACTCCAGGCCAAGGAAAAGCACAAAGTTGTTTTCTTAAGTTAACCAAGCTGCAAAGATAAAAGACACTCTAATCTTGCACTTCAACATCATAGACTATTTTGCCCGTTTATGTTTTTGACAAAACACTCCAAAAGAAATTCGAATATCAACCTCCTTCAAAACCTATATACAAATTAGACTCAATAAAACACGTTATCATTTATAAAGAACTTATACATACCTCCCCAGCTTTCCTTGCTAAACCAACTGCATAATCCATACATTCTTGCCAGGGATCTGCCATCTTTCCCGAGGTAAAGAGCCTAGCAAAAGGAAAGATTTAATGCAAAAAATTATTGTGGCTTGTTTTCTTTCTTTTTTTCCTTTTACCAATTCGAAATTCTTTGCTTCACCTGGTTTAACCACTGTCCAAACGAGGAAACTGGCTGAGCGCACGCCCCGCCCCGGGGCTGCAGGACGCGTCCGGAGCGCACCAGGACGCGCAGCCCCCTCACACTGCCCGAAATGGCGGCTGCAGCNGCAGGCGCCGCGCGCGAGGCCGCGGGCCCGCCCCGCCCCCTCCACCGCCCCTCGGTGCCGGCCGCGGCTGCGTGTGAGGGAACCCGGGGCCCGGAGGGGCTGCTTCGGCAGCGGCGCTGTCGAAATTTACAGGGAAAGTGTTGAAATTAGACTTTGATGTCGACTTCTTGTTAATAATTGGACGTAGCAGGGCGGAGATACCATAAGTGATCTCCCATGGAGCAGGCGATTTTATCATAGACTTGAAAAGATGGTTTGGGTGGGAGGGAGCTTTGAAGATCATAAGCAACCCTTCTGCTGTAGCCAGGGACACGTTCCACTGGACCAGGTTGTTCAGAGCCCTGTCCAAGCGAGCCTTGTTCCCGACCAGAGGTGGGGCATCCACATCATCCCTGGGAAACCTGTGTCAGTGCCTCAGAACCCGAATGGACGGCGAGTTCACAGAGTTCAACGATTTTTGAAAGCAATTTGCAGTGCAACTGATGCATCTTCCGTATTAATTAAAATCATACAGAGGAGAAAAACTTTCCAAGCCTGACTGATATCAGTTTCCTTTTCTGTGGTCTTTTGAGCCATTAATTTTCTGTCATCAAGTAAAGGCAAAACACTGAGGGCTTGTTTTGTCCTCACAAATTGCAACTGATGTTGCAACTGACTGTCCTGTGTAAGATGGTGATCTGGCTAAACAGGGCAAGGGTTGCAATTTGCTTTATGCTTAAAATAATTATAAAACGTCTACCACACCAAAAGAAGCAGTCTTGCCCTATTGCCCCAGTGCCAGCCTGAGGCACAGCTAGGCCAAATGGGGTGAGTTTTGTCCTTCCTAAATCACTGAAGATACAAGCTTCCACTCTCACTGAATCTGTTGTGTGGGGCAAGTCACTGTGCAATTCCACATTTCCTCCTTCCCATCTCATAAAGAAGAATAAGCCTGCTTTTTTAAGTATTCAGAGTCATTAAAGAACGACAGAAATAATAGTTGTGTTTTTATTGATTTTTTTGCAAATTGCTCTTTACAAGGTTATACCAAAAGCACAGTCCATTTAAAGAGGCACCTTGGCTCAGATTCGGTTTTTGTTGAGGCAAGCAGCTGAACATGCCTCAGAACAACCTATATAGGTCTGCATGAGTGTTATGAAAAATGGCTTTTTGACATCATTAATGTATGCTTAACATTACAGTAAGGGTTTTACAGGAGATTTCAAATTCTGCATTCGCCTTAAATCAGCAGAAGTAAAACAGGAATGCCTGAAGTTCTCTCCTAACAAGTATAAGAATTTTCCTAATCCAAACCACAATTTCTATTTCGGCTGAAATGAAATTTTGCATTTTACGTACAAGGCTACTAGGAAGAGAACTAAGCTGCAAGGTGTATTGTTATATGTCACCTGATAAACTGAATGAACAAATGTAACTTACTGATAGAAAGTCTGGAAACCAGACTGATCACACTCCACAGTGCATACTTTTCTAAAACAGGCACAGAAATAGAAAATGGCGAAAATAAAACTATGAGAGATCAGTGCCTGCTTTCTTAGTGTGATATATTGTCTCTTGTTGACTATAAGATTGGCCAGCCAATCTAACATGTCAAGTATTCACTCAGAATGGAACTCTTGCTGTTAATACAACCCTTTCCAAAATGTTGCATATATTACAAACACATGTCAAGCAACCTTGTAGCAATGTTTGAACTGGAACAAGGCCAGGAGCTGCTACCACAGTGTCTCATAAAATGTTTGTAAATCCTTGACCTTGTGCATTCTCTAAAATTACAGCTAGAATAACTAAAACACTTGATATTCACCTATTTTTGTAGTTTGGATGAAAGCACTGTTTATTGTAAAATCACAAAGTATTTCTTTTGTAAATTCCTCTTTTTGCTTGCATAACTTTACATAGATTTTTTTTTTTTGCATCTACTAGAAGTTTTATTTATTAACTTTGAAATGAAACAGTTCAGCACCTTTTAAGCACAGGTCTGTAAAATTAACAGTGATTTCAAATGTGAACTGACTGCTTCAAAGTCTTTTCGGCGTTTTTTTTTAAAAATGCAGTTGCTGAACTTTCTGTATGAAAATGTGCTAAGATAATAAGTTTTAAAAAAAACAAAACAAAACAGCCAAGTAAAGATAGGTTGGAATCTAAACAGGTAAAATGGGAGCAATTCTAGCCTATGAAGATCCTAAAGATCTGGAAAAGTTTCTGCTTTTGTTCCTAGTACCATTGATTAGGGTGGAGTTTTTACCTCTTCTCAATTTATCTGTCAGACTAATTTGGTTTTGCTTCTCAGTTTCTGAAAACTACCTGGAATGAGCTTCTGTGTACAATCCTAGACACATTCCTGGAATAAGATGATAGTGAAAACTTTTTGGAGTCTTATCAACTGTGACTTGCCATGTTTGTACTGTCACTTACAGGCTGATAGTCCTTAGCCATTACTGGCAATTGATGAAAGCAACCACCCTGATAAAACCTTTGAGGTCTCCCCAAAGATTTAATTCCTGCATCCCAAGTCTATCTTCTCTTTATCCACAAAAAAGTGTTGTTTCAATTATTTTGCCTGCAACTGCTAAGGAGGAAAATCAGGGGCAGGAAAGTAGAGAACAGATATTTTCTGCTAAACAAAAAAAAAAGTCTCTGTTGTACAGCAGCATTTTTCACTTGCTTTTGTAGCAACAGTGCAGGGAACAAGTTCTGTTAGGGCTCTTCCCAACTCACTGGCTCCACAATGCTGGTTGGCCTCTTACTGCATATTCTGTACCACAGCAGCCTAAAATAAAAAGAAAGATGAGTAGACAACTGCAGATGAAAGGGAGGAACATAAATAACAAGAGAAAAGGGAACTGTTCCTCTTGTACTGGAAAGCCAGATAACAACTGGAGAGACACTCAGGGGAAAGCAGAAAAAATGCTCCTGTACTTTCTGCTGCCAAGAGACAATGATTTCCAAAATATCCAGCCACTGAAAATCCTTTTCTTCATGGAAACCAAGAATACCTTTCTTTGTGTGACATCCACACCACATCCAGTAAAGTAATTTATTCATACCTAAGTCATGTTTAAACTACAGTAAGGAGTACTGTAAAGCAAAATAAGTGACAGGCTTACCAAGATCTTTTATCCCCTACCTAATCACACAATGAAATTTACAATCAAGAGTAAATGCAGTTTTTCAAATTCACTTCACCTGACCGAATTTACTTCAGCTTCATAAAGCTTTCCTTCTAAATATTGTTACAAGAAAATGTGGACAGTGCTGGTTTCCAAATGCAATCAAATCTGTTTGTGTAGATGTAGAAAAGATGCTGCAATAGTATGATACATTTCTTTCCTTCAGAAAACTTATCATACTGCAAGTTTATATTTTCATTATTTATTAAGACATACTGTCCCCACCACTTACACAAAAATAAATACCAAATTAAAGAAAACATTCCTGGTATTATACAGCTCAATAGAGCAAGAATTTATTCTAAAGTATGAATACCTGTAATATTAGTTATTATTTTCCTTTCCAGAAATAGCTCTTCTGTCAGTCAAACAACTGAGAAACTGATGGGAATTGTGTCTTTACAATGGAAGACAGATTCTGGCATACCAGTAATTTTAAAAGAAAATTTGACTTGCTTTAATACCATGCTTTTAAAAAATACTGGATTTTGTTTATGAAAATTTATTGACTAACTAAGGTAGGACTCTGGAGCTTCTATAAATAGAACTTCATTATCAAGATACTCCAGAATTATATTCCCTCCATTGTACAGTGGATAGTCTTTATCAGATAGCCATCTTTCCAGTGTGTGCTCAAATGGCAAGGCTTCTCCAGAGGCAGTATGGCATAATCTCAGTTTCTGTAAGACAAATAGCACAGAAATTAACATAAAAATTTGCCTATCCAAGATGAAAGAAGTGGGGTGGGAGAGGCACAAAAAGCAAAAGAAAAACTAAACCCAAAATTCAACAACCTAGAGAATGTTTGTTATTGTTGACTTACCTGGGATGTTGATTTGTTGTTGTCATTTTTAAGGCTTGCTAAGGAAGCTGCAAAATCTACTATTTTGCCAATACTCCACTTACTGCAAAAGAACATGGGTTTGCTTTTCTCTTTGTTCCCTTTTGGTAAAAATACTTGAAAGTAAATTCTTTCGGTCTAGAAAAACATGAAAAATAAAACAAAAATTATCCAAAGAAGAAACACATCACTGGAGTCATATACATCTAGTAAGTTTTTTTAAGTAATACTTAAAACTTTTTAAAGTTTTTCAGTAAAAAACTTCAAACTTCAGACCGGAAATTACCAACTGAAATTTGCTTTATTCCATCAGGGCAATTTTACTGCAAAATATAAATGACCAAGATCATCAAATCCAATCCTCTCCAACTGCAGGTATATATAGGATGGACAGAAAGTTCTTAAAGTTGTAGAGAACATCTTTTCCCACCAGTCCCATAGCACATTGTTATATATAGACAGAATGAAAAGGTAACTGCCCTCATGAGAAGAAGGTGAATTTGAATAAGCAGTATTTGTTTTTGGCAGCAGTATAGTGTCTCAAATTGAAATGTAAAAGCAGTTAGTGCAGTTCAATGTACTAGAAATGCCTGCTTCACAAACCAGCATTCAGATCACGACCAGCTAATCTTTTATCCTGGACTGTATCCTCCTTTTATATACTAAACTCTCTTTCTACTAGGCTGAAAGATTTGTTTAAGAAATGTCAAGAGTAATCTGTGAGGGAGAGATTCTGAAAGGGATTGGAGTAAAATAGAGCAGGCATGACTGCTATATATTCATCATTTAGTATCATCTTTGCTAAGTCAAAGCCAGAAACAAGACAAGACATAAGTCTTCTTTTTAAAGGATTTATTTACGTGTTTCCTAGGAACAAATGGAACTACCTTAACCATAAAACTGACTCTGATTTCAACCTGTGCATTTTCCTTGAAATGTGAGTGTTCGCCACACAGAAGAAAAGAGAATAATGTCCTGAAGCTATCCCTCTGAAACATCAGAAAATATTAGTAACTGGAGCAGTGATTTCTTACTCAACTGCTAAGGTAAAATTGGAACTCCTTTTTTTCTCCCTGCATCCACCAAACCAACAAATGCAACCAAGGAAACCTAAATACATTCAGTATGGATAGTCTGTGAGCTGCATTCAGGGGAACACCAACTGGCCTATTAAAACAATACCAAGGCCTCACACAGGAGGTCATCTTTTTTGGGGACCAAATGGATTGTGGCCAGGAAATAAGCCCCTGGTCCACCTGGCAAATTAATTATGTTGGACTTCTCCCTTGAACACCCAAGGGTTGTGTTATACCCTTACTGGAGATAAAGTAAGGAAGGCTTAGGGAAAGCTTTTGCTTGTGGTAAAGCTGATAGTTTTTTACCACTCTAGCAGGATTTAATCAGCAGTTTGCTGACACTCCCATGCCCTCTGCTGTGCAGTCTGACAATGGCATTCATTAAAAAGAAAAAAACCTGCAGGAATGGCAGGATGATCATAGAGTTGCCTGGGTGTTCCCCCTGTCCTCAAAGTAATGGTGCAGTCAAGAAGTGGAATGGTCCATTAAAATGGGCTCTAGGACCTTATGGGTCCTTATGAGAAAATGGGGTAAAGCCCTACTTAAAGCTGTTTGATGTTTAAAATAACCAGTAGACAGCCACCAGATGCCCAGTGGAAGAAGGTAGTTTTCCTGTTCTTCCACCAGTAAAATGTCTAATAAACCCCCAACTGTCAGCCCTTCTCTTTTTTCAGGCTGACAGTGTGACAGTTCTTATGAAGTTTAAAATGCTGGTCTGTCCCTTTACTAACTCCCAAAGTAAAGGGCACATGAAAGACTGTTTCTAAATGGGGACTCCATTTACCTTCACTGAGGTTTGGATAATTCCCTAGAATGAGTAATTTCTTATCATTTCAGGAAATGAGTGAAACTTGGGACAGATTTTTTTGGCCTGATGTTGGGAGTTACATGGGGTTTTTTTCCGTTTCTTAGCTATTGGAATTTTTCCCATTTAGCTGAGAGAAAAAAAGAAAGGCCTTGATGGTTGGTACATCATCAGTACTTTAAAAGACAAAAGGATCGGCTGGGCCCCGGGGGCAGTGGGGAGGGGAGCGGGTTTTGGTTTTGGGTCCTTCTGGGAGGGCAACACAGACACTCTCGGAGCTGTTTCTGCTGGGGGAAGAGGTTTTTGCCATCATCCAGACAGAGCGGCTGTTCCTTCTGCTTCTGCTTCTTCCTCTCCGTTTGTGGCCTCCGCTCCCCTGTCCTGCCGGACGTGCTGCAGCCCNTGCCTCTCCTCCACGTTTTTTCCTGTCTCGGCCGAGACGGGATCCCTGTTCTGTTGCGTTGTTAATACTGTAGTTATTGTTGTTGGTTTACCTTTATATATATATATATGTATATATTAGTAAACAACTGTTATTCCTATTCCCATATCTCTGCCTGAGAACTCCGTGTTTTCGAGATATAATAATTTGAAGGGAAAAGGGTGGGGGCATACATTTTTTTTTCTGCCTTCCTTGACAGATAACTGTCTCAAAAACTGGGACACCTGAACAAACCTGGAGTATGCCCAAGGAATCATCAGTTTACCTTCATAGAAACCTCAGCTGTAAAAAGATGATCACAACACCCACTGTATTGTACTGACTGTTCCCTGTACCTCCTTCCTCCCTGGTTTCACAAATGGGATGATAATTGTGTCAGTTTATGAAAATCGTGTGTCAATGGGTTTTTAATACATACAAATGGTGCTGTATATGCAACACTCTCAATCTTCAGATGCTAATTCTGGGTGAGTAGCTGAATCTGCACCTGAAACATCTTGGTACCAATCTAAGTTGGCATACTCATCCCTTTACACTCTCAGAATTAGCAAACTCTAACTTTTAAGGCACATTCTTATGATAAGACTACAATGTCCACTGCAATGCCCCGACATATGAATTCAATCTGGGTGGGAGAACTAAGCAATTACATGCTTCAAGGCTAGATGATCTAAAATATTGATATTGCTAGCCAAGTATTAAGATTTGACACTATCTGCAAAGGGTCCAGGTGATAAGGAACCATAAGCTAAGATGTGCTATAAAATTCTGTGCTGCACTATTTACAAAATTGTGCTACAACGATTGTAGAAATGCTGTTCTAGTCTAATAATAAAATTCTATACTCTGCTGATCATTGAATTCTGCTAAAATAATAACCTTTAATACATCTTAGTGCTGTCATACTTCTCCTAAGAATCCCTAAAAGACCCCGTTTGTCCCTGCAGTGCTATGTGACAGCCATGTGGTAGGCAAATACATTTCTGCTATGAAATAGTAGAATTTGACTCCACTGCTCCAAACCTCACACAGACATAACAGATATAAGACTAGTGAGATTGCTTTTGGGTACCAGGCTGAAATATACATTTAAGGGACTGTGATCTTGAAAAATTAAATCCAAAACCAAGCTGAAGGAACTCAATGAAGATCAAGCAATTTAGAAAAATTTCCAGTTGCTTTGGAATTCAGTTATTGAAAACAAACATCACTGACCTGAGGCAAAGACTTGTCCCCACATGCGTGCATTTTCAGCTTCATTAATGCCACTTTTGCTGCTGTCTCACTGTTTTTTGCTCCTTTATGTTTTTTGCTTTTCACTTCATCATTTTTTTTAGAATCTGAGAAAAATATTATTCCTGTTAGTGTGACCACTCTGACAGTTTCCTGATCACATTATATGACATACAGTCACTTAGTCTGCTGGGTCTCACTGTATTGCCAAGGATCCATCCCCTTGTGTGTCTGTTCATATTCTCCCAAAGTCATGCATCAGAATCTTTATTTCTAGCAGAACTCCTTTACATTGAAAGGTAGATTAACATTATCATCATGTAAACACAGGCTGCAAAAGCCAAAGAGATACAAGTTCTTAAATTTCTACACCTGTGGCCATTATATGGCAACAATTTCAGGTCTTCCATTCTATACTTAACCCCACTGTCCAGCTGGTCAGTTCTATTTATTCTCTTTCCAGTCCTAAAGCTTGTTTAAAACCTGCAAAACATTACATGGTAGAGTTTTCTGGCCATCTTGATTGTGTAAGTGTGATCACAGTAGACTGCACATCCAACACAATTGCATTATTTGCACTAATTAATAGGTAAATAATAGTAGCTAAGTACAATTCATTATATTACAGTACTTGTCGAATGACGACAATAATTCTGAAAGAAACCAGCTCCCTATTTATTCTTTAGAGATTCTCCTTGTACTGTTGTTTTGGCTCAATTTAGATAAACAGTATTAAAAGCTGACATATAAGTTTAGGGCTATTTAACCAAGGAACACCCATCCTTTCTTATTTGGTCGAACCTGACCCCTCAAAGGAGGTCAGAAGCTCAAACAGTGTTCTGAAAAATGTGTAAGAAAAAGAATATATATCCCTCTGTACTTGCCTATAATATGTTGAACAAGCTGCTGGGTGGCAGCCATTCGAGGTTTCGGTGTGTCCAGCTTCTCACATTCATGGTCTGACTGATGACGATGTCTGTAAACAACAAAGTAAAACTTCTACTGCCTTTTCCATACATTAGTGAATGAATATTGATGTTTAAACACTGTTCAACTCACTTAAGACAAAAATGTTTTTCACAGTAAGGACATAACACTGGCAAAAGTTCCCTTCCATTGCAGTCCTTGTACGAGCATGGGTAAGATCTGTGCTGCTCAGGTTTCACAGAGCTGTTTCTTATATTCACCTAGGAGAAAGTACAAAATATTTGTGTAAAAAAACAGATACCACAGATGTAATTACCATCCCAGCTTTCTCAAAGATCTGTGCTAGCTCTCCATTCCATGGGGAAACCTGGTCCCACTATTCCCTCCTACTTTTGTCCTGGTTATGTTTAGCTCAGAGGCAGGAAATGAAACATCATCCTACTCAAAGCCAATTTACTTCCGAGAGGAAGAAAAAGAATAGATTCATTTTTTTACACTTTTCACATTCTCAGTTAAGTAATTCATACTTATATACCATATGTTTTCAAATAGTCTGAAAACACACAGCTAAGTTGCATGGATTTTAATTTAAAGCTGTCATATATTATTAGATTACCTCAGGACATCCATGAGCATCCCGGCTCCTGTGCTGAAGGCTTTGTGGAAAAAGAAGAAAACATCACACTGATATCAACATTCCAGAAAAAAACCCCTGCATGTGAAAACATTTAAGTGCTTAAAAAGCAATCTGACAAGTTTTATCATATGAAAATGTAAACTAGATGATGAATTTTCTCCGAAGTTTGTTCTATCCTATGCATTTCACTTCTTGAATGGATAGATCATAGTCTTTCTCAGGATATAAAACATTTAGCTTTTGGAACTTATGCCTCAGGATAAACAAACCATTTCAAGAGAATGAAGACATTAGCAGGAATTCAATTCAAAGCAACCAGAGCTTGTTTTAATGGATTTTCAATCACCTTCCATAATGGCAGAAAACCCTTGAAGGCTTCTGATATGTTAGAAGTGAAATCTGCCCCCAATCTCTGTTTGTCTCAACTGCCCTCTGCTAATCTGAAGTGCAAATAAAAGTGAAGGCCCTGATTTCAACCTTGCAAGATCACCCAAGGTCTTTTTCAAGAAAACATAATCAGCCACCTTCTTTTCTGACAGTCACCCATTTAGTTGACCTTGGGAGGCCAGCAGATGTGGTTTGCATTTTAGCAAGGCTTTTGACACTGTCTCTCAGAGTGTCCTTCTGGACAGAAGGTCCAGCACACAGCTAGACAAGTCTGTAGTATGATGGGTGAGTAAGTGGCTGATGGTTTGGGCTCAGAGAGTCACACTTAATCCAATTGCTTCAATCTGGTGGCCAGTTGAGTTCCACAGAGCTCAATTTTAGTGCCAGTGCTCTTTAATATTTTTATAAATGATCTGGATACGTTATGGTTGTCAACCATACTAAACCAGGAAAAGCTGTGAACACCCTTGAGGGTGGAGAAGTCACACAAGAGATTCTAGATGGACTAGAGAGCTGGGCAGTCACCAGCTCTATGAAATTTAATGAGAGCAAGTGCAGGATTCTTCACCTGGGATGAGGAAATCTTGGTGACCAGCATACAACATGAGGAAATGGAAAGGAGCTGTGTCACAGGAAGCTCAGGTTGAACACTAGGAAGAGGCTCTTAGAGAGGGTGGCTGGGCACTGGAAAGGGCTCCCCAAGGAAGTGGTCATGGCATCAAGCCTGCTGGAGTTCAAGGATTGTCTGAATGACACTTAGTCATATGCTTTAGTTTTAGTCCTGTGAGGAGCAGGGAGTTGGACTTGTTAACCCTTGTGGGACCCTTTCAACTTGAGATATTCTGTAATTCTATGAACTTACCAAAAGATACCTGAACAGCCATCACATACAAAGGGAAGAAAATCTGAAACAAAGAGATTTGTTTTCAGTTAAGACAACATGGTTGTTGTTTTGCTAATAGTTTCTCACTTAATTTCCACACGATTAACTTTTGCTTACCAACATCACAGGGTAGGTATCCTTATAAGAATACATAGCAACTGCATCTATACTTTAGCTAGAATTGGCTTTTGTTGACTCCCTTAATAAGTATTACAGAAAAACATATGAGCAGGTAAATCATATACATTCCAGAAGCTGGAATTAGGTTTTAAATTCAGATTTTTTCACCATCAAGCTATGACACTGGAACATTTGGCTAGCCATCAAAATGACTAGTTATGTTAAAAGCTGAATTTATTGAGAGACTCCTCAGAACACTATTTACTGACTGTGAACAATCTACATTTTATTTTATGAGGTGCCAATGAGGAGATGCTGGCTCTTTGGAAGGAAGTCATAATGATCCTGCTGCATTCTTCACATCATATTGAATGTACTGACCTTGCATGATTAAAACTGCACACACTTCCTAAGCCTCTGTACACATGCCCTGTCTACGACATAAATTCTTACAGATAAAGTCACTTGACTGTCTGCCGAACTCAACCACATCATTAATGACAGCAAATACCAGGTCCAGACCACTACTCTGCTTCTCCATCCTTTGGATTTTATGCTGAGAGACCCCATGCAACTGGACCACGCAGCTCACGTCACGATCGTCTCGATCCCTTAATCTCTGAGTGGTCCCTCAAAAAGCTTTCCGTACAGGCGGTTCTGCGGCTTCTTTCTGAGAAGTTACATTTCCAGTCACACTTCTCCGAGATCACTGAAGGCAAGCAAGCGTGAGGAAGGGGGAAGAGGGCTATTACCCACCCAGTGACAACCGAGGTGACAGGCGCTGGCACTGGACCGTGCAGGGCTGCAGCACAGAGGAATCCCCGAGCGGGCGGGCACCCCTCGCAACCCCTGCACCGTCCCCGGCCCACCATCCCCACCATCTCCGCCAGGACCTGCCGCGTTCTTCCTTACCGAGCTGGCGGCACTCGGGCACCCCGCAGTGCTGTCCCACCTGCAGCTCCGCCATGTCCGCGGCACGCAAGAGGCGGAGACGCGGCGGGGCGGACGGAGACGC
>VWYI01009427.1:0-40729 GCA_013399455.1 Anthoscopus minutus
GTTACACCTTGCACTGCAGCCCGAGACACAGCTCAACCTTACCTTGATCACCTTTTCAGCAAAGGCTGAAATTTGCCCCTCTGTTGCGTTAGCACAAAATCTTGTGTTAGTTTCTTACAGAGAACTCTTTGCAGAACAAGCAGATGTCCTAAACATCTGATCCTTGTAGAATACAGCAACAATTACAAACATGAAAAGGATTTTTCTGTCTTGCAAAGCTGCACACACGCAGTTACCCTTCCATGAAGATATCCATAATTCAGTGCCAAAGAGCCCAGGTCTTGGGAATGCTTTAAAATGTCCTAGAAATTAAAATCACACAGCTTTAGCTCTGGTCCCAGCTAATGGCTGTGGCTCCCTCTGTGGCTCCCTGACAGGAGTAGGGGATCAGACAGACATCTGATAGAGTATGTAATGTACTTGTGACAGAGCTGCAAGTAGTTTTGAGGAGTTTGTGCAGAAAAATTCATGTCGCCAGAGGTTTATGTCCAAAAAGGAGACAGAGGAGTCCAGTCACTTTATTCATGAACAAACTGAGAGGCCATGGGGTCTCTCAGATTGTTGGAGGATACAGCCTCCTTTTTATCCTAATTTTCCCAGCCTCATCACCCTCTCTCTTCCCCACTATCTAAGGTACTTGGAAGGTAGACTTCCCAATCTGCCTACTGGATGTCCCCCTTAATAGGCAACTCCCTGTATAGCACACAATACATGATTATTAAACTTAGCTTCACGTCCACCCTGGGCAGGAAATATTCATAACCCTATTAAGTCTTTGTTATTCTTTCCAAAATTCAGTTTAGCATGACCTTGGCTGAGCAGCAGTCTATATCAATTAGTAATATTTTCTGAAATGGATGTTTTCTCCCATTTCTTCCTTATCTACATGTCTCTGGCCCTGTCTACAAGCAGATTCACACAATCTGTAAAGACACATTCATCTTACTTCTTTCAGGTTAAATAGTGTTGAGAAAAACTTCAGGTAGTAGAACCCACAAGAGTTCTAAGGTGAATATTTGTTCAACACATGCCGTAAAATGCCTCAACGGCCCAGCAACTGCAAAGGCTTTTTTCATGGTCGTTATTAAAGAAATGATTTAATATTGAGAATCTCCCGGTCTGATGGGAGTTGCTCTCTGCTGGGGGCACACGAATTTACACATGGATCCAGTGAGAGGCTTTGCGGGCTGAGAGAGGCTGCGGGAGGCAGGCGGGGCAGGTCCACGTGCGGGAGGTCAGCGGGTGCGGGAGGCCGGGGCCGGAAGGTGTCGGGATGCGGGTGCCGGAGGTCACTGGGTGCGAGAGGTACAGCGGGTGCGGGAGGCCGGGGCCGGAAGGTGTCGGGATGCGGGTGCCGGAGGTCACTGGGTGCGAGAGGTCAGCGGGTGCGGGAGGCCGGGAGCAAGAGGTCGGGAGCGGGTGCCAGAGGTCAGCGGGGGCGGGAGAGCGGTGCGCGCCCCGAGCGGCCCCCGGCTGCGAGCGCCAAACGGAGCNGGAAAGGTGAGCGCGGCGCGGCCTCCGTCGCGTCGCGGGGCCCCCGCAGGGCCCGCCGCCCTTCACGCCTCTCTCTCCTTCTCTCCCTCAGTGCTGGCGCTGCAGGCCCGGAAGAAGCGGACCAAAGCCAAGAAGGACAAGGCCCAGAGGAAGTAAGTGCGGCCGCGGCTCCTTTCAGGCGGCATCTCCCGCCGGCACTGCCGCCTCTTTGTTCCCCCCCCCCCCGCCCCCCCCNACTGCCGCCTCTTTGTTCCCCCCCCCCGGCCCTCCCCGTGGGGAAGGGGCTGCCGGGCCCGGCGGCCCGGAGGGCGCTCGGGGCAGAGGAAGAGGAAGGTGCGAGCCCCCGGGGCTGGGCAGGTTTTGAACCGGAGTTAACCGAGCGCACGCTTCGGGCGCGGGCAGCAGCGGAGCCGGCGCCGCGCGTGGCCCGGGGCGGCCGTTTTGCTGCCCCGCTCTGGCCAGCTCCGCTCGCCGGGTCCGGTCGTGGCTCCTTGGGCTCGACGGGGAACCGGAGGCTCTGCCTTCCCTGCTGCTCCCCGGAACCCGGCCATGGAGTTGCGATGGTGCTTAGAGATGGAGCTCCGGGTGATGGGCTGCCCTTGCCAGCTCCCCTTGGCCGCGGGCTGTGCCCCGGAGGGAGTTGTCAAAATCGCCTCTCTGCAGTCCCCAAGACACTTCAGCAACTGCCGGATTTATGAACCAGGTTTTCTCAACTCTCTTGACTCTTTCCCCCTGAGATTTTTTTTCCCCCCTTAAATCTTGCTGAAAGAATGCCGTGGTGTGTTGTTTACTTCGTTCTCTAACTTTGATGCTCTCGTGTGGCTTCTCTCCTACCACAGGAATGTCACGAGTCTTTATGTGTGGGGAACTTTTGGAGGCAGATGTAAAAATTAGAAGAACTCGAGTAAATACTAAACAATGGCTTTCAGCAGGCTGCACTAAGGGGCTGTGTTCAGTGCTGCTCATGGATTCCTTTCTACGGAAAGGTGATGTAAATCCTGGAGCTGGTTCTGTATACTCCATAAAATGCTGCTTACTTCTGTAAAAATCTCTGGTGACTCAGGATGTTTTCTCCTCGAAGGTGCTTAGGAACCAAAGATAGTTAGTAAATAAGCCTTTGGCTTTGGGGATTTTTCTTTGGGCCTACAGTAATGCTTTCTCAGTCACTTCCTCAGGCACATCACAGGGATTTAAAATATTGTTTTGTTTTTGCCTCCAGCCACAGTGTCAGTGATTTTGAGATGAGGCTTTTGAAGAGTGAGGAGCCTTAACCAAAGTATTTGGGTGACATGCATTATGATTTCATGCTATTCCATACATATTTCTTGAAGGTAGCATTAGAACAGTTTTTTAAATGTTCTCCTCCTCTAATTTCTGTATGAGTAATCTATTGTCTAATTCTATACGTGTTACTCTTTTTTTTCTTTCTCTAGCTGCAGACCAGCAATACTGACTCTGCCAACAGAGTCCACAGTGCAGCTGGGAAGGTTAATTTCTGTGTAGATATTGAGGTTGCTGAATGATAACTTTCAGAGCTGACATGTTAGGGGTTTTTTATAAATCTTTTTTTACCCACATATTGAGGACAGGTTAAATGCACTGGTGGTTAGCTCTTGATATTGCCACTAACCTTGATTTGAGTGCAGAGCCATGCTATTTGTCAAATGCTGTGTTTATATTCTTACACTTCATGCTTCAGCTCTTTTCTCTGGTACCATAAGTTTATTGGATTGTATCTCACAAATTAAAGAAATTTGCATGTGCTTCATGTTGTGCAACTAAATTAACTCAGTGTCAGTCTCTCACTTTAGGTACAGTTCCACAACATTTATTCTATTTAAATACAAAGCTGCTCTACTTAAATCTTCTAAAATAGGCTTAACTGGGTTGTTTCATTATTTTCCATAAAATCTATACTTGAAACCACATGCAATGTACTTTTAATATCTGGTGTTCTATGATAGTTTAGATCACACATGCAATTTTTTTCTGTAATATATTTTTTCTTTACATTTGTAGTAAAAAGCTTGAAATAATGATTTTAAAATGATGTTGATTTTAGTATTTTGAATTATTATAACAAAATGCAGAGAATTTTCTGAAGGGATTTAAACCAATTCAAAATATCTTTCATTTTAAAAATGAACTACACCTGCTTTAAGTTTACCTATCAATCTAGTATCATTAAAAAGGAGAAAAAAAAAACCCTTGGAAGAGTTAAAAGAAACTAGAAAGTTACTTATTTTTTTAATCATCCAGTAGTTAATATTGCTGTGTGTTTGGCTCAGATGAGATGTTGAAACTGATGATTTACAGAAACACCTTGTAAATACTAATTATGGTTTTGTGTATAAGCTTTTTAAATTATGGTTCAGTGTATAAGCTCTTTTATAGGAAATGAATATATATTTTTGAAATTAATATATATTTTTGAAATGAATATATATTTTTATAGGAACATCAATCACATTCTTAATTTTCTGCAAATTCGGGATGATCCTTTTTCTTTCACTTCTTCCTGTCTGAAAAGTTTCGTTTTATATCAACAAAGTAGAGAATGCATTTATCCTAACACTCTTTTTGTAGAAAGAGAGCAGGCAGAGTTTCTTGGAATTCTGAAGGTGAGATAACCTGTAATTTCCCAATCCAATAAAACTACTGCAAATCTTTTGGTAATTTGGAAGATTCATTAAACCAGCTGTCTCAGCTCAGGAAGCTGCCACTTGCCAGGCCTGCCTGTTGGTTCCTTTTCTGCCACTTGGGAGAAAGTCCTGGCTGTATACCTTTGTTCAGGGGTCATTTCTGTGAGCACTGAGGAGCAGGGCAGGGCCAGCTGAGTGCCCTGGAGGAACAAAATGCAAGCTCAGATACAGGATGATCCTGACTTCTAATATTGACTGTTAGTGGGTTACTTTGTGGCCTTGAGTGAAGAATTGATTTTAGTTTCTTAGTTTCACTTTTTTTCCACTAAAAAGGCAAGAAATATGAATTAAAGCTGATTTAATCTATTTTTAGAAAATGTTAGGCTTTATTTACTGTTAAGAATGTCAGAAGATCTGCATATCAGAAGCAATTGCTAACAGAAGTTTGGTAGGTAGGTTCCTGCAGTTTGTGTTGCTGCCCAAAGGTAGCTTTTCCAAAAGCTGTCTGGAGAAGAATGTGATGTATTAAAGTTACCATTTCTTGAGGCGTGAACCTCTTTGATGCTAACAGTCAGTGAAATCCTGAAGGCACTCAAAAAACCTGTCTTTAAAAATGCGCCTGTGGGCTTGCAAGCTTTTTTTCCTACCAGAGCTTTAGTAACTTCAACTGTAAAGTCTTCAGACAGCAGTAGCTGGTGAGGTGCATTCAGGTAGCTGGTTTTGCCCAGTTCTGCATTTTTGACAAGACTTTTACTGTGTCTTTGGAGTCCATCATAGGTGGACTGATGTGTTGGATATAATACTTGCCCTGGTTCTTTGGAGGTGGGGGAAATGCACAGTGCTTTCCTGGGAACACTTCATTTACTAGTTTTCCTTGTATTCTGTGGAATTGCAAACATAATTCTCTGTGTTCTGGTGTTTCATAAGCTGTCCTGGATGGAGATGTGCCAGGAAGGTGTGATGGCTGTGCCAACAGTTCAGCCTTTCACCCCTGCTCTGTGCACAGGTGTGCTGGGAACACTGTAATGCCTTGGTGCAGCAGAGTGGGCTCTGTTCAGGAAGCAGAGCAGGCTGGCAGGAGATCATCAGCTGGATTTTTCTGAACACCCCAGGTGCTGTTGGGTTGGGAATGTTGCTTTATTAGCTCTTGTTCAGAAGTGATGCTGCAGCAAGGCTTCTGTCTGCTTGCATTTGAAAGAGATTCGTGTTCATAGAATCACAGAGGCTGGAAAAGCCCTCCAGGATCATCACATCCCACCTGGGACCAGTCCCCACCTTGTCAACCATACCAGGGCACTGGGTGCCACATCCAGGTGTTTCTTGAACATCTCCTGGGATGGTGACTCCACCACCTCCCTGGGCAGCCCATTCCAATGTTTGACAACCCTTTCCATGGAGAAATTCCTTCTGAGAAGTTCTTCTTCATGTCATACTCTGTAAGACTGCAGTATGTGAGCAAAAGCCAAATACATAAGGAAAATCTGGTATTTACTTCAGAACTGTGCTTCTGTTTGAAAACACCAGTTTGAACTAAAATATATTTGTATTTTACTGATGTCTCAGGCAATTTGTAATGGAATTGGGGATTTGCTACAGTTAGATCCCAGCTGCTAGTAAAATACTGTGGATTTTTTCTGTCTGTGTTCTATGTTGCAAGGCCTCAGCAGTGCAAACTGTTTTCTTTGTCCTAGGAGAAAATTACTCCTTTAGTTACTGCTGAGATTAAGCCAGAATTTAGAAACTAGTCTGGAACACACATCTATGTTCAAAGCAGAAGATGCAGAAACAGGCAAGAGACTTGAAGAAAAAATGTTATATTACAGCTCATTTCTCTGAAATGAAGAAAATAAGTGCGCTATGTATAACTAGGCTATGGGTCTGTGTAATGTATAGGTGGTGAGTATTTCAGTGGCAAGCCCAAAGGATAATCTGGTTTCATCAAATTCAGCATTTTCTGTGTTTCAGGAAAAGTTGTTATATTCATGTATAAAACCACTAGTTCTGTGTAAGGGGTGTTGAACCAATTGTGCTTCAAAGCAGAACATTTTATTGCTGTAAACATGAATATCTACAAAAGCAGTGGCAGCCATGAGGTATGTGGCTTTTTCTGGAAAATGTGCATGATCTGATCTTCTTTCTGCTAATTCTGCATGCCCTGGTGATTTTAATCATTTCTTACAGGCTCTACTGAGTGGGAGATATTTTTTCACAGGACTTTCAATAGATCCTCTGTCTCCTCTACTCCTGCAGGGAAGCAGTGGCAGAGCTCAGTTAGTGGTCTTGCTTTCTCCCTATTTCTTCCTAAATGCCTGCAATATTCATTATTTTCAAGAAGCTGTTTTATCACTACCTGGAAATTTCTGGCAAGACTCTTGATGTGTGGTAAAGCCTCACTTCTTCCTCCTCTCTAAAACTGCTATGAAAAGAGACACAGTTGGTAGTTTTTTCATCTATGCAGTCTGGGGAGCAGAAAATTCTCAAGGTGTGATAGTTTCCAGTTGGTTTTTGTTGTATCACTTCTGTCTTTGTGGAGCCCTGGAGTTCTGACATCTCTCTCATGTTCTTCCTCAACTTATTGAAAGCTTTGCCTGAGATCAGGATCCTGGATTATGTTTTCCTCACTTATCTTTCTTAACTATTTTGAACATAAGCTTGAGTCAGAATGCATTGCCCTCATCATTTTTTCATTTAAATACAGAAGTGATTATCAGACCATGACAGGACACAACTGAAATCTACTGGTTTCCATGGAAGTCCCTTGGTTTGTGATAGCTGGAACAGCAGACAGTTGTACAAACAGTTTGTTAAGTGCTTGTGTGGGGGAGTGGGGATGGGAAGTAAGAAAATTGATTGCCTGTTATTTGTGTTTTAATACCTTTCTCATGTGAAAGCCAGTACTTATCTTCAAACTGAGCTCCCACAGATCTGCTAATCAAAAGTATGTCTTGGTGCCTGTGAGTGCTGTTATTTAAAAACTAAATGTTTGATCATCTCCAGTCTTCTTTTAGATTCTTGTCAGTGGTTGCTTGTCATCCTGTTGCTCTGGGATGAGTGCTCGATAGCAGCAAGTATTGTGGATCTGCCCTACTGGTGGAAAACACCACTTACTTATTTAGTAAAATAGGGATGCAACAGTGAATGAATTGCAGTAATAACAAAATAACATGGACTGTAGACTCATAAGTCCCCCACCATCGATGATTTATAATTTCCCTCAAAATAGATTAATTTCTTGAGCAGAAAAGCTGGCTGCTTACAAGCAGGAAAACACTACCATTATTTCAGACCTGAATTCATCCTGAACTTGTGTGTAGTCAGTTACCATATTCATTGAGCATGAGGTTTGCCAGCAGACCTGTGTGTGAGCACTCATTCTCACTAAAATGTGCCTTAACATGATCTGGAAATTACAGGCACACTAAGAAATAGTAATGAGATGCAGCCTGCAAGCATTCTTCCTTAAAGAGACATTGTCTCCATGCACAGATGTGGAAATGGGAGAGGGATTTTAAATCCTGGCTTTTCACCATGCCATATGGAGCTTCTTCTCAAGTGAAAAGATGGAATCCTTAAGTGAGATCTTGCTGTACTGGGTGTAGAGCCCAGTAAATCATTGGCTGGATGGTTAAAGTGGAAAGAAGAGTCGTGGGCTGTGTTTGCAGTGCCTTTATCTGGTGCCTGCAGTTGGAGCTGGGTTCGTCATTGCTCTTGTGCTCACTTGAATTGAGTTCTGCTTGGGGGCGTTTCATGTGTGTAATTTGAGCTCACCAATGAGGGGTGACACTGCTTGTAAAGATTGTTGTAGGCGACTTAAAATTAGGAAAGCATTTCCCTTCCGTTTCTTGCAGATGGGCGTCATCTTTGCAAATATCAAGGGAGAGGCAGACAGAGAGGAGCAAGGAGAGTAATAATTTTTTTATTAGTATATATTTAAAGATGATGGGTGTGACAAAAGTGATTTGGCCTAAATGTACTTTGCTTTCCTTGCTTGAGGGTGGAAGGAGTCTGCTTTTGTATCTATTCAAGGCAAGTAGTTAGGTAGTATGGTCAGTATTTCTCCTGTTTTAGGGAGAAGGAAAAATCTTTTCTCTCCAAAACAGAGTTTTCAAGTCACTCTTAATGCTCTTGAACAGGAGAACCAAACACTTCCTTTCAAGTGTTTTTGGGGTTTTTTTTTTTTAATACAAGTTATTGAAGCAGAGAGAACATGTTCGGAGTGTTGATGGTGAAGTTGAGTGTGGAGACTTGGCTGTGTGTCTGGTAATTCATGGAGGGCACCCTTCCTTCTCTGGAGATTTGTAAGAACCCACATTGTGTGGCTGAGATCTCATTTTTTCCCTTACCAGATAAGTGATTCCACTGAAAATTGGCAAGAGAATTCCACAGTGTTTTTCCAAACTGCTTTAACACCTTCTGTAAGGAACAAATGAGTGACTCAAAACTTAGCTCCTGCAAACAGCTCTTTACCATCCCTGCTGTGCATTGCAGGGGTTGGGCGATGTCTTCAGTGAACATGAAGCAAAGTCTTGTCTACAGTGGAAAATTTTGAATGTTTTTTAGCTCCTTTTCTAATATGAAGAGGTTTGGCAATGTTAAACTATTAAAAGCATATTCAGACTTCTGTGAGCTTTTAAGGTGAAAGTATTTTAGACATACAACTGGATTAAGACGAATCTTAAAGCCTCTTGCTTTAAAAGTGCAGGGGCACCTTCAGTGTGTCTTCCACTAATGAAGTCCCCCGTAGGAGAGAAATCTAAATTGTTACTGGCTATGTCACATTGTTGCTGACTTGTTTCCCCTGTCACTTACATAAACCAGCAGGATAAACAGGCACAGGAAATGACTGGGAATTGTACATTGTTGGAAGATGATGTTAAGTACTAAGTACCCACTGCAGTGAAAAATACTCAGTTCAACTTTTAAAGAAGATTGGACTCCTCCTGGTTGTTTTGTCATTTTAAGCATAAAGGATAAGTTTTTCTTGTAACTCTGGAAGGAGAAGTGTGGAATTACTTCAGAAAATTCATTTTTCCTTTGAACGCCCTTTCCCTGCTGCGTGATTGTGCTGGAATTCCTCTATCAAAAGGAATTGCGCTGTCGACAATTACCATGATCCCTGTCTTCATCCCAGCTTTGAATCCACTGGGCTGTTAAATAGGCAAATAAAACCGGCTGGTTCAGGAAGATGAAACAAAGTATCTGCCTGAATTTCTAATTTCATTAGAGGGAAGAAGAGGCATGTAGACATCAAGAGGAGGGGATGAATCTTTATGCTCACCCCCCTGACATGACTGAATTTGCAGGAAGATCAGCTGAGAGCAAGCCCCAGCCTTGCTGCACGGCCCTTCACCTGCAATGCAGTGCTGGGCAGCTGCAGCTGGGTACTGGAGGCAAATCCCTCTTCTCCTTCACTCTTGCACAAAGCTTTGCTGCATTTGAGGAGAACCAGCCCCTCTGCTGCTGCTGATGTCCCCCTCCTTCCCCAGCGCTGTGCTGTCGGATTTTTGATGGCTTTTTCGAAAACTATTGGGCTGTCTTTGGGAATATCTTTATCCATGGGAGGCCGTGCTTCTTGCAGGTAGGTTCCTCTCCCTAATTTTCTTGTGAATTTGCAGTTCTTCAGGGAATAAGGACTTTTGGGAGGGTCTGGCTAGATATGGATTCACACAAATTCCTAAGAAGACTTAGCATTTTGCCTTAGCTTTGCTGTTCCACATTGTTTTTCTTAAGTAATATATTGCTGTGTAGTTGTAGAGAGACCCTGCAGATCCAGTTCATTCTGATGATTAATTAGCACAATGAGAGAGCAAAAGGAAAAGGTGATCACAGTGTTCTTCTGTAGATCAGAGGTGGCTATAAAAAGAAAAAGTACCTTAGAACACTTAGCTTTTAATGTGTAAACAATAATTTAGTATAGGATTTTTATATACTTTATCTGCATTTTGCAATTTTGACAACAGCTGTTTCAGCTGTCACCTCTAAATACTTAGTATGAATTTTTCTGCTGTATTTAACAGCCTTTTGTGCCATTTTGTGAGTAAAGCAGACAGATGAGGTTTGTGCTTTTGTATATCATTTTTTTTAGGTATTAATACGTATCCTGCCCTGATTCATTCTCTCTTAATCTCTACGTTTGGCTGACGTGGTCATTTCAGGGGAAGAACAGAGTGGTGTGTGGTAGCATCAAACAAATTTTCACAGCAAGGCGAAAGGAATGAGGTGGATTTTGGAGGTGATTTCATAAAGGGAAATAGCACTATACAGATGTGTATGACCTGAATTTGGCTTTCCTACATTAGTTGGTATCATAGACCCTAATGCAGAAATGAAGAGCTTTTGGATCTCCCTGAAAGACTCAGCTGCAGACTCCAGGGTGTGTCGTGTGTGAAACTGCCAGCAGCAGGATTCGTCAGCCCCTTAGGAGGGGCGCAGAAAGCTTCCAGGAGAATGGGCTTTAGTGCTTCCAGTAACTTCTTCCTTCATGCATGGAACTGCTATTATTGAAAAGCACTGGGACTGCAGAATGGTGTGATGTGTCTTTCTGCATCACTGCCACTTAAGGGGAATTTTCTTTTGAGTGCTTTTTAATCCTGTACATCCTGTGCAGTTAAAAATGTGAAAATCCTGAAACAGCACTGGGGAGAATTACTCTTTGCTGCTTGTGCTATGTATGAGGTTCCTGGCTTAAAATCTATCTTGTTCCTGTTCTCTTTACCCTGTCTATAAGATTAATTATCTACAAGCATCTAATCTCCCCTTCAACCATGCTGTCTATGGCCATTTCTTACCTTTGCTGCCTGCTCTTAATTTGGGGATAATGTGTGACTTTATTTGTGTCTCAATTGTCCCCAAAGGAATGCAGCAATTTTAAAGAAGCTTTTCGACCTCTAAGACTTTCTGTACCCCCTCCTGCAGGTTTCCTTCTTCCTACCCCTACCTTATAATTTTGAACTAAAAAATCTAAATGCTAAATGTCTTGGGGCTGTATCAAGCTGCAGGGTTGTTAATAAAAGCCTAATTAGCCTGGCAGTCTTTGGTTTGTGATTTGAGACCACTAAGCTGTTCGTGAATTTAAAAAATCAGCAGGACTTACCAACAACAGACTGAAAGTAAATGTCTGGTGATGGGTTGTACCTTAAATGACCTTTGTAGCTCTTCCTTACTTAAATGAACTTGAGTTGTGGATTTTAAGTGGCTGCAAATTTAGTCATCATCAGATTGGAACGCAAGATTTTTCCCTTTTTATGATGTTTAAGATGGCTGTAGTCTGAGTGTGTTAGCAGTGTGTTTAGTGTGTGAAGTCTCAGCAGAGTGCATGTGTATTAGGTCAGTGCTGAACATTCATTCTACTGTACAGCTATTCCAAATGAAAATACTACATTTTTCCCGTGGATTAAGATGGCATCGTATCAGTATGAGCCTGATAGGATGTGCAGGACTCCAGCTCAGGACTGAGTTGTGAAAACTGCATCTGAGGGCCTGTTTATGTTGCTGGCATAGCCACTGGGTGGGCAGTTCCTCCTTGCAGCAAAGTGAGCTGAATTTGAGAGAGGATGCTGGAAGGCACCAGTGTTATCTGCTACTTCCCTGCAACAATAGTTTCAATACAAGAAACTTCCGCTAATTCAGAACTCTCTGTAAAGAATGTTATCTCATGCTTGTGTGTCACTGCTGTAATGAAGTTTGCTGCCCACTTCTTTGGACAACTCCAGCTTGTGTTAATATCTCATGCTTCTGAGGAAAGAAAACTTCATATTGGTATCTTGCAGTACTTTGCCCTTAAATCCTGCCAAAGCAAATGGTCTGTAGGCATTGTTTTCATTATAAATATTTGCTTTATGCAGAAGGATCTTGAATCTTTGTAGGCATTTAATTGTTCCCTGTAATGCTTTGTAAAGTAAATAAATTACCTGATTTTGGTATTAGCCTTTCATGAGCTGTTTGGCTGTGATCATTGTGATGCCATGAAAGAACTGAGATATGGGAGATGTTTTATTTGGGGAGCACAGCCTGAGTGTGAGAGCGCAGAGGTGGCCTTTGCTGACACGGCCTTCACAAGCAAGAACTCAGAGTAGCATGTTTGGTGGAAAGTTAAACACATAAAATGAACACCTTTATTTATGAATGTGGGAGTGAAAAACCTCCACTAGTGCACTTAGTGCCTGATTCCAATCCCTCTGCAATCACAAGCTCTCAGGAGGGTTTACTGAACATCTGCTCTGCGTCCTCCCACTCTCTGTAGTTCAGACAACTGTAATAAACTTTGGGTCTTGAGTAAAAAGATGAACTAAAAATGCAGCCTACCCCTTGAGAACAGGAGAAATAAATGTCAAGATTAGGGGTTCTAGTGTTCTAAAGTGTTAGAAGCAGAAGGACTGTTAAATATTCATTTGACCTTGAATATGAAAGGCACAAAGGGCCACAAGTTCTAAAACACTGGTTAACTTTTTTTTTCCAAAGAATGTAAAAAGTAGCTGATGTTAGTCTTGAAAGATTAGTTGAATTTTCAAGTTTTACCTAGGATAACAAATAAAATAGAAATCTGCTTTAGAGAAAGGCAGAGAAGGAGTTCAGAGGCTATTATTTGGATGGGATCACTAAGCTTTTAAATCTGTCTTGTCTGGACTTTTCTTGGTTCCACTATGAAAGTGGATCTAGGCCATTAAGGTGCATTTCTCACTAATACCCAAGAATTTATTTCTGACCACTTTTATCTTAGCTTAGGAATAAAAGCACTGGCATGTGAATAGCTTTCCTGAAGGGTGAATATTGCATCTCCATCCTCAGCAGTCCCTCATGTGCTGTAGAAGCTGTGGAGTTGAGGAATATTGTGTGTGGTGTGCTCTGTGTGGGAGCTGTGCAGTGGGAGATGTGCAGAATGTTCTTTGTGGGAGATGTGCAGTGGCAGATGTGCAGTGTGATCTCTTTCAGACCTGACACCCAGCACCGGGGCCCTGCTGCTCATTCTGAGAGTGATCTTCCAGAGCAGGAGGAGGAAATCCTGGGATCAGATGATGATGAGCAAGAGGATCCAAATGATTACTGTAAAGGTGAGCACTTGGCTGTGAACAACCAAGCAAGATTTTCAATGCAATCAAGGAATCCCCTCCATTTCCCATTTGCAGTGGAGAATGCAAATAGACTCCCTCTTAATTTAAGACTGCTTTGAAACTGCATGATGATAATATTTTTCAAGCCAACATGAAATGGAGAAGCTCATCTCCAAGTTTCCCTCTGTTATCGGTCAAGATCTGACTTGCAGAGCAGTTTTTAATGCATAAGTTTAAAACTGGTAACTTTACCTCTGTAGCAGAGGGCTTTCAATATTGATAAAAGCAAGTAGGCATTTAATTCTTTTTTTTTTATTTCATTGTAAAAGGGAGGCTTTCAAATCCTTTTCATATTCTTTGGTTTTCTTTTGAAGGTCAGATCATTATCTTGATTTCCATTTTACAGAAAAATTTGTTTCTGCAAATAGCCTTCCCCTGTTTCTCCGAGCAGAAAAGAAATATAGAGCAAATGAAAATCACAGTTTCTTCTCTCTGTTCTGTTTTCTGCCAGTTCCATCTTTGGCTTTTCATGCTTTTGCTTCTGTGATGGAATCCCCCTGCGTGGTTAGTAGCTTGAGAGATATGAAGGGTGCAGAGGAAACTTTCCTGTTTTCAGTGCCAGAGTGCCTTTCAGTAGTGAAAATGGGAAGGAAAACGGTTGGGATCTTGGGTGCAGTACCTATTCCACGTTCTAGGGTCAGAGCATGCAGAAGCAATGCTGATATTTTGCTGGAAGATTCTGTTACCATCACAATCTCTGTTTTCCAAAGACAGTCAGCCTAGCAGACTTCAGGTATTTTCAGTGAGGAAGTACTTGGAGGTGCTGCAGTGATTGTGATGCTTGTTCCCCACACCTGCTCTCTGATGTTTGTGTTTTTCTAGGGGGTTACCACCTTGTGAAAATAGGAGATCTCTTCAATGGGCGTTACCACGTCATTCGGAAGCTTGGATGGGGCCACTTCTCCACCGTGTGGCTGGCTTGGGACATCCAGTAAGTGCTCCTGCTCCAGCTGCTGTTCCTGCCAGTAATGCACAAACCTGAACAGAAAACATCCTTTTAGATGAAAACACAAAGCATTAGCTTCCCCATCCTAGCACAGGAGTTTCTTCTGATATTGTGCATACAAGTGTGTGGGAGGGAACTTAACAGGACAAACCAAATTTATGGGAAGAGCTGTGTTCAGTCTCTGACCTATTGTTCCATGTATTGTTCAATCTTTTGTTAAAAAAGACTCAAAGAACAGTTGAGTGTTTAAACCTTATTTTTCCATGATAAAAAATTCTCATGCATGGAAAATACTTGGGATAATCCTGGAGAGTGAGTTCTTTGTATGAGCATTAACAGTTCCAAATTTACTTGCTGTGTGTGCACAGAGGGAGGAGATTTGTGGCAATGAAGGTGGTGAAGAGTGCAGAGCACTACACAGAAACAGCACTGGATGAAATCAAGTTGCTAAAATCGGTGAGTGCCTGAGTTGGGCTCAATTTTATTTTACTCTTTTTTTTTTTCCCATTTTTGGGGACTTTGCATTTGTCACGTGCCTGATATTTCCAGATCATGAGGAATTTGTGTAGAAACAGTGCAGTGGATCTGACATCAAAAGAACCTTTTTTCTCTGCAGGTCCGCAACAGTGATCCAAATGATCCAAGCAAAGAGAGAGTTGTTCAGTTATTGGATGACTTCAAGATTTCAGGAGTGAATGGTTCCCGTATCCTTTTGTGGAATAAAAGCCAGGAATTGCAGAAAGATGGGAGTTGCTTGGGCAGCTGCCTTGCTTTGGTAAGCAATGCCCAGGCATCCCTTTCCCTGCCCAAGGAAACCTGTAGAAGGATCTGCCTCCAGACTGCCTGCTGAGCTCAGATCCAGAGTGATGATTCAGTCTGGTGTAATTTGTGTCAGCACTGCTTGGTTGTGCTTTTAATGTTCTGCCACCAATTTGTGAATCAGGACTGAGTGGCTGTGTCAGAGGTACATTTGAGGTAGGAGAGCCCATCTATCTCAACCCCTCAATTTTGCAAGCAGCCTGTTAACAACCTGTTATTTCAGTAAAGCAGTCCAGCATGTTAAAATCAGTAGCTGAAAATAGCGAATGAGCCATCTATAACTTGAAAATAAGCTTGGTTTCTAGTAATGGAAACATCTTACTTTGTAATTTGTCAGAATTGTTAGGATGTTTGCAGTGGATTGCTTTGACAGTGGCCTGTAGTTCTGGGAACAGCCTTCTCAGAGGTAGTGATTTATAGCAAGTGATAATAATGGATCCTCAGAATTTGAAAGTTGGACTTCTGTGCATTGTTTTCACGTTGAGATAAGTTAGATTTTATTTCAGTGAGAATTGCTGGGCTGCTTGAGAGAATTGAGCTGTAGATTATAAACAATAGACCCACAATGCATTTTCTCTAACTTTTTTTCTAAGTAACTGTTGATTTGAGCTTATATTTCTTCCAGTCTTGTGAAATGTGTGCCAGTGTAGATGAAAAGCAGCCAAATAAACTCATAGAAGTTTGGCTTCTAAAACAAGGACTCTGTACTGAATATGTCACTGGAGTGATTGTAGCTGTTGAGATCCTAATGCTAAAAAGTAGATCATATAAATATAGTTGAAATCCAAGTTTGTCAAAAATTTATTTTTCTGGTGAAGAGGCAAAGGAGGGTGAAGAAAATGACTTTATTGTTCTGAAGACTACTTAGGAAATGGAAATTTTATTATCTTTTCAGGTAATGGAGGTACAGAGAGATCTGGCATCGAGTTTTGCCTGGGGCAGAAGCGTAGGATGTTCCAAAACATAAATACAAATGTACATTTGTGCAACTGGCTTCCACTCAAAGCAGGAGATTGCTACTGCTGCAGTGGGGCCTTTGTGCAGCTCCATCCCTCTGTATTTTATTTTATTTTAGATAATGGCACTGTTGTGTAGGATAGGATGATGCTGTTCAGGAAGGCAGCTTTTCCAAACTCTGTCAGAAGGATGAGGGTTCTTTAAGATAAAATGCCCAACTGGTGGGGATTTCCTTTAATCCTCTGTCCTGGGAATTTGGGGGCTCCATGGCTCTGGATGTCTGGGTTTTTTCCTTGATTCAGTTCCAGATATCTGTATGGTGTTTGAAGTTCTGGGGCATCATCTCCTGAAGTGGATAATCAAGTCAAATTATCAGGGTCTTCCACTCCCTTGTGTGAAAAAAATAATCAAACAGGTAAGTTCCAGTTCTGACTGCACTCTTCCCCTTGACCCAGTTAAAAACTCTTGATCTTTCTCAGATCCAAGGAAACAAAAGTTAAAAATTGTGGTATCTCCTTCATGCAACAAAATATTCTTGGGTTAGTACTTCCTTTCTCTACTGCAAGCCCCCTCTCTTGCAGATAGCTGTTTTCTGACACTTGAACCATGATGATTTTTGCTTTTAACTTCTTCTTACCTCAGTCATTCCTCATAATTGAAGTATTTTTTTTAAAGCTGTCGCAGTAAGCATGGTGCTTAATGATGGGAAGAGCAAGAGAAACTGGTTCTCCCTACTGGGTGGTTGCCTAAGAAGAAATACCTTTCTACATGGGAGGTGCAGGGGAGGAGGAAAGTGTGATTTTATTGTAGAGTATTAAAATTAGATTTTCACCTGTGGTAAGTAATGAGGGTAAATAGAATATTTTTAAATGGTAGCTTATATCAGTATGCAAATCTCTTTTTTGTGAAACTGGATAGTAACCACTGATCACACACCAGCTCTAACCTGGAGTATTCTCAAACACACAAACCTTTTCAGGCTCACTGGCCATCTTGGGCACTTTTGCATTTTCACTTTGCTCTCAGTTAGATTATCTAATGGTTGACTTCCTTCTCCCTTTGCCTGCAGGTTCTTCAGGGTCTGGATTACTTGCATACAAAATGTCGAATCATCCACACAGATATAAAGCCTGAGAACATCCTGCTGTGTGTCAATGACCAGTACATTCGTAGGCTGGCTGCAGAGGCAACTGAGTGGCAGAGATCTGGGGCTCCCCCACCATCTGGCTCTGCAGGTGATTTTTTTTTTAATTTTTTTTTTTTCTCCCCTGAAAATTGATGCTGTTTCTCCCACATACCCCCAAGTCGTCACTAAGGAAAAGTTCCTGAGCACAGTGGAACAATAATGCAAGTAACCTTTGAAAAGCTGGGTGTAAGTTGGGAAATTAGTCATAAATTGTTACTCAGGTGGTGGGGAAGGCAGTTTGTGTAAGGCAGGAGGGAGGATAAATGCACACTGGAGCCTGCTTTTAAGAACAGTTAATCTGGCACTGGTAAAGTCAATCTTGTGTAGCACAATGTTGATGCACTCAATATAGAACTGGTGTAAAAATGTGGCTAAATTCTCACATTTCCTTGAAAAGTTTATTACCTTTCATTGCATGATGCTGGAAATGCTTTTGATGAGAGTTTCAGCAGGATGAGTTACCTGTTGTCAGTTTGCTGAGATCTGGAAAACTGTAACAGAAACAGCTTCCTTGACAAAGGAGGCAAACATCCCTAAAGATCTGAGGGCAAATTCTCTAGTGTTCCTTGTGCTCCTCCTCAGAATATCCATCTGTAGCTGTGTGTGCTTTTCCAAAACCTCTGCAGTGTGTATTGGAAGGCTCTGTCAGTCATAATCTGACAACACCAACATTGGGCTGAACTGTTCACAGCATATTTTAGCTTAAGGAAGCTTCCTGAAGTTCAGTATTTTAATGCTTTGATTTGCATTTTCATTTGGGTAGGATGCATAATGCATGCAGTAAATGAAGCTACATGACAGGAAGTTTAAGTCTTTGATATCAGTCAAGCAAATCTCCTGTCTGAAACCTGAATTATGCATTTGCTCATTTAATGTTTTTATCAGTTTTTTTATTGTTGTGTTTTTGTAGTGAAACAAGCCTTCAAAATCACATTTGCTGACATTATTAAAATGTTATCAAACCACACAGGAAAAATGTACCTTAACATCATAATGCAGTTGCAGTTTTTGAGTAGAGCCATACTAATTTAGTGATTTTTCCTTTCTCTTTCAGTGAGCACTGCACCACAGCCAAAACCAGTAAGTGTAATAGCTTTCATCTCTAAGTATGCATCTACTGATAGTATCTCCTGCTTTGTTACAGAGTCCAGTCAGCATTAAGAGAAAGCAATTGCATATCAGAAGGAAAAAATGTGATTTGTGTTTGACATAGGCATCAGGTTCAATGCTGTCTTGGGCTTGTAAATGGTATTAGCTCATTCATCACCAGGACAAGGAGTTGTTGTGGTGATCTCAAAGCCTATTGGAAAAGTGATTGTTCTGTGGAGTCAGAGATCTCCCTCACTAGGAATAATGTAGATTTTTCAGGTCAGGGCAAAAATGTACTGATAAGAGCCATAGACAAGTGGTTCAAAACCCAGAGTAGCTGCTTTTTATCTGGGAGAGGAGCTGTCTTCAGCATTTTCATCACAGACTGCTTTCTCAGTTCTAGGATAAATTAAACCTTGGTGCATTTTAAATTTATTGAAGTATAAAATGTTAAGTCAAATTTCTCTGCTTGCTTCTGTGTAGGCTGACAAAATGTCAAAGAATAAGAAAAAGAAGTTGAAAAAGAAGCAGAAAAGACAGGCTGAGTTGTTGGAGAAGCGAATGCAGGAGATAGAGGAAATGGAGAAGGAAGCAAACCCTGGACAGACACAGCCTGAAGAGGGGGAAGAAACTCAGACCCCTCTGGAAATGCTCATAAAAGTCAGTCCACCAGAGGAAAATGTCAGCAAAAAGCCAGGTATGGACCTAAAGCACTGCCAACATGCCATGGAAAGTGCTGTCCATTTATTCTTGGGTAAAATGGGTAAATGAAGAGGGAGTACCTTTAGCAGAGGTGGCTGTTGTCATTTCATCTGTTTGTACTGGGTTCTGTCCTTCTGATGTTTGTAACAGGGAAATCTGTTACAAACAGAGCGAGTGGCTGTGTTCAGTTACATTTGGAGTATTCCCTACTTCTCAGGGTGCCCTTTAACATCTTCCAGCTGTTTATTAAGACCTATTCTGCTACATTCTCATTTTCCCCTCTTGCAGCACAAGCCTTTGGACAGGAGCAATCTAATCTCATGGAAAGCAGCGTGGAAAAAAGTGCAACAGAAATCAACTGCAACGGAGTGATCCCAATGACGGACTTGACAGACTCTGGGAATGAAGGGTCTGTGCGGCTCGAGGACGACCTCCACAATGCCAATGACTGTGGCAATCAGCCTCACACACAGAAGACTGAGAACTTGCACAGCTGTAATTACAGCCAGCACAACAGTGACTCAGAGAACAGGCCTCAAGAAGCAATGTCGGACTCGTTTGTGCCCCTGGCCCCAGAGGATTCTATGGTGTGCCAGCCCACATCCAACCAAGAGCAGGTGATCAACAATTTTCAGGAAAGCATCAGGACAGAGATCCCTTCAGAGGATGAGAATGAGAATAACAGCCCGACAGACAACAAAGGTATAAGAGGAACCTTGTAAGAAAGGGCTCCTTGATGTGGGAGATTTCTTTACAACACTTCATCATATGAATAGAAATGTGTGTTTTGTAGGCTGAACTCTCTGAGAGTTTTCCTGCCAGGAATAATTAACCTGACAATTATACTCCAAAATGTTTGCTGTTTGTAGTTGTGCCTCAGTTTAGACTTTTGAGTGCATAAATATTCCTACTTTTTAAGAACACCTATACTTTGGTTTTCTGTGGAGGAACACTTCCTCCTTTGAATCAAGTGTTGCTTATGCAATTTTCATTAAGGCTACAGATTGTCACTTGCTGTTGAATTAAGGGATAGGTATGTTCAGTGTGTACTAACAGTTTGCTTCTTAATGTATAGCAAAGGTAACTTCTCTTTGTTACTCAAGGTGGGGAAATGTTTTCCCAGAAAATGCAGCTTGAAACAAAGCTTATACAGTGCAGGGAAAGAAACCAAACTTCATTAATGCTTTTATTTAAATATGATTTTCTTCAGGGTAGAAAAAAATATTTCTTGTAGGCTTAGGAGAAAATAAGATGTGAAATAGTGTACAGCAATTTAAACACATTCCAGCTGTGTATGTGTTAAAAATATGAAGTGGTAAAACTGTCCATTTTTGCATCTTTGTGACCATGCCAGGTGATATATGTATCTGCTTGGAGAAGGAGGGTAAAACTGCCATTTGTACTTACTGAAAAAAAAGTGTTCTAGCATTTTTGTGCCAGAGCACCATGTGGGCAGTTATATGGATTAAAAGTAACAAGAGAAATTTAGATTTTGAAACTTGAACTGCACTTTGGTGGATGCCTCTGCTAGGCTACTGCCATCTTTTGCTTCTCACAGCCCTCTCTCAAATTTGCAGCTTCAAACTCTCCCAAATTTCAGGTTTAGAGGTACAGCTGGATGTCATTTAGTAACTTACTACTTTTGCTCTCCATCATATCATTCAAGTTTCCCAATATATCCTTTAGCTCTTGTAATTGTGTTGCAGCAGTGACTATGTCAGAAAGATGCTGTATCATAGGGACTCTTCCTTGAAAGATTTAGGAAAGCTTAAAGGAGGTTGTGAGGTTTGTTTTGTTTCTGGCAATGCCCTTATTTCATCAGGGTTTTTTATTAAGTATAGACAGGCTGTACAAAAAAGCTGGGAAATAGTCACTGTTGCATATGCTCGTTTATCCTTCTGCTTAATTACACCAGTTGGGTCTTAATGATGTTGTTGATAGTGCAGAGTGATGCTCATTTTTATACCCAAGCATCAGGGAGGGAACAGTTCTGATCCATCAGAAAAACTTCCTGGCTGGGGAGAGGTTGATAGGATTTGGGTGACAGATGGTGACACTGCCTATGTAGCTTTAATCAGCTGTTGTACACATTGCCTCTAGGAAAATCAGCTGCTGGGAATTTCCTTCTTAATCCTCTTGAGCCCAAGAATGCAGATAAGCTCAAAGTGAAGATAGCTGACCTAGGAAACGCCTGCTGGGTGGTAAGTTCAGTCTTTTCACATTGACTTTTTAAAGCTGCACATTCAGTCAGTTTGCCAAGATGGAAAATAATCTGTAAAACAGATCCTTAGACCTGGTTGTGAAAGCAGTGACAGTTTGAAACCATGACAGGGAAAAGAGAGGGGGTAGCAGGGACACAAAGAAAGGAATGTTCCTCTAAACACAGGATTTCAGTCCATGCTTTGGGTGCCTCATTGGTATTTGATTACTTCTTACAGGGCTGTGAGCCATGTCACATACAGACTGTAGAAATCTGCTCATGTGAAACTGCTGAAGGAGTTTCTCAGTCTCCAGGAGAGCTTCAAAGTAGCAAACAATTGCTCTGATGTGCTGGTTCTGTAGCTTGTCAGACCATTTCAGTGCATTCACAAGCACTTGAAAGAGACTCACAATAAAACTCCCAAGTTTTATTCTTTGATGGTTGTGCTGTGCTGCTTTCAAACGTTTCAAATAGAAGAAATATCTCTTTTTACTTGGTTTCTAAAATGGAAAATTACTTCAGATCTGTTGGGAGAGATGAGTCTCAACCCAGAGTTGCAGTCAGGCTTGCAGTGCCTGGCAAGGTAATTTCAGATACTGCTGTTGCTTATCTGCTTTAAGGTAGCTGGACCATGGCCTGTCTGGCAGGGCTGGGTAGGAGGTGCTGCAGAGTCTTCCTTTATTCTATTTTTGTAATTTGCTTTCCTCTAAATTGCTGGACTGTTTCACTTGAGGAGGAGTATCTCATGTAGAGCATTTAAACAGCACTTACAGAAGTATAAGTAAATAGTTAATGAGGATGTAAAATGCAGCTGAAATGTAATGGTAACAAGCTTTGATCTACTCTGGCCTTCCACATTGTTGATTCTCCTCTTCTAAGCAGTCTTGAGCTGTTTAGTAAAACATTTCTTCTCTTTAGCACAAGCATTTCACTGAGGACATCCAGACAAGGCAGTACCGGTCCCTGGAGGTGTTGATAGGCTCAGGGTACAACACCCCTGCTGACATCTGGAGCACAGCCTGCATGGTGAGTTCTGCCAGCTGGGGATGTTCCTCCTCTGCCTCTGCCCTCTGAGCTGCTGAGGGATTGGCAAAATCCCTTACAAGTGTTCAGCCAACTTCCAGACTTGCTGAATAATACCACGCCAGAGTTGCGTTTTTTTAATCTTTTTTTTCTCCACATGTGGCTTTCCTATTAAAAGTTTTGTTGTCCAGCATCAGCAGATTTCAAATATGATTGTACTGTGCCATCATGCATTCTGGAAAAATAGGACAACCAGGCAATTCTGAACACTGTATTTTTCTATGGAAAAAAAAAGCCTTTCTGCTACATCTAGCACTGTTTCACAAGTGCCTTCAATATAATTTCTAATTTTAATCATCCTCTGCAGGTTTGGAATCAATGTTTAGTCTGAGTAATGCTGAGATGAGGCTGAAGCTGTTCCTGTAACAGCTGGCAAATACAGAATTTGACAATGAAAAAAAAAAATCAGTCAAGCCACTTATTGCATGTGTCTCCCCTCTGTGTCTTCTATAAATCAAAGATTGGGTTTTATAATTTAAGCTTGGAAAGTAGACATTTTTGCTGTCTTGGAAAACAAGCTGGGATTTTGATGAATGTGGTAGAAGAAAATGCAGTAGGATTGTGTTTTCTCTGCAGAGCATGTGGCCAGAATTACACAGCGTGCCTGATTCAATTGTTTGGCACCAGCAGTTCAGAAAGAAAACTGAGAACACAGAAGGTCAGGGGTAGTGTTCTGAGTACAAGTGAATACATAAGGGGTGAATGTGTTACAGAATTTAGGAGTGGTGAGTTGAAACGAGTGCAGATGTTTTTCTCATTTAAAACGTGTTTTCATCTCTACAGACAGATGTTCAGAGATTAACTGTTTGAAAAACATGGGAAAATTTGGGAGAGGGAAAAATCCCAGAAAACCCCAAGCAAAACAAAACAAACTAAAAATAACCAACCCCAGAAACTATAGTTTGGACAGAGTATTTTGTAAATCTCTGAAGAAGAGGAGGAAAGGCTAAGCATGTGAAAAACCTTAACTTTGTGGTTAACTGGTGGTCCTGCACCCAAAATTCATCCCAGGTGTGCCTATGATGTTTTTAATGCATTTTTTAAAGCTTTAAAAAGCCGCTGCATATTTCAGGCTGTAATGGAGTATTTAAGATTATAGCTGTTTACTGTAGTTTTGCAGGTTATTCTTCCCCACTGCTTTGCCCACAGAGATTTGCAGAGTCAGCCCAGCACATCTTACAGTGTTTTGAAGTGATTTAATGTGCTCATTTCTGTTTGTTTAGGCCTTTGAGTTGGCAACAGGGGACTATCTGTTTGAGCCTCACTCTGGGGAAGATTACTCACGAGATGAAGGTCTGTTTGTCTCAGTTTTTCCTTTTTAAAGTGGGACTTTAAAATCCAATGGTTGCCTCTTCAAAATGGACCTTGTATTATGAATCAGCAATGCAAAAGCTCCTTGCAAAAAGATTATTTACCCAAATCAGCAGCAGCTGTGCTCAAGCCTCTACAGTAAAACACTGAGCAATGAGTCCATGCTCTTGTTCTGATGTTTTGCAATCTTCTTGCTGCTGGATTCTCTACCTTGTGTCTCAACTGATTGTTTCTCAAATTGCCCATATTTGTTTTCCCCTTGCCCCTTGTCTTTATTGTTGCATAGTTTAATCTGGTTTCAGGTGGGTCTCCAAATTAATTTTTAAGGGATAGTGTCTTTATCCTTATATCCCAGACCATGAAACTAGCATAGAGAGGTTTTGTGTGATTAATATTATTGTCTTTTTGGGGTTGTTTTTTTTTTTTTTCACATGCAGATCATATTGCATTGATCATAGAACTTCTGGGGAAAATACCTCGCAAGCTCATTTTGGCAGGAAAATATTCCAAGGAGTTTTTCACAAAAAAAGGTAAAAGGAAACAAAGCAAATATCACTTTATCCCCTCATCCCTTGCCCCAAATACACAGGAGTGTCTTGCTGGAAATGCCAGTTAGAAATAGATGCCAGCAAAGATGGCATCTTTAAGTCTTTCCTTTGTTTTATGAAATGCTTTATCAGCAGCTAACTGTAAGGCATTCTTGTCTTACTCCTAAAAGCATCCTACACCCTAGAGCTCAGCATCTTGGTGTAGATTTGATTTGTAGATCAAATGCAGCAGGTAGAAAAACAGCACATAGATGTTTGGTCCAACTTGATGTGGTTTTATTGAGCTGATCCCTGTCAGCTAGAGGTGGGAACTCACTTTTGAAGGCTTTTTTAGACAGCTTGATTCCATTTATGGCATGCCAGGCACCTTAAATAGTGCCTGGCATCATGAGCCATGTTTCTCAGAGCACAGAACATTGTCCTAAAGTCCTGAATACCCCAGAAATGTTTTGAGTCAAAAAAATAGGTTTTGACCTAGTTCAATTTAGATTATTTTTAAAAAAACAAGCCCTTCTTTATTAGTAGTGTATTTCTTTCTCAAACAGTGCCCCATGCATTGCATGTATTCCAGAGTCAGTGGCACAGTTTGTCCGTCATGTCAAGCAGCATAACTGGTGATTTAATGAAGTTAATATTTGCTGATAGGGGATCTAAAATAGCAGGAGGTGAAAAAGAACCCTTTGAGGAAGTACATTTCTATAACAGGCTTCTAAAGCAGATAGAAAATATAACTGACTTCTCCCTTCAGCATGCCCCAGAACTTTGTGTTCCCTATGCCCAGCTGTTAGAAGAATCTCTGAGTTCACTCTGTCCTGTTTAGCTGTTCAGCCAATTTCATTGAGCTGCTCTGTTCCCATGTCTTGCACTTAACCCATTTGTCTTGGGTTTTCAGGTGATTTGAAGCACATCACCAAACTGAAGCCCTGGGGCCTTTTTGAAGTGTTGGTGGAAAAATACGAGTGGTCCCAAGATGAGGCAGCTGCATTCACAGACTTCTTACTCCCTATGCTGGAGCTGATCCCAGAGAAACGAGCTACAGCTGCAGAGTGTCTCAGGCACCCCTGGCTTAACTCCTAGAAGCTTCCAAGCAATGCCACAACGTTATACTCTGGTTTACAGCATAGCCTACATACCCAGCTGCCCTTTCCCAGATCCATTTTTCTCCTTGTTCACTTTCAGTGTGGAGTTCTTCCTTCAAGGCTTCCAAGATTTTAGATAAATCTAACCTGTTCTGCTGAGTTTGTTTGTGTGACTTAATGGGGACTCTTCTCAGCCAGTGGGCATCATCTGTGTTTTTGCCTTGATTGGGCTTCACCAAAGACTAATTGACTGGAATAAGTGATTTTTCCTCAGTCTCCTCACTGTTAGGCACTGTGTATGACAAATGTGAGCTCACCTGTGCTCAGATATCTCCCTTAGCTAAATTCCAACTTTCCTTTCTTCCCATGAAGATCTCATTGACTCAGGAGTCAATTTTCCCCTTTGTTGATTCAGTAGCTACTGATGGGGTGAGAAGTAACAGTTGGCACCAAGGTGGTGCCAGATCCTTGTTAGTGCAAAGACCTTGAAATCTTCCATCACTCTCTAGGTGTCTACTGAATTCTTTGCTTTCCAGTCACAAACTTTTATTTAGTTCTAGCTGCTTTTGAAAGAGCTTTTTAAACTTAGGTTTTAGAATCCTTTATTTCTTCCTTCAAAGTGCCCTGTCCATTTACTTTTTCTCCTTCCCTGTGCCCTTGATAGTCAGAATAGTTTCTGGACTTGGTGATGTTTTCTACTTCAACACCTGTGACTAAAAGGTGACAAGAAAAATAAGCAAAAGCTGGAACTGTCTCAACGCACAACCCTCAGCAAACAGATGGGTGCACCCTCAGCCTGCAGAGAGAGCCTGATTGCAGGCAACTCTTAACATTATAGTGAGCCATAAGTTTGGGGGGTTTTTTATCCCTTACTGGCACTTTTTTGCCTTGCTTGAGGTGGTATTCATGAGAGATTGATGCATTCTGCTCTGACTTTTAATTTTTGACCATTCACTTTTTCTTCCAAGAGAAGGGTTGCAGTGTCTGTATCACAGCCATGCTGCAGCCCTGGATGTTGAAAATCAACACTTGAAGTTCCAGTATAAAGATTTCATTTGCTTCAGGTGCAGGCCTTCAGAAATAACTTCCCAGCATGGGACTGCCTTTTATTTTCTGGGCCATTAGCAGAAGAGAGCTAGCAGAAGTGGAAGAGAACTGACTTTTCCACCTAGATACTGGATTAGAAGCTGTTTCTAGAGTTACCCCAAGTAAAAAAATATTCTGTGGGGTTTCTATGTAAACTTCTCAGAGAGAGTTTGGACATAATGGGTTAAATGGATTAATTTGAATTCATAGTACAATCACTGTGGCATTTGATAGTTCTATGATGGCTTCTTCTAGACTTTCCCATCCTGTTACAGATTCAGTGCATCCCACTCTTCTCTAAGCAAGATTTGGCAGCATTGAGACTTCAGAGTCACTTCCTTACTCTGGACCAAACAGGCCTTTGGATTTGTGGTGGTTTGCAAAGCATAGAAGTTGCTGGAGACCATGCAGATGCTGTCCAAGACAATTTCCATTGCCAGAGCTGCCAAGACCACTGTTACATGTCACTTCTGTGTGTGTGTTTGGGAACTGTGGTTTGTGAGGATCATTCACTCACAAACCAGGTCATTTAATCCACTTGAACAGAGTTTGTCCAGTTCAGAGCCTGATTTGACTTATTTATGCAAATCATGCTGCATGTTCCTTTAGTGGTAGATCAGGTTCTCTATGCATATAATAAAGGCAGGTAACATACCAAAAAATGTTTTAAACTGCTGAATTAACCTTTCCTTTTGGGTTTGTTTTTTTTTTCCTTTCATCTGGCATTTTCCAGTTTTGGGTCACTTCTGTATCTGTTTACAGGAGGACTGCAGACAGTACTGGGTTCCAGCTGACTGTGAAGGTACATTGGCAGGGCAAACAATTCCTGTGGTCTTGAAAGCTCACCTGGTCCTGCCTACTTGAGACTGGCTGATGAAGGAACATTTCCCAGAAGGGGCCTGAGAGCTCCTGCCCATCCTTCCTTCCCTTCCCTCTGCCAGCCCTGACTGGAGGAGGGTTTTTTTTGCCACGATAGCCAAGGCTAGAGCCAGCTTGTGAGTTGAAGACCTGCAGAAGCAGCTGTCATGATTCAGTCTTGTACCGTCTGCTCTTTCACTTGGGGTTTGTTCCAATTCCAAATTGCTGCAAAGTGCTCACACTAAAGGATTTGTACTTGCTGTGTCAGTCTAAAACCTGAAGGAAAATACATTTTTATTCTTTCTACTTGGGTGCTTTGTCTTTTTTTTTTCTTTGTGAAAGCCCTACAAATAAACAGATTATTTAATAACTGAGCCCTAGTCTTCATACATTCCCCTTATAATTCTGTTCTGAGTCAGGGGCTCAGGGATGGCATTTACTTTATTACACTCAGTTTTGATTTCCAGAATGAGGTAGGTAAAGATTTTGTTTCTGGTGTTGTGATCCATTTTAAAAAGGAAGAAGACTAAAAAATAGGACAAATCTGCCAGAATTTTTCCATTCTAAAATACATTTTTCATCAACTCTGCTCTCTTACCTAGCCAAGAGTCTCCATAAAATCTTCCCAAACACTTTTTTAGAGGGAAGCATAAAACTGGAAGGTTCTTGTTAGAACTGAACTGAATTGAGTGCTGCAGGAACCAGCAATCTACAGGGGAGTAGAGATTAAAATGATAATGGAGGCTGGTTTGGGGTTGTGGCCAGGTAAGAGCTGCTTTGTCTTTGCAGAAATGGGCTGTGCCAAGGGCTGCCATTGGTGGGTGTTGGATGGGGTGGGACATGATGGCTAAATCAGATTAATTGGTGGTGCAGGGAGTTGATGCTGACTGGCACCATCTGCTGTGCTTTGCAGATGCTATCCCAGGCCTGCTGCAGCCCAGCATGTTGGTTGCTGTGGTTTTTTTTTGTTTTGTTTTTGTTTCCAGAAAAGGGCCCTTTCCCAGAGGTTGTGTTTGATTATTGTTGCCCAGATCAGAAAGCTGATTCATGGCCCAGCTGGGAATTGGCCTGTCATGGTATTTTTCCAGTAAAAGGGCAACCTCTGGGATATGGCAGAATGTTTCTTCTGCCCTCAGGAGACAAGCACAAAACCCAAAACACTGATGTTTTGGTGGTGTTTTGTTTTTTTTTAATTCATAAGTAAGTTCCTCGAAAGTAGATGTACAAACCCCCCAAAACAGCAAATTGCCATCCTTCCCCTCTTGTTCCTCTTGCTGGTGGATTCAGAAAAACTCTTATGTCCATTTTGGGCTCTTCCTACCAAATAAGCTCCACAAGAGCTGTGAGCCAAGAGTGGCCCCATGGGTGAAGAAAACAGCTGTAGAAAATCCACAGAATTTGGTAAGTTTAAGCTTCCTAGAAGAGTCACTTCAAAGAAAAGGGCTGATGGAAGAAGAGCTCTGGATGTCCCTGGGAACAGAAAGAGTAAGTCAGTTTTTGGGAAATGGAGTATGACTTCAAATTTTATGTTTGTTTTATTTTGCACTTGGCAAAGGTTTGTGCTTTCCCAGTTTTAGGAGGCAAAAGGAAGACTATTTCCTTTTTAACCACCAATAAAACCAGTGTTACTCCAGCACCAAAATCAACTGTCAATACTTGGTACCAATCAGAATACAACAGTGGATGCTGGGAATATTCAAAATCTGGGTTATCACTTACGTGGTGATCAGCTCTGTCAGTCATTTCCCTCTTCTGTGAAACAAAAAGAGAATTGCAGAGTTAGTGTGTAAAATGGAAAGGATGGGTGTGTTTTGCAGGTTTGTTTTCAAAAAGGAATCTGTTTAAAACAAGATGAGGAGAATGCCTCGGAGGCTTGGGAAAAGTAATCTGGGTGAATTTGAGCTCCTGCCTTGTTCTCCATCAGTTTTTCTGCCTGCTGCTGGCTCTCCCTCCCTACAGAGAGCAGTGTGTGACCGTGGCAGGGATGGAGCCTCCCACCCAAGCAACAGCCTTGATCAAAGACCTTGATGCCTTAAGTTTTAGCTTTCATATTTTCTAGATTCTGCACTGGTACATAACTCTGAACTTTATATAAAGTATGAGCAAGTTCTCATAGCTCAGTTATACAAAACAATTCTTTTCCAGCCCGAGAACCAAGGACACCGTTGCAAAAAAAAGAAACCACCCACAGTGGTTATACTTTTGCAGTATATATCAAGTTCATACTTTTTCAGCCCAAAAAGTATAAAAACAATAAATTGAGGAGAGCAAACTGGGAGGATGGGACTTCATAACCTGACCCTGTAATTGCACAATTAACCCCAATATGGAAATAGACCAAAACTTATAAAAGTTTAACTTTTAAAACTTATAAAAGTGAAAACTCATAACCCGGGGGCTCATCTTGAGTGTAACCTCTACCAGCCTCTTGTACTGCCCCAAGGCAAATCCTTTGAAGACCTTGTAATAAATGCCTACTTTATCCCTTTAACACCGTGCAGCCTCTGTTCCAGGTAACCTCTGAAGGCATCAGCCTGTGGGGCTGAGCCGCTGCGGGAGCAATCCCACTGCACTCACCTTTATCCTCCACTTTGAAATCCGAGGGGAGGAGGTTGTCCTGCCTGTTGCCCAGCACGAAGGCCAGGAAGGAGAGGATGAGGGCATCGAGGATGCCAATGATGCACAGGATGTATGCCCAGCGCACGGTGCAGGCGCCCAGGGTGTATTTGTCTGTTTTGTCCCCGCACATTCGCTTCACCTCGCTCGAGTCCCAGCCATCAGGGTAGATCAGGCAGCCGATCATCAGCCCCGTAGCTGCAGGGACAGGGGGACATTGGTGCTCCTGTGTTGTGTTATTCCCAACATGCAGGGTGGCCTAACCAGCCCAACCCCCTGAGTTCTTGGTTTTATGAATGAAGCAGAGGAATTTCTTTTGGTCTTCAGGGATTGTTTATTGTATCTTATCATAAGTTCTGAGCCATGGATGGTGCAGGCTCTGCTCTCTCACAAACACGAGGCCATTCTGCCCTCAAGGAGACAAAATGTCCCCTTAGATACAAAACAAACAATCCAATTATTTAACACTACGTGTTCTAAATGTATATTGGTATTACTGTGCTACCAATAACTGGTTATCAATCTGTTCATGTAACCTGGCACTGCAGCAAACTCTACCCAATAACTTTGTGCTCTCAACACTGCAGAAAATGGAGTGAGGGAAGGAGAGAAGGGAAACTGAGGCAACGCCCACAATTCTCCATCTTGAACCCTCACTGACACCCATAGTCTATAAAACCTAAAGAATACATTTTCACTAAGCAATAACTACCAACTCCACTGCTCTCTAATTCACACTGGGGTTGTTTCCAGCCCCTCAGAAAGCTCTGGAAGCTTTCTCCATGCTCAGAGGTTGAAAGGAGCTTTCCTGAGGGTCAGGAGTGCTCAGGACAGGCAGAGAAATATTCCCTCCATCCTGGGTTCCCACACTCCTGAGCTGATGATGGTGCTTAAGATTTTTAGTGTTTTTATGTTTTACATAAGTTTGTAGCTTTGTAGATTGCTGTAGCTTTTAGTATTTTTCCCATCTTTCTTCCCTGCCTTTAGGAACAGTAAGGTAACCTTGCAAACACATTCCTAAATATTGTTTAGTCTTATTCCAAGAGAAGCAACTTCAGGAATGTTCTGTTTTCCAACCAGAATCTGGACCAGATATTACCAAAGTGGGGCAAGAGAAACCTCTGGACTGCTTCCAGAGGGTCAGGACTCCAGGAATTATTACCTAACCAACTAACCTTTTAACTGGACAGTGTAGGATAAGTGTAGTACTAACCTTATAAAAATTGTAGAATTACTATCCCATGTGTACTTTTTGCCGTGCTGTGCACCTGAAAGCTTTCAACTAAAGGTTTGCTTTTATATTCCCTCCAGATGGAAAGACATATTCTATTTTCTAGGCATCAATACTGAAGTGGGCAGAGCAGCTGGAGGAGCAAACATCATGCTACAAACACATCAGGTACTACAGACTTGTCCCTTGCTCATCCCCATGGGCTCTGCTCTGCTCCACAGGCAGGGAGGAGCAGGATCCTGTTGTGCTGCCATCCCACGAGTCAAGGAGTGCTGCACCAGCATCTCCTGCTGCAGCATTGCCCAGGCAACATCTCTGCTCCCTCTGCACAGAGCCCTGGCTGTGCCACTCCAAGGAAATACCTTCTCCAAACAAAACTGGAATGGATTTAGTCTGTGTGAGGTGGAGACCCTGGCCTAGAGCCTTGCAGCTGATTCCAGCTCAGGGTTTGCTAAGGTGGAGCTGTCAGCAGCAGCTTTGTCGGCAGATTAATTCTGCTTGTTCAGCTGTGATGGTTCCAGCACAGCCCCTCCTGTGACTGCTCCCAGAGCTCACACACAGCCTCGAGAGCTGCTCCAGCCTGCCCACGGGGTCCCCAGCACCTCACCTTTGCAGCTTTGCCATAGCAGCTGCACCATTCCCAGTGCCAGCAGGTTGCTGAAGGGTGGCTCATGCCCCAAAACCTCAGAAGTGCCTTTTTCCTCCTCTCAGAGAAATTATTATTACTGGACAAGAACAATGACCAGGCTTGGGATGACTTCATATGCAAAGTTTTGGGACATGATTAACCAAAACCTTTCCCATGCTCCACTCTTATGCTGGAAGTAACTGGTGTGGATGCGAGGCAGTCCCTGACTCCTCTCACACAAAAACCAACCCTGTGGTGGACAAGCAGATGTTTGTCCCTGTCCCTCGTGGACATCTGCAGCCTCCTTAAATGCACCTTGCCCCACACCAGTGCCCCTCCTCTGCCACCAGGTACTCAGTAAACCAGAACCCTCTTCTGGGGCAGTGGCCTTGTCCTTTGCCAATGCTTCCTTTTTCCTAGGCTTGGGGACATGCCAGCAGCAAGGTGAGCAGGCAGCCTCCTTGGTCTGCAGAGAGGATTTCTCTTCATGGAAAAGGAGCTGGTTAACTACATACAGAATAAATCTTCCTTCTGTTCCAGAGAAATGGAGGAAATGGGAAAGAAATAATTTCTGTGAAATTGTGCTCTAGTGCAGAGCAAAGGCCAGGCAATAGATCCTCTCTTAGCCGGCCCGCTTTTTAAAATAATTCCTAAAAATGCAGCAGTACCTGTCCATCTGGCCAGAAATGCCTGTGACAATTTTCTGTTCCCCTATTCAGAACAGCAACAACAAAGAAAAGCAAAAACCCCAACTACCACAGCAAAGCCTTTCTCTGCTGCTGCTCCCCAGGAGGCTGAGCTGCCCCAAGCTTCTTATTTAAATCTTTGCTTGAGCTCAGTTCTTTAGCTGGGAACTGAAGAAACCCCACTGCCACCTCCCACGGGGTATCAGTGGGGCTGTGGCCAGGCAGGCTCACATCAATGATTCAGGAGCAGCAAAGTGCAGGGTTGGGTTTCAGCAGAGGCTGGAGCTGGGTTACCAGGAGTCCCAGGTGCCTTGGGGGAGAGATGGGGAAGGCTTGAGATCCACAGGGATGAGCAGCAAAGTCAGCACATGCGAGTGATGGTGCCAAGTCAGTCACTAAGTCCCCTCCTCGTGTTTGATCTTCCTTGTGCATTATTCCCTGAGCTCAGGGAGTTACAATGGCCCAGCAAGCGTCAGCCCTGGCTCCCCGATTCATTCCTACCGCATCCCAAACACAGGAGCGGGCTCTGTGCCCTGCGGGTGTTTTTGGTGCTCTCGAACTGCTCCTGGGAAGCCGCCTCAGTAAGCGGGGCCACAAGGTTTGGCAGCAGCACCCGGGGAAGCATCACCCGACATGCGGCGAGTCTGCTACATCTCAGCCGCTCTGGAGGAAGATTTTACTAAAAACTCCCCGCTGGTAACTCGTAAGAGGGAGCAAATGGCACAGAGGTGACACTGGGGTCTCTTAACTGGCCAAACCCTCGCCCCCATCCCCAGCAGAGTCGAGGGCAGAAAGGGAAAAGGGCTCATGGGCAGCCCCCCCGCTCCCCGCGCATCTCCCAGCCCCGCTCACCCGCTGCCAGCTGCATCCAGGCACAGACTTTGTAGACGGTGGCAGCGTTGCAGAAGAAGAAGAGGCTGAAGCAGAGGATGGTGCCGATGATGAGGAAGGTGGAGATGCCTACGAAGAACATGGCAGTTTTGAAGGCACTGGAGGGGATGGTGCCGAAGTCCAGGGGGCTGCCCTTGCAGATGAGCTCACCGGTGAGCGCGTTGCCGATGCAGTAGGAGAAGAGGCCGAAGTAGCCGGCCTGCGGCGTGTCGATGCTGTCGCCGATCCAGTAGGGCTGGATGAAGGTCACCACCATCAGGATGGAGAAGCAGAGCGTGAAGAGGGCCCAGAGCACCCCCATGGCCCGCGCATTCCGCACATAGTTGGTGTGGTAGATCCGGGCCGCCTCCTGCGCCGGCAGCAGCTTGGACATGGCGGGGGCCCCGGCCCCGGCCCCGGCCCCGNGGCGAGACCTCCTCCCACCCCCGCCGAGCCGCGGGGACTCGGGAGGGGCCGCAGCGACCCCGCTCCTGCAGCCGGGGCGGGCGGTGCCTTTCGGGATGTGCTCCCGGGATGCTCCTTGAACGAGCACCGAAGATTTGCCCTGTGTGCCTGCGATGCTCTTCTGGGGATGCGCCCTTCGCCTTCTTCGTGAGCCCTAAGACGCAGCCTGGGATAACCCAAACATCCCCAATGCGCACCCCGTGGTCTGTCCTGGGATGCACCCTGCGCCCCCGGGCTGTGCCCTGCGTGCCCCTGTGCCCTGCAATGCACTCGGGGGTGCCCTCTGTCCCCCGCCGGGCCCCCGGCAATGCCCCGGGCTGTGCCACGCACGCCCGGGATGTGTGTCAGGATGTGCCTGGGCTGCACTGTGCCCCCCTGGGTGTGTCCCAGGATGTGCCACATGGCCCGGGATGCGGGTTGGGATGAGGGCCAGGATGTGTCTTGACTTGTGTCTTGACCCCCAGCCTGTGCCAGGGGCTGTGCCGTGACCCCCGGGTCTCAGTGGGCTCTGCTGTGTGCCCTGTGATGTGTCCCAAATTCCATGTTCCCTCGGCTGCTCCCTTCTGCCCTTCCAGCCGATGTCACCAGGTCTTCCCACACTGGTCGGGAGCACAAAGGCTGCTGCATCACTGGGATGGGGGCATTCCCCCAGCTCCACTGCAGAAAGGGAAATGGCTCATCCCACCAGCAGGACACACGGTGTCAGCCAGCACCTGGGCAAGGCCAGCTCTCTGCCCAAGCCTCAGGTCCTGCTGCTAGAGGAGCATGGGCAGCCCCAGAGGGCTGCAGGCACCTGTGGCCACCTTGAGACCTCTCTCCAGAAGCCACATCTGCCCTGCATCCTGAGTGACCACACAGGTTCAGCTCCTGACAGCGGCAGTCACCCCCCAGCCGGTGCCAGCCTCAGCATCACTCCTGTGGCTGTCAGAGGCCAGGGCTATGTGGCCATAATTAATCATGTCCAAGCCACTGTGGGCATGAAAAGCTGTACCATTCCCAGGGCTTTCCTTTCATCAGCCCCAACCCCCAAGCACTGAAACACAGAGCAAATATTTGGCAGGGCAGGCTGAAGTGCTGGCCCCTGGGCTGGGGACCTTGGTGGGCTCTGGATCCTTGCAGGGGGCTGTGCTGTCCTGCACAATATGAACTTTCCCAAGATTTCTTGGTGCCCATGATTCCATTTGAGAGAGGGAGGATCTGGTGGCTTTCCCATGGAGCAGAGCTCCTGCCATGGCAACCAGCCCTCACTTTGCCCATGAACCACCAGCAGCACCCAGCAAGGAGGGCATTCCAGAGAGCTCCACTGCTGCCAGGAGGAAGCAGAGGAGGAAGGACTGGAAGCACAGAAGTGCCATTATTTTGTGTTCCCTTGGCCAGAGGAGCTCCTCAAGGGCAGGTTGACTCTGCCAGTGAGGGACAGGACCTGGCGCCCAGGCATGGCAGTTTCCCTGCCCTGGGCAGTGCAGCAGTGCCCCAATGCCACGAGTTGAGGTGTGATAGGAGCAGCCTTGTCACCTGATGGAGACAGTGGCTATAAAACACCTGCTGGGTCTGTGGCAGAGTCACAAACAATCCCACCATGGCCAAAGTGCTGCCTGCCTGCCTGCTCCTGGCCCTGCTGCTCCTGGCCCCAGCCCTGTCAGCACCGCAGGAGCGAGGGCTCATCTTCAACTTGGTAAGAGGAGAATGGCCCTGTCCTGGGCACAGGATGCTCCCACTGCTGCAAGGGACATGCATGGAGGGTTGGAGGTGTCTGCTGGGTTTTCTGGTGTTGTGAGGGAACTTGGAGCCTGGGAAATCAGCTCTATAAGGGGATAGGGAAGATAGAAAGTGGATCCCACTGACGCTCTCAGCAGCCTGAGCCAGCCAGGATCCCCACCCTGGGTGGTTCACAGGGACTGGGGAGCAAAAATTCTTTCCCTGTGGTGTCTCAGCCCTACTCCCTCGAGTCCAGCAAAAACCCTTTGGTGGGTGGTATTTTGGGCCAGACAGAGGAAATGCTGCAGAGTGCAAGGTTGGGACATGGGGGCAGTGGTGCTGAGCCTCAGCCAAAGGCAGAGCTGGTGTTCAACACCCACCCAAGCACTTTGAGCTCACAGCAAGGGTGAGATTAAATGAGAAGAAAGAGGGAACTGGTGCTCAGGCCCTGCCTTGTGCTGCAGGAGACCGGGGAGCTGTGCCTGCAGAGTGCCCAGTGCAAGAGCGGCTGCTGCCACCGGGCCAATGGCCTCAGCCTGGCCCGATGCGCTCCGAAGGCAGCTGAGTCCCAGGAATGCTCCCCAAAGGTAAGTGCTTCCCTCCTCCCAGGGCTGGGCAGGGGTGGGACATGTTCCCCACACTGCACTGACTCCTTGTTCCCTGCAGAGCATCTATGGGGTCTACTACAAGTGTCCCTGTGAGAGTGGCCTGACCTGTGACGCTGATAAAACCATCGTGGGCTCCATCACCAACAGCAACTTCGGTGTCTGCAGGGACCCCCAGGACTCCTACAGGCACCAGTGAAGAAAGAACCCCCCTGTGCTCCTCTATGCTGCCCCTGCTGCCCTGTCTTTCCCCCTCTCCAGGGATTCCTGGGTCTGGCTGTGGGAGAGTTTGAGTAAAAAGCAGCTTCTGGCAAGCTGCAAGGCGGTGTTTTCACTCAACCCAGCCCCTGGCCCAGGACAGGGACAGCAAGGTCAGAAGGTCCTGGAAAAAGCCACATGGACATGATGCCTTTACCTGTAGGGGTGTGCTATCATACAATAATCTGGGCTGGGCCCGCAGCAAGCCATGGGCTGAGCTCTGCTCAAGGGGAGTTTTAAAAAGGGAATGCAGGGCAAGGGAAGATGCAGCAGCCCCAGGATCTGAGGGAGCCGCTTGGATTGTGATTTCTTTGGTTTATGTCCTGCTGTGGCTGCTGTTTTTTGGGGTTTTATTTTTGCCAGAGAAGAGGGACTTGCAGGTGGTGTTGAAGCTGTGGGTGCTGCTCATGGTGCTTGGTGGTTGTGTCCACCTCTGTATCTCCACTCTGCAGGCTCTGGATGACCAGAGCTGGACCTCCTGAGGGCAGGTGTGGCTCAGCCAGGTGGGAGCCCTCCCTGGAAAGGAGCCTGTGCAGCAGCAGCTCCAGCAGCATCTTGCAGAGCACCTGCTCAGGCTGTAAGATGTGCAGAAGCTTTGGGAACTCGGGATGGACCTGGAGAGTGACGGTGCTGGAGCAGCCCCAGCTGGCAGCAAGGTCCCAGCCCCCTCAGCCCTGCCTGGTGGAGCGGTGCCCTGGGCAGGGTGGGCTGCAGGGTGTGATGCCCAGCTCAGGGTCATCATTTTGGGCATGGGGAGGGAGCCCAGCTGTACCACAGCAGAGTGAAGGAGGGACCTGTCTGGCAGAGCTGGGGAAGCAGTAGATGAGGGGATCATCAGAGAGGGTGTTCTTGGCTTCTCCAGCGCAGACTTCACCCCATACTTTTCTATTCCTGGGGCAGAGCAAGAACCAGGCACTCACAGCACCACTCCCTACTGCCCCAAGGGCTCTGCACCAGGTCAGGAGGCCACAAAGGCTGGGGGCAAGCCCTGGCAGCTGAGGAGGTGCTGCAGGAAACTTTCTTTTCAGGACAAGGATCACTTGCAGCTTGAGAATCTGCACCTGCAGAAACACCAGGGTCACATCTGGGAGGGTGGCACAGCTTGGGAGAGTCCCCATTGTTGAAGGGGAACACGGGGAGCGATGTGGGGACCCGCTGGCCCCTGCCAGTCTGGCTTGGAGGAGCTGCAAGAGGAGAAAATCCTGACCTGGATTTTAAACTTGTGGCGGGCGGTGAAAGTCTGGAGGGTCTTGTTTCATTGTCACGGTGACCCTGGAAAGAGGCCACCAGATCAATGTCCTCACTGGTTCAGGATGAGATGTGGGGTAAGGGGTAGATGGGGACAGGGACAGGGACAGGGACAGCAGCCCCTCTCCTGCAGCAGCCAGCCAGCCTCAGGCCGAGCGAGGGGAGGGGACAGAGACGCAGGGTCTGTCCCGGGACTCCCCACCTGTGTGGCGTCCTCAGCCCCGCTCGCTGTTCCACACCGGCGGCAGCACCCCGGAGAGGCTGGCATTTCCTGGGGGGCACATCGGGGCTCCGGGGAGCCCTGCCTGCCCAGGGCCGGGGCTTTCGTGCTCTCGGCAGGGGCACCATGTGAGCAACGCCAAGCCCCGGCCGTGCCGGCACCGGCAGAGGGCAGCGGCACCGTGCCCGCAGCCCGGGGACCCCCGCCCGGCAGGGACCCCCAGCCCAGGGGCAGCGCAGCCTCGGGGGTCCCTGAAATGCCCCCAGCTCCTTGAGTCCTGCAGTGGGGGTCCCCTGGAAGGAGGGGGATGATGTTTGGGGCAAGCTGGGCTAATCTCTGGTGTGAGATTTTGTGGTGTCCCCGTTTTTGTGGCGTCCCTGCGCTGGCAGAGGACAATGGGGGGGCACCAGAGAGGTGGGAAGGGAGTGGCTGTGCTGAGCTGGGGGAACGCATAAATCCCGCTCTCCTCCCCGCCCCATCTCAGCCCTATATTTACTGGTGAAGCCGCGGCTTTATTTTGGCAGCTCTCGGCTGGTAAATATTGGCTTAAACCGAAAACCAGACGCCTGAGTCACGGCGTCTTAACAAACACAGGAAGGGGCCCCTGGCGCGTGTGGGGTGCTGCCAGCCCTGGGGACAGAGGGACCCTCCAGCAGGGTGGGGGCACCGCTGCAAAGCGCGGTGTGAGCGGGGCATCCTTGTGCCGGCAGGCTTCGCTGCAGCGAGCTTCCCTGCGGGGAGACCTGCGGGACGAGGGAGGGAGGGAGGGAGGGAGGGGTACAAGCATCGGGGTGCCCCTTCCTCCTTCCCCTGCCCTGCGCAGGGCTCTCCCCGCTTGGTTACAAAGCAGCGAGGAACATGAGACTGAAGAGACGCTGGGACGGAGGGCAGCCCGAGACCCTCGCCAGCCTCACCCTATCGGCAGGATTGCCCCCCGGTGTCCAAGCCCATCCCCTGGGTCACCCAAGGGGTGCCCCACTTGCGGGAGGTGTGTGACACATCCCCCCGCCAGCCCCGGCAGCTGTAACCCGAGGGTACAGGATGTTCTCACTCAGCCGAGCTCCCGCTCCCCAACCTCTCCCCCCCTTTCCGCCAGCCCTCGGCCTTCACCTCTCCTCCTCTGCACTGCTTTAACCCTTTTTTTTGCCCCCAAACACCGCCTTTTCCTCTTCTTCTTTTTCTCCTTCTTGATTTATTTTTAATTTCCGCACAGATGCATTGAAACTCCTTCTCTGCCCTGCCCGTTCCAGAGCGTCCCTGCACCCCCAAATCGGTGCAGCTCCAGTGGGGTGCCCACCCAATGCCCAGCTTTGCAGACCCCCCCAGCAAAGTCACCACACTCCCAGCCTTGCAAAACACTCCAAGGGAAAAGTGTGCGTGTGTCTGGGGCAGGGTGTAGGGTGCTGCTCCGGCAGCTTTCACCCTGGGGGCAGAGAGGCTGCCAGACCCAGGAGGGGGGGAATGTGTTTTTTGGGGGTGCTGAGCTGCCCCTGGCCCCCACGGTGGAAGGGACAGGCAGCAGCCCTGCAGCTCCAGCTTAGGGCAGTGAATCTGGCGGGGGAGAAGACCCCCAGGCACAACCTAATTCCGTGTCCCCACACACAGCACACCCCAGACTGCTGCAGACTGGGGTGATGACGAGTCTGATCCCACGGCAGGGTCAGAGGCGCTCCTGGGGTTTGGGCTGGGGGGCACAGGGGGTGCTTTGGGGCAGTCCTGGGCTGCTTGTGCCTGAGGGGTTGCCGGGGGACATCTGCACAGAGGTGTTTGGGGAAGCACAGAGACACCTGGGGCTCCCTGCCTGCTCTTGGCTCTGGGCTCTCCGTGTCCTTTACCCCCGTGTGCCTTTACCCCCGGTGGTGCTCAGGATACGGCAAAGCCGTGGCTGGTGCAGCCTGGGGGGACAGCAGCCCCTCTCAGGGTGTCCCTTGGCCACAGCAGGATCCAGAGGGGTGAAGCACATCCTTGCAGGTTGTGGGACATCCCAGCCAGCACCAGGGACGTGGGGAATCCCAAATCTTCGGGGAGATGCCTCAGTCTGCCCCCACCACATCTGCTGGCCTGGGATGCCTCCAGCTGTGCCAGCAGCAGCAAAGCCTCCACGGCAGCCGCGAGGGCACAGTGGGGTGCAGACCCCAGGGATGTGGGAGCCTGATCCTGTGACAGGGTTTTCCTAAATCTGGGCCAAGTTTTCACTGTTCCAGGGAGATGGCTTTGGGATGAAGCTGTTGAGAAGCCATCCTTCAAACTCTCTCTGGAAGAAAAGCAACCTTTCTAGCAAAAAGAAAAAAAAAATTCATGGAAAGCTCTGGTTTGCCTCTTCTTGCCAAAACCAATTGTTGATGATTTTTCACGGCTGCTTTGGCTTTGCCTGTGACAGAGGGAACAATGTCAGACAAGCTCCTGTTTTCCCACTCTGATTTTTTTCCCCTGGAAAAGCTGGAAGAGGGGAAGGATCTGACTGAAGGACAGGGACAGGTCCTAGGCAAATAAATATCAGATTTCCTCCATTCTCAGGGTAGGCTTTGGGGCTGGAAGTGGTGCCTCTTGAAGATGTCCCCCCAGAGCTGCCAAGGGCTGCTCAGCTCAGGGCAGTGGGGGAGGTTGCAAGTGGGACATGGGGATGCAGAAGTGGCCCTGGGAGGACATCCAGGCACCCCACGCACCTCCACAAGCCCCCTCTGATGTTGTCCACCCGGGCACAGGTAGAAAAAAATCCTCATCCTGAATAATTTGTGCTGCTAGAAGTAGTGCAATACAGGGAGGTGGGGAAGGCAAGGAGGGGATCTTGGGCTGCACCAGTCTGGGGAGAGCTCGAGGCTGGGTGCTTTGCAACAGCCACTCTGGGGAGAAGTGCTCCCTGCAGCTGGGTTCTCCCTCGATGGGTATTTTTAGCATTAAATGCATTAAATTCCCTGAAATGCTGGTGAGCTGGGCCGGGGGAGCCAACTGAGGGTGAGGAAGGGAGGATTTTGGGGGATGCCTCCATGACATTGATGGGAATTCACTCTGAGGGATGCTGATCGGGTGTTGGGGGTGATGTGGGGAGCGTGCAGGGGTTGAGGCTGGGGAGAGGAGGGGGGGATATTGGCAG
>VWYI01009427.1:41607-94145 GCA_013399455.1 Anthoscopus minutus
CTACCCCCGGCCACCCCCAGCCACTCCCAGCCACCCCCGGCCACCCCCGGCCATCCGCCCTCCCCGGCGGAGGCTGGTACAGTTCGTTACGTCCAGACCGGAATGTACTTTGTGTTAGAAGTGGCCACAAGCCAGGACGGCAAAGCCGGGCTTTATTTATCCTCCCTGCTCTGGCCCCGCTGCTGCATCCTGCCCATACTCTGTGGGGCTGGATCTCCGGCAGGGCTGGGGGAGCCCTGGGCTCTGTCCACCTCTCTGCTGCTCATTGGCAGCCGGGGAAGGCAACGATTTTCCCCATTTCCTCAGAAGGGAAATAATCTGGGAAAATATTTGTGTCCTTTCATCTGGTAAAAGCTATCCCCGGTGTCTGGAAGGAAGCAGAATGAGGAAGATGGGAGCTCAGGGATGGATCTAGGCCCAGTGAAGCCTCTGGAGGGAGGTGCCCCCGTCTCTGCTGGCTTGGGAGGGTTTTTGCTGCAATTTTTGGGTCACAGTCTGGTAATTTCTGGATTGGAAATGCACTTGGAAAGATCTGGCTCTGGCCACACTGCAGGACAGGGCTGGATCAGGCCTGTGACAGAGCAGGGACTTCTCTGGAGGTGCCCACATGTGCGGGGGATGCTTTGGCCCCTCCGCTGTTGAAAAGTCACAGCTGGAGCCGTGAGCCCGGGCAGGGACGGGGAGGCTGTGGCAGCCTCGGAGGGATCAGAGGGATTTGCCCCAGGCTGGGTCAGGCCGATCATTCCACGACAACACCCAGCGTCCCTCCCACGGGCCTCCCTGTAGGAAGATTTGAGGGGGAGTTTCATACAGAAAGCGGCTTCCCAGCTGCTTTGCATCCCCAGGGTCGAGTGTCCTCATGCCAAGCGAGTGGTTTTGCCCTCCTGCCCCATCTCCCCAGGTCCCCACGCCGCGGTCTGTCCATTCCAGCTGGCAGCTCGGCTGCACCTACAGCCCGTGGCAAGGACACGGTGTTCTCCCGTACCCTGCCGCCTGTTGTGCAAGCCCTGGCTGCACCTCCCGTAAACACCCAGCTTCCCACGACCACGGCACCCGGCTCCTGCCGCGCTGCTCCCCCGGTGCCGGCGGCAAACGGGGCCCTCGGAGGGGCGCACACGCCACGGGGTGCGGGTGAGTGAAGCCACGGCATCGTCAGGCTGCAAAAAAAAAGCTGCTTTGATCCCCAAAATGGGCAGTGGTGATCTGGGTTCTAGGGGGAAGGATGGGTTTGATCCTCCCGGGAAGGGGAGGATCCCTGCCCCTGACCGTCGATTTGTGCTGCCACGAACGAAAGGAAGCCGAGAGAAAAGAGAAAACCCACTTCCTCTGCTCTCACTGATGTGGCTCTTCACTGTGCAGCCAAGGTGGAGGGACTCCTCTCCTCCCCACGCTCTCGAGGCAGATTAACGCTGGTTATTTTTAGCAGAAGACAAGGATGAATAAAAATATCCCCTGCTTTATTTTATTTTTTTTCTCTCTTTCAGGAACAGCGCTCTCACCTAACACAAGGTGCTTGGGAGCCAGCAGGGCAGGTTCCTTGGCTTTGCTCCCTGCTTCCAGACTTTCCCCAAGACTCCTTGTCCTTTTGGGGCTGGGTTCAGGGCTGGGGCAGGACATGTGTGGCCAGCTGGAGGGCAAGGGGGAACAAGCAGTACCCCTGGCAGGCATCACAAAGCCAAACAGGATTATTTATGGAACAGATTTCCTCCAGGTTGTGTTACAGGGATGGGGGTGAACGGGGCAGACCCCAGTACTGGGTGAGTGAAGGGTTTAGGATATCTCCCCATCCAAGAAAGCAGAGTGAGATGAGGGGTCCGGCACTGGCATAGCAGTGATTTGGAAGATGTCTTTTATCTCCTAAAAAAGCAACTCTGATGTTTCCTTCCCGTGTATTTTTTCTATGCAAACAAACAAATTTACCATTTTTGTAGTACAGGGACAAACCAGGATGAGCCCCCTCATTGCTGCCGTGGGTCCCATTGGATTTTTCAGGGCTTTGGTGTTATCTCAGGGGCCTGATGGAATTATGCTGTGGGATTTCCTGGTATAGCAAACCCACAATATTTTAATTTTGTTTTGTAAATGAATATTTAAAGCTCTTGGAAATTTAAAGCCGGGAGGGAAATGTTTGAAACCAAAGATGCAAGATTCACCTGGGTTATTTTAGATGGGGAAAAATTAAGTGCCATGAAAACAATTTTTTTTTCTTTTCTAAAGTGGGCTTTAATTTTCAATAATAATTTTCAATAATTTTTAATTTCTGTCTTTCTGATGTGTGACATCAGTGTCTAAATTACAGCAGGGAAAATGAAACTCAGTATAAAGAGCAGACCTGTGAGAAAGCACCCACCAACACAGTGCTGCCTTCAGGCTGGCCCTGAGGGTTTTATTGGATCAACATGTGGGAATGAGGTTGTAGGGAATGGGAGCTGCAGGCACTTATAACAACACAAACCTGGTGAAAAATGACCACTTTATAAAAACACCCAGAGATGTCCCAATTTAAATCTGCCCCCAAATATTTTTGCCCCTCTTGGCTCATGCGCTGCAGAGATGAGCAGCAGCGAGGTGTTTAATCACAAAAGCACTGATTTCTAATCTCGGGGGGGGCCGGTATTTTGAGGCAACTCTTGACAAAAATCTTTTTTCCTTCATCCCTGGAACATTTCTGTGTGTTCCAGCAGCCGCTGTGTCCTCCAAACCCACATCTCTCTGTCCCCAACTATGAGGCAATTTTTCACTCTTCAGGGCGGTGTTTCCTGGGACACCCGGAGGAGCTGGGAGAGACTGGGCGACCCTCGGGGAGTTGGAGGGGAATGAGGGCTCCTCCGGGGCCCCTCTGGGGCTGGGGTGTCCTTGAATGGGTCGCATGAGGCAGAGGGCTTGGGGACAGCGCGGAGGCTGAGGACACTGCATGTGGGCACGGTGTTCTCGCAGCACTGCACAGAGCTGGCGCCCCGGGGCATCGCACGGGGTCAGACACACCGGGACACTTCCCGGGGCTGGGCTGTCCCCTGTACCCGTCCCCTGTCCCTGTCCCTGTCCCTATCCCTATCCCTGTCCCTGTCCCCCCCCCCNGGGCGGGGCTGCCACCATCCCACGGAGACTGCCGCGGTGCCCCGGGAGCCGCGCCGGGGCCGTCCCGCGGCGGCGGGCGGGGCGGCGGCGTGTGAGGGTGATGGATAATGTGCGATGTGTTGTGCGCGCCGGCCGAGGCGGCCCGGCAGGGCGGGCGCGCGGGGCCACTCGGAGCCGGGCGGCGGCGGCGACAGCGACAGCGACAGCGACAGCGACAGCGACAGGTGGGACCGTGGGCTCGGGGTGCCCTGAGTGCGGCTGTGGGGTCGTGCGGGACCCCGTGTGGGGCTGGAGGAGTGCTGCTGGTGAGGGGGGTGCGTGAGCGAGGCGCGGTGCGGGGCTGGGGACAGGCGCGGGGCTGAGGGACCCCGCCTGGGGACCTGTGGGGGGACATCGGCGTCCCGAGCGGGGCTGGGGCGTTGGGGAGGGGATGGTGGCCTTGGGGTGAAGATAGGAGCGGGGTTCCTGCCCCGTGGAGCCATCCTGGTGATACCGGGAAGAGTTCCCGCTGCGCTGCCTGAGCGGTGCTGGGGGCACTGGGATGCTCCGGCACGGCCCGGGATGCTCCGGCACGGCCCGGGATGCTGCTTGCCGGAGGGGATTTTTCTTTTCCCCGCTTCACCTCCCCATCCGAGGCTCCCGGGCGCAGCTGAAGCGTTTCTTTTGACACTACCGACCAGAGAGACCCCGCAGGGTGTGTGCATCACTCTACAGAGCCTTTGGCAGCAGGTAGAAGTGGTTGCCCAAGGTAAATGTGTCTTTTTTTTTTTTTTTTTAAAGTTTCTGCGATTTTCCTCTCCTCTCCGGGCATGAAAACTCTTCCAGAGCTTCTGTTTTTAAAACGCACGTTCGAATGAGCTTGCTCTTCCCAGGAAACGGTATTTTACACAATGGGCTGTAGGAACTCGTGGGAGATGTGTCTGTCATCGGTGTGTCCCCAGGCTGCAGCTTCCAGCTGAGGCTCCAATGCTGCACTGTATTTCTGTCCACATCAGTGCAAATAATAGAAGTAGCCTTAAAAATAAAATATAATGGGGAAAAAAAGCAAGCCAGGAGCCAGATACTTTATGGTTTTAAAGATAGAGTTTAAATAGTGTCTCACCCTTACGAGCTATTAAACCTGAGGTGGATATGAGGACATCATTAGGGTATCAAAGCCAACCTGGGAACTGGCATTAAAAGTTAAAAAAAGTGGAAAGCACAAATGGCTCCTTCCTTTAAAACATGAGAAAGCACAAATTGCTGTTTCCTTTAAAGCATGAGAAAGCTGCCTCCCTCCTACCTCCTCCCCTGTCCTGCTGAAGGGCTGGGGAGAAAAAAATCATTAAATTGATGGCAGAGCCTGTGGCTGGCTTTTATGGGCTGTCTTTCCACAGGTGCTGTGGGTTTGATTTGGGTGACAGTGCTGCAACTCAGAGATACTTGGGTTCTATTTCCAGCCTGGTACTCTGGAAATGGGACAACATTTCTGGGGAGGGGACAGAAACATCCCTGACAGAGGGAGAACAGCGTCCATGACCTCCAAGGGATTAACCAGGAGTGTGGGGTTGAGCAGGAATCCAGATGGTGCACGAGTTTTGCAGCATAGGGGTGGGATGGAGGCATCCTGGGTGGGTTGCTGGTCCTTGGAGGGGGGCTGGTCCTCATCCCCAGCGTGGTGGGTGATGGCAGCACCCTGTGGGCTGCAGGAGGACAAGGTGTGATGGAGCTGGGTGCTCACAGCAGCCAGGGGTGCTGGTGGAGGAAGGAATGGCTGAGGACTTTACTGAGGGCTTGGGCGGTGGAGGTGGGGTTTGTGCTGGAGAAGATATGTGGTGGCATGGAAAAAAAACCCAGCAGGTTTCTGGGGAGGCAGTGAAGAAGTTTTCTGCTGAAATGCACAGGGAGGGGTGATAGCCTGGCTGGTGGCTCTGGGCCTGGGGGATGGAGAGGTCCAGTGGGGAAGGTTGGCATGATAGAGGCTGCTTGTTGTGCCCATCTGGCTCGGAACAGAGATGTCTGCTAGGATAATTGCTCATGCAATTATCTTTTCTTGTTTGTTTGTTTGGTTTGGTTTTATTTTTTTGTTTTTCCAATAAATGCAAATATTCATCTTCCCAAGGCTGTGTTTGCCCAGCACACACTTCAGTCATGTTGAGGTCCTTTCCTGATGCTGTTAAAGCACCTTCCTGCTGGGTTGAGCTAAAAAATAAGGACAATTCCTGAGTAAAAAGCAAACTGCGTCCCTCAGGAACATCACTGCTGTGTAGTTATGTGTGTTTTAATTAATTACCTGCTTGCAGAAGGAGAAAGTTTGCTGGAAGGTTTGAGATGCTTGGCACCAAGACCTCCTCGGGCTGGCTGTAGCTGCCAGACTGGCTCAGGGAAAAAATATTTTGTAAACGGTTTGAAAAATAATTTGTCCTCAGTTATTTCTCATTTTGTACTATTTTATACCAATTTTACTTTATAGTCACTCTTGGTTACATGAATTTATATAAAGTTGTTGCAACCCCTTGAGGGAGCTGTGAAGCTCCTACTGATCTTGTGCACATAACAGGGAAATCGATATTACTTAGCAAGGATTTTTTTTTATTATTTTAATGCTCTTTGCTTGTGGGTGTAAAGAAGTGGCCACGAGTGCTCTAACGTACAAGTTGTTCATGTAACTTGTTTGTCATGGAGCTGACAGGCTTTTTCCATAACTAGTAATTGTGTTTAGTAAGGATTTCTGATTTTGCAAGCGAGTGCGTTGGAAAATGAGGAAAATAATAATAAAGTAACTGTCAGAAGTGAAGAGCTGGGACAGTGAGGGGCTGCAGTTAAATCATCTTCTACCTGCAGCATCCCATCTCTGTAAATAGCAGAATTACTCTTAGATGGAAAAATATTCTCATTTCATGTACTTTTTGATTGACATTAAATTTAACCACATAATAAAACAAGCCCTGGGAGGCACTGCCTGGCAAAGAACATCATTCCTGGGATGTGACACCATCCCAAAAAGGAGCCCAGGTGGGATGCAGCCTCTCTCCCCACCACAGGTGATGCACACCAGTCTGTGCTTGTGCACGTGTGTGTGTCAGTGCCTGTTCTCACCCCTGTGCTGGCAGGGTCTGGGTGACCTCCTGGTGCTGCAGCATTGTCCCCAAAGCCATGGTGTCCCCAAATCCTCCTGTTCCTCACAGTGCCCCCAGTGATGGCAGTGCCTCCCTGGTCCTGCAGTTTGTCCTTTTGTGATGCTTGCCCAAGAAATCCTCATTTGGCAGGGGAGGAGGCTGGTGTTTCACTGGGAATTGCCGTTTGCCCAAAATAATTTGGCATTTATAGGCCCCTGGTGCAGATGGTCTTGGGTGCTGAGTTATTTCTGAGCTGCTGGTGGCAGTGCTGGATGCTGAGCCAGGGATTCCCCCCTCAGGATTCAGCTCTGGGATGCTCCAGGTGCTGCCGAGCCCTCATGTGTGGGGATAAATCATTAAACACAGCATTCCCACTGCCAGGGGTCACCTGGCTGCAAGTTGCTTGGAGAAAACCCCAGATCTGTTGTGAGCACTGAGATGCTTTTAGAAACGAGAAAAAAATTTAAATAAATCCAAGTTTAATTACCATATTTATTCTGGAGAAAAGACAAAATTAAAACAGAATTGGCAAACAAGGAGTTTCTTGTTTATTCCCATTTTGTATTTATTTTAGTCCCCCCCTAAACTGTCACTTGAAATTCAATTTGCTCAACTGATGTAGCTGCTGCCAGGAGGCTGCTCCGAGTTGCCTGTGGAGGGCTTGGACTTCACTTGGTGTGCTGGAGGGAAGGGAAACTTCACATTTAACAGCCAGAGGTGGAATATTTAATTCCAAAAAGCCCAGTTGGTCTGTTGTCCCTGGTTGTTTTGACCAGGGGAGAAGACAGGACTGAAAGGAGCCTGCTCATTTTTGATGGCAGAAAACCCAGTGAGAGGGTGCCAAGGAGTGGGTAGTGGGATGTCAAGTACTTTCTCACATTTTACAGATGGTTTATATAACCTGCTTGACTATATTATTATATTTTTTCCTGTCCAGTTACATAATCCCAATTTATGAAAGCTTTAGGAAGTTGCATTCCCCACTGTTACATGTTTCTATATTATGGCCTCTGAACTTGTTAGGATGCTTGGCCCTCCTGCCAGGCATCCCCCAAGAAGCTCAGGCTGGTGTGGAACAGCTGTTTATACACTCATTATTACTATATTTCTTTAATTATTTTGTTTTAGCCATCATCAGAAGCTGTGTCAGCCTCTCAGGAGCAGGATGGGTGCAGGCTGGTGCCTCTCCCTGCTGATGCAGAGCAAAGGCTTTGGGCATTCCTGTTTTTCCCAGTGTTTTGAGGATCTATCGCTTGTGGCAGAGACTTGCTGTGATTTTTGTAGTTGGAAGCAGCTGAAATCCTTGCTGGGGCCAGGGGTGACTTTGGGGGCAGGTAGGAAAGGAGCTGCAGAGCATTTGTGTGTGAAATCCTCAGCCCCATCCTGCCCCTGGCACCTTCTCCCCTGGAGACAGCACCTACCCATAAATGTCTGTGGGTTTTACTTTCTCCAGTATAAGTCAGTTCTTCAAAATAAGGGAGGGAGAAAAGAAAATGTGGGTTTTTTTTTAATTCTCTTTCATATGAAAGTGGAAGCTGTTGTGTCTCTGGGTACCCACTCTGGAGGAGGTGCACAGGCTGTCCACAGGAGAGTTCACAGGAGCTTTATCCCTCTGATTTTTTTATTTTGAAGCACCATGGGAAAACCACCAAGCAAACATTTCCTTGCTAGAAAACCAGCAGAAGAGCCAGATTATTTTTAATGGGTTTATATTGTAAACTGGGGAGACAAAACCACTCCTCTCTGAAAGTCTTTTGTGTGTTGCTGGCACGAGCCTGTTCACCTCTCTCCAGGGGATGCAGAGAGACTGAACCCATCTTGCTTTTGCCTGAGATATTTATTCTGGCAGGGTCAGTGACCCATCCTGCTCACTTGTTCCTCTCGCTGCAGCTGAGGAACAACCTCTTATAACACACATTTTAAAAGAAAAAAAAAATTAGTTATGACTTGAACCTTAAATAAAACCATTTCAGAAGCTTAAAAATTTTAGCTAGGCAGAATGGGGAAGCCAATGTGATGGGAACATCCACTGCTGTATTTAAGTGAGCTGCATGCAGCAGCTTTCTTTTTCATTTTGTTATCCTCGTAATTGTTTTGAAACCTTCCCCTGTTGCTGCTTTTCTGGTAAAAGTCAGATACCTCCTGGTCCTTGGGAGGTGACTGGGGACTGCATCCCTCTCTGAAGTGTCCCCATGGCGTGGGTGGCACTGTTTGGTCTCTGTGGTCACCCTGGAGCAGGGACTGGCCCTGGATAAAGAGACCAGGGGTTGTGCTTCAGTCCCTGGTGAATCAGGGCTCACCCTGAGGGCTGTGGGGGCTTCTCAGGGTGCTGGGCAATTCTAGCAGCTCTGTTTGCATTTTGGGATTTTGTTGGAATAGAAGTTGCCATGCCCAGCCCGCTGGGGTGTTGGCTGCTTGCACACCGTGCACTCTAGGAAGTAAATTGATTCATGGGAGTTCTTAGTTGGTGAACAATAGTTTCAGTTTTATGGCTTCTCTGTTTGTTTTGAAGGAGGGGAAAAAAATCAAGGGGTCGGGATTAAAAAAGAAAAAAGAACACATTAATTAACTGTGATGTACGAGTGTGAGAAGCAGCACTTAATGTCTAGGTATGTCCTTATGTGTTGGGATGCAGCTGAAGATTATGTTGAGATGCTTGTCCATCTTAGGAAGGTAATTTTTGTTAGAAATCCCATTTTTAACTTACCATCATCTTCCTTGGTCTCTGCTCAGCAGGCTGGCCCTGAGGTGTCTTAAAACACCCTCATCCAGGAGAAAGCACTGCCTTGGTGTTCCCCCTCCTGCTGCACAGGCCCAGCTTGCTCAGCAAGAAGGGATTTTATTAGAAAAAAGTAGTTCTTGTTGTGGAAGGGTGAGCAATCCACCGTGGCACCGTGGAGAGAGTCAGCTGCTGCACTAATTGGGTTATTCTTCGTTATCAGTCTGTGCTGGGGCTGGAGGATGCATGTGCAGCCCTGTGCTCGAAGGGCTGGGATCTGGGGCAATGATCACCAGGATCCAGGGCCCCACATCCCCCTGCTGTGCTTTCAGATTTGTTGTTTTTAAGCCTGACCTTTGCATTTTCAAGAAACTCCCTCCTGTGTTGCAATCCGAAGCTTTTAGGGCTGTTGTGGTGCCGTGGAAGTGAAAGCGCTTTGTGCTAAGTGGGTCTTAAAAAACAAACCCAAGAGCAGCCAACTCTTAGTTTTTCATCCTGTTAATTTTCATCCCAGTGAAACAAATGGACAGGATTTAGCCTTGATTTATTTTTTTTAAAGCTGATGGTAAGATGCTGTTTTGTGGAAACAGCGAGTCAAACCAGGTTTTGGCCATAGTCTTCATCACCCCTCTCTGACCATGGTGGAGCATGATCAAAACTGCTCTGTTCTCCCTTCTTCTGAAATCCTATTTTAGAATAAAGCATATGTGTTTTTTTCATCTTTTTTTTTTCTTTTTGTTCCCCCCCACCCCTCTTCTTACCAGGAATTTCCCCGCTGTGTCTTTGGACCTGGACTCTCCCTGCACCTCCAAACCTTCTCCAACGATTGCATGGTGGCAAGGTGAGACCCCTCAAAACCCTGCCCAGCCTTGCTCTTCCCCATCCCTTTCCCCTTCTGTGAGCCTCTGGGAGGGATCTGCAACATGAAGTTTCCATTTGGAGCTGGCAAATTCCCGGTACGCCGATTTCTAGGAAACGTGGCTGGGGATCGTGTGGTTGGTGAAACCCTAGCATGTGTGATACCTGTCTGTCCTCAGCCCAGGGTCAGACATCTGCATCCCATTCTCCTCTCTGAATTTTCACCTATTTCTCAGTGTTGGGAGACTGCAACACCTGTGTGGAGAGGGAATTGTACAATTAAAAGGCTTGTTTTTATTTATTTCTGTGCTTCTCCGACCCATCCGTGTTTATATCCCAGGGAAATGGAGCAGTGTGGATGTTCAGAGGAGGGAGGATGGTTTATCCTGGCTTCATTTACAGACTTACAGCATTAATCTTGTGGCTAGTAGCAGCAATGGGAAAGCAGGGTCTGCTTGGGGTGTCAGAAACCCCGGGGCTTTTGCACAGAGTGATTAATTAATGCCCTCCCTCTATCCAGAGTACACAAACAGGAAGATTCAGGCTCTGACACCACCAGCAATCTTGCTGTGCTCAGTGACATCCCTGCCTGCTCGCTATTTAAACCTCAGGGAGTAACAGATTTTTTTATTTTTTTTTTTGCCCTACAACTGTTTGTTTCAATTTAATTGGGATTTTGGCCTCTGGCCAGCCTCCTCCTGTCGCTCCAAATGGGAGATAAGTGGGAGCAGTGCACTCTTTTCTCTAACCTAGTTGGAGCTGTTTTTGCTGGATGGAGAAGTCGTGAGCTCTTTCATAACGTGGGCCACATCTTAATAGCTGGGTCTTGTGGGCTCCATCCCTCCCACTGCTGCTGACGCAGAGCGTCTCCCCTCCCGCCCGCCTTGGCCAGCTTCCCTGGATGACTCCTCTAATTGCTTACGTAGGAAAATAATGAGAAGGATGCGTAGGGTGTATTTTTAGATGTCTCTTGGTGGGATTTAGCAACCGGCAAGCCGGAGCCAGCACCTCCCTGTCCGTCTCCTGCATCCAGAGGTGGCTGCTTGGTGGACCTGGGGAGGTTCTGTCCTAGGAGGTGGAGATTCTTGGGAAAGCTTCCCTGGTTTTTGGGCTTCTCCTGGTCATTTTTGGGTGGGTTTGGGATGATGTGTCTCTGGTGCTGCACAGGATCTGTGCTGGGAAGCCCTGAGCTGGTGCATGGTGCTGATGCCATGCCCGTGCTGGGATGGGCGCTGTCACCTCCTCAATCCTCTCCAAGAGGAAAGTCTTGGAGACCATCCCAGCACCCAAATTGTTGAATCACTGAATGGTTTGCACTGGGAGGAAACCTTAAAGGCCATTTAGTCCAACCTCCCCACCATGAGCAGGGACACCTTCCACTAGACCAGGTAGCTGAGGGCTCTGTCCAAACTCACCCAGATGTTCCCAGGAACGGGGCATCCATCACCCTTTTGGATCACCAGTGCTTCACTACCCACATCGTCCAACATATCTTCCAAAGTAACCCATGGCATGTTTTCCAATAAATACCTGTGAGATAATGGGTCTCACCACGTGTTGCTTTGCTTTTTAAATGCTTTTTTTCCAAAGATGTTCCCATCTGAAACCCCAGCAGCACGGAGGAAAGGGAGCAGATGCAGAATGCCATTAAATATCACCCCAAAGACCGTGATGATTGAGCCTTGCAACAAGTAGTTCCCTTATTTTTCTCTTGCTTCATCCATTTCAGGGCTCTTTGTGTCTCAGTGGCTTCCTGTGCTGGGGGGGCCGGGCTCCAGTCCTTCCCTTTCCACCCGGGTGTGAGGAAAGCAATTCTTCTTGCAGCACAACTTATCTGTCCTTGGAGCTGAAAACATCCTTTCTTTGCTCTTTTTGAATCCCCCAAATGAATGATTTCTCCTGCTGGTTAACATCAGCTTCCACACTGAAGACTGTGGGAAAGTTTTGCAATTAGAGTGGCTTTAATAGATCTGGTTTATGTCTTAAAAAACCCATCGCTTTCTAATTCTCCGTCACATGTTTCCTTGATGATGTGTCGCCCAGCAGTGCAGCTACTAAAATAGCCCCATGGTCTGAAGGAAATCATCAGGAAATATGTTTTTGAAACTGTAGGCAATTCTTTTTTTCACCAGGAACCATTGGAAAAAGTCTGTGTTCAATGGAAAACGTGGCTTTTCTGGTACCTTGGCTGCTGATGTGGTGACATTTGGAAGCACAGTGCTCCAGCAGTTTGCCCAAAAATCCCCCAGCTCCTTAGATTCTTGCTGTGAGTCTTCTCTTTATCCACCCAAATAGCTGGGATTCTTTTGGTGTTGGGTCTACTTTAATCTTTGGGGAAAATGCTTGCTTGCATTGTCTTTCCATGCAGGGTGACGAACTGTTTCCTCTTCCACCACCTCCTGTGGCCCTGACAGGGTGTGTGCTGTGTGCCCCCAGGTCCAAGGAGACCATGACCACTGATGAGGCCACCAAGAGTGAAGGGGAGGTGCAGGCAGCAGCTCTGGCTGAGCGTGGGGAGGACATCACCCCATCCAAGGACCGAGGGGTGCTGAAGGTAAGGGGGATTCTGCCTTCCTGCACTTTGGGGTGCATGGTCACCTGGCTGGGCTGTGTCCCCAGCCCTCAGGATCACAGTTCCAGGGCTGTAGTACTGAGTTCTTTCATTTCAAAGGCAAAGGAGATGAGCATTGCTTGGAGTAGAGGAGGATGGAGTGGTGGTTGAGGCTGGTGGGACCAGGCTGCTCCGTGAATTTCACTGCTATTGTGTTCCCCACCAGATTATTAGCTGTAAATCCACAAAGCATTTCTGTGTATGACTCACAAACATTAGAAAGAACACATTACTGAGGTCATCCAGTCTTCTCCACAGCCCCTTTTCATATTCAGGGCCGTTTCTGGATAGTTCTGCTCCACAGCACTTACACTTCTCCACTTGAATAGGACCTTTCCTCCAAGAATAGCATCCTCCCCTGCTCCATCCTCAGCTGAAGAACTGCTTGTTCCCGGCTGCAGCGTTCAGAAAAAAGTGTTGACAAGGAGTGAGTAGTGAACTGACACACCCCTGTGAGTAAAATGTGTCCAGACAGAGAGCAAGTGGAGCTGCATTCACTGCAGGTTTGGAACCATGGTGTTTATCCACCCAGCACGAACTGGTCTCCCAGCCCTGTCCGGCTCCGTTGCTGTGGCTCCAGTTTGAGATTTGTTTTTAGGAGCTGATGAAGGGCAAATTTAGGGGCAAACTCCCCCCTGGGCCTTACTGTTATTTAGGGCAGCACTGAGGTGTACATGTATGTATAGATATTTTTATGTAAATGCATGTGTGTGTGTGTGTATATCTCTCCCCCTCCATGTGCATCCTTTGCTATCCCATGGCCCCAGCTTGTGGCTATTTTCTTTCCCTCAGATCATCAAGCGACCTGGGAGTGAGGGTGAGTCTCCCATGATTGGAGACAAGGTTTTTTTGCTATCCCATGGCCCCAGCTTGTGGCTATTTTCTTTCCCTCAGATCATCAAGCGACCTGGGAGTGAGGGTGAGTCTCCCATGATTGGAGACAAGGTTTCTGTGCACTACAAGGGGAAACTGGCCAACGGGAAAAAGTTTGACTCCAGCCGTGATCGGAACGAGCCCTTCATCTTCAGCCTGGGCAAGGGTGAGCTGCTCCAGGGGTGTCCATCCATGGGATGGTGGAGGGTGGGATCACCCTGGAGCAGGGGGATCAGCTGTTCCTCTTGCAGGACAGCTGGACAGTGTCAGCCTTGCCCTATGTGACTTGTGAATGTGGGGTTTTTTTGGGTGCCATCCTTGTTGAACCCAGGCTGAGTTTTTTTCCTGAGGTGCTGCTTTGTCCCTCCTGCCTGACATCTACCTTTCTCCTAGGTCAGGTAATCAAGGCATGGGACATTGGGGTGGCCACCATGAAGAAGGGAGAGATCTGCTACTTGCTCTGCAAACCTGAGTACGCGTACGGCTCTGCTGGCAGTGCCCCCAAAATCCCCTCCAATGCCACCCTCTTTTTCGAGGCAAGTAATGCTGGTGAGCTGGTGTGTGGATGAGCAAGCTCACTCCCTTTCTGCTTTGCCAGCCAGCTCAGAAACAAACATTTTAAAAATAATAAAGATAATAATGATAATGATAATACCAAAGCCCAAACAACAAAAAAATCCCACAACAACAATAAAAAACCCCAAAACCGAGCTTGGATTCCTGAAACGTGTCCCTCTGCTCCAGGAATCGCTGCCAGGGCTTTCTCAGAAATGAGTGTCTGAGCTGGAAGGCTGGGACTGAAACTCTGGCTTAGCAGAGTCCTGGTGCTGGGGCAGGGAGTGGGCAGATTCCTGGTTTCAGCATGCACATGGGAAGGAGAAAGCAGCTGGGAAATGCTTCCAGGTGCTAAAAAGCCATTAGTACTGAGGGGTGGTAGGGAAATCAAGTTTTTGGCATGGAGGGCTCCCAGGGCAGGGTTCCTTGGGACACGGCAGGAGAAGAGAGTCTGTCCTAAATTAAGGCTCAGGTCTTCCAAGCCGAGTGTGAACTAAGCTGAGGGTCAGAGCTGGTTGATCAGAGGATGAAGTGGAAGCTCCTGCCCACACTGGAGGACTTTCACAGCATCTTCCAGCAGCAGCTGTGTTGTATCCTTACAGGTTCAATAAACTTATTTTTGCTGTTACTTTGTGTTATGCTTCAGGTACTGGATGTGTCCCAGTTTCTAATAAATCGCCTGTATTATGCTGTGGTTTGGATCTGGGTTTTATGGGCAACTTCTGCTCGTCAGCTGAACAGAGAATTAGCTGGCTTGGTTCTCCAGCCAGGGGATGAACTGCTGCTTTGTGGCTATTCTGTTGTTTTTCTCTTCTCCTTTCCTCCTCCCTATGCTCTGCCCACTTTTTCTTTATTATTTTTTAGGTCGAGCTGCTTGACTTCAAAGGCGAGGACTTGTTTGAGGATGGAGGAATAATCCGGAGGATCAAGAGGAAGGGAGAAGGTTACTCCAACCCTAATGAAGGTGCTACCGTGGAGAGTGAGTGCTGGTCCCTCGTGGGACATCTGAGGGCATCAGCCTGTCCTGAGCTGATCCCTGGCAAGGAGCTGCTGCCAGTGCACAGGCTGAAGGTGGCCATGCATCCTGGTGGGATGCAGCTGCATCCATCCCCAGGCCAGGTGGGATGGAGAGCAGCTGGGGATGCTCCTCTGAGCTCTCCTTGGCCAGCCCCTGTGGGGGCTGTGCCTGAGCTGCTGCCCTGCAGGGCTAGGGGGAAAACCAGCAGCCCAGGAAAACTCCTGAGCTGCTCAGGCAGCAGCTGAGGGGAGGATGGAAGAAGCAAACCCCTGTGGGGTTTCAGGGTTCTGTCATCTCCCCTGACCCTTCTGCATCCCAGTGCAGTGTCCGGAGTGCTCTGGGATGTGCCCAAAGCCCTTCCTCCCTCGACACTTGCTAAGGATTTTGGACACTCAGCAGCTTCTTTGGCCTCCTCATTCTGATGTTGATGGTATTTTTGGGGGAGTCTCACCACATCTGTCACAGAATGGGGCTTTTTCCTTCCCTTATGGCCACAGGGCTACTGATGGCAGGGGGAAAGAAATTATTACAAGGGGTTTGCTGAGGTTGGAGTGGTCTCAGCTGACGCAGGAGGATGAGGAGCTCACATCCCATCGGGCTCTCCCTCTTCTGGTCCCATTTCTGGAGTAGACATTTCATGGGGCTAGACAGGGGAAGGCAGACTGGGATTGGGGTTTTTTCCTTCCCAAGAGTTGCTCAGACACACACACACACAGAGCTTGCTCCATATGGGAGGCGTTTACTTTCTTTTCTTAATTCCAGAGCTCCTGGACACAAACATCCTAAAGTCCCTTTAGCGACTGAGAAATTGAATCTGAGCTGTGAGAGCTTACAAAGCTCATGGATTAAGTGGCTGGTTCTTCTAACAAGGTTCTTTTTCATGGAAAAATGAGATTTTGACTCAGATTCTACTGTCTGGTGGTCACTGTGCTGGGGGTGGCACAGCAGCTGTGGCACAGTGCACCCTGGAGCAGGGCTGTGATGGTTTACCTCAGCTATGTATTTTTGGGAGGTGCTGGAATTAGGCTGGAAGAAACCACACTTCCAGGAGCAAGTACCTCCAGGTTTTTATAGGCTTTAACTTTTACAGACCCTAAATCCCAGTTCTGGTCCCTAAAACCTGTGCTGCAGTTGAAATCTGGCATTCCAGCTTTTGTTACATCTTTCCCCCCCCACCCCTCCTCCTTCTCCGTTTTTAATCTGAGTACAAATTGCTGTCAGCACATCAAGTTCGTGTGCCAGCCGCACTCAGTACACTCTGTTCTCAGCTCTTCAAAAACAAAATCGCTGCAGGCACTGAGAGAACAATAAGTCAGAGCTGCAACCGGAGTGATGTTCCTTCAGTGACTTTTTTTTCTCTGTAATCCAAGAGCAGCTGAACCAGCTGACCCACTCCTGGAAACCCGAGCAGAGATTTTCCCCCCTGTGCTCAGAGCATTTTCTGTGCAATTAAAACAGAGCTGAACTATCCTTGGAAGGAAGGATCACAACATCCCCTTGTGCATCCTGTTTGAAAGTGGATCTTCCCATCACTGCCACATCCTGCAGGGGATGTGGGACCTGGGGGAGCTGTAGTGCTGCTTTTGGGGTCAGGGATTATAGATCTGGGCTTGCCAGGAATGTGCAGGGCGATGCATGGTGCTGTGGGGTGGCTGGGTTATCTGTATTTTAGGAAGAATTTTCCACATTTTCTGTGCCTGAAAAGCCAGCCAGCTTGGTTTTGGGTAGTGTAAAAGCAGAGGTTGTCCCCAGAGGAGCTGGATTTGCTGTTTGTCCTCATCCCAAGCTGGGTGAGCTCACAGCAGCCTGACTGCTGTAGTCACTGTGCACCAGTGAAGGATGCAGGATGTGTCCCAGAGAGCTGGCAAGCACCTGAGCATCCTCTGCTTGAGTCCCAGCATGGCTTTGGTAGCAAGAGTGGGGTGACAAGGTAGAGCCTGGTGTCCTGTCCTGCCGTGAGGAACCCACCCTTGGGTTCTCTTATGGGAGCTGAACCTGCCCTTGGAATGGGAGCTGCCAGGTCTGGCTTGGTCCGTGCCTCTCACCCTAAGGACTTCTCTAGGTCCCAGGGAAGAGGATGGACACAGATTTCCTTCAGCCCAGGCTGCAGCTCTCCCATGCAGAGCCCAGACCCTCACAGCTGTTTCTGGTACCCAGCTTGTCCTGCCCCTCACCTGCCACCACAGCAGGATGCTCAGTGCCCTGCAGCATCTCAGGTTGCATTCTGTTCCCCTCAAGCTCATGTCTTTATAGGCTGCAACACCTTTAGGCACAGTTGTGAATTTTTCCTTATACAAAGATTTTGTTGTTGTTGTTTATTTTGGCTATATTTTTTTTAACAGTAAGTAGGAGTTCCTTGTGAAATTGCTTTTACTTAATGCCTGCCTGCATGTGTGTATGCCTTTTACCCTGCAAGCAGAATGCAAAGGCAGAATCCAAAGCCTGGAACGTCTTCAGGTTTGAATAAATAAATAATCTTGCTGTGGAAAGGCAGCCAGGAGTGCCAGGTGGTGAATGTGCCAGGTACCCAGTGTCCGCTCTGGCTGCGCTTCTGCCAGCGTCTGGGGCTGGAACAGCACGGCTCCTGGTTGAAGATTAAAAATAAAAAAGTTTATCTTGTACTTTGAGTTCTCAGTGTGGGGAGAAGCATGGCCTTGTTTTCAGGGCAGGAGTCAAGGCAGTATAGCACAGTATAGAAGATTTGTAATCACGGTGATAAACTCTGCCTGGCACCGTGCCAGGAGCAATATCCAGTTCCAGTAAGACTTGACTCGTGCACTTGAGTACGAGGGGAACATATTAGTCACGATGTTTATCTGTTGTTTGGTCCTGGGTTAGACAAGATTTGCCTGCCTTGCTTTTCAGCAATGTTCCCAAGCCCTCCTCATTCCCCTTCTCCGGGCTGCCCCCAGCCCTGGGTCTTCCCTTCCAGGCTCTGCTGAGTTTTGGGAGAGATGCTTTATAAAATGCCTTCTAAGACACTTTGGATCCCACCTTTCTCCAAGGTTTGGGTGATTCTGGGTGCCATCCTGCCCCTCTTGCCTCTCTGCAGTTCACCTGGAGGGATTCTGTGGTGGCCGCAGGTTCGACTGCAAGGATGTGAAATTCGTCGTGGGTGAAGGGGAGGACCACGACATCCCCATTGGCATTGACAAGGCCCTGGAGAAGATGCAGAGGGGAGAGCACTGCATCCTCTACCTCAGCCCACGGTGAGGAGCATCTCCATGGGGATGCTGGGTGGGTCTCAGCCTCCAGCACTTGTGGAAGATGGTGATCCTGAAAATAGGATGCTCCAGGAGAGGCTCAGAGAACAGCAGAAGGAGCGATTAGTTGCATGTAAACAGGAATATTGAGATGCTTTTAAAAAATAACAGGTGAAAGGGCTTTACCCAAGTCCTGTGTCTGAGATGAAAATGTCTCCCTGGAAATGACCAGGGCTGGAGAGAAGCCTCTGTAAAAAGATGGCTTTGATGCAGCCAGATTCCAAAGATAAGCATTTTATATCCACAGGCTCATGGAGCACCCTGTAACATCACCCTGTCCCCAAAATGTTCAAATGCTGTGGGTGGCAACCTGGGCCTGCATTTATGGGCAAGCTCTGCTGGAAATAAGGTTTCTTCCCCCTTCTCTGAGTGCCTCCTCCTGCCCTGCAGGTACGGCTTTGGCGAGGCTGGGAAGCCGAAGTACGGCATCCAGAGGAACGCAGAGCTGGTGTACGAGGTGACCCTGAAGAGCTTTGAGAAGGTGAGGGCAGAGGTGCTCCAGCCCCTCCCTGGGCTGCTGGAATGTCAGGGCCTGTGTAGCCTCCAGCCTTTGTCCCTGGCGTGGCTGCAGCCCAACCCCTGCTGAAGTGGACACGTCACCGAGGAGCTTCGTGTTCTTAATTTGTTCTTCTCTGTTAGTTTGTTTTATTCTTGTGGCTGAGGTCCAAGGCTGGGTGTCTTATTTGTTCCTAACCTTGTCCTTTTGTACTTTCTTTTTATTTTAGTAATATTTTTTCTTTTCCCTTTTTCTCTACTCTTCTTTTTCCTCCTTTTTTCTCCCTTTATCTCTTCTCTCCTCTTTTTCCTTTTTTCTCCTTTGTCTGCTTTTCTCTCCTTTTTTCTCCTTTTTTCTCCTTTTTTCCTCCTTTTTTTTTTCTCTTTAGCTTTTATTTTCTTTCCTTTCCTTTTTTTCTCATTTTTATCTCTTCTTTTTTACCCCTTGGGCTGCACAGATAAAAACTTATGCATCCAGCCAGCCCTGGCTGTACCCATGAGAAGGACTGGGGGTGAGATGCAGGAAAAGTCCATGGGATTTGCACATCCCTGGATGGATCTCCTGCCTTTTTACCCCTTGGGCTGCACAGATAAAAACTGGTTCATCCAGCCAGCCCTGAAGCTTGGCTGCACCCATGAGAAGGACTGGGAGTGAGATGCAGGAAAAGTCCATGGGATTTGCACATCCCTGGATGGATCCCCTGCCTGTGCCATCACTCTGGCCAAAGCAGGGGCAGGATCTGTCTCCAGGCTCTGTGGTACAGCCCTGATGAGCCATGAGTGTGACCACCCTGTCCCAGAGCATGGCATGGTCCTGCCGGGGCAGGGGAGGCTGCTCTGCTGCACTGGGAGTGCTCCAAGTGTTCCTTTGCAGGCCAAGGAGTCGTGGGAGATGGACACCAAGGAGAAGCTGGAGCAGGCAGCCGTGGTCAAGGAGAAGGGTACAATGTACTTCAAGGTTTGTGAACTCGGGGCTGCAGAGGCAGAGGAGGGGAGCTGGGACTGAATTTGGCAGCCATCAATGCCACAGAAGCCATGTGCCCCTAGATAGGGCTGGGAAAGGCGAGTCCTGCCCTCCCTCTGCCTTTTTCTCACTCCTTGATGCTCCCTGAGATATCTCATCCTTTCCCAGCATTGCCTTGGCTCTGTGTGCTCCCTGCAGAGCAGGACAGCAGATCAAACCCTTCCCAGGCAGGGCTAGTGCTGAGGGGCTTTGCATTCCTGCATTCCCCTTCCCAGCTGGGACATCCCAGCTCCCCACTGTTCTGACTCAGCTTTTCCCAAGCGTGCTGGTTCTGTAGGAGTTGGGATCCTCCTCCTTTCCTGTATTTATTGAACACCCCGCATTACACTTGGACATTCCAGGGGTGCACTGAGCCTCTTTTTGCTCCTTTTCAGGAAGGCAAGTACCTGCAGGCAGTGATTCAGTATGGGAAGATTGTGTCCTGGCTGGAAATGGAGTATGGCTTGTCTGAAAAGGAGTCTAAAGCCTCTGACTCCTTCCTGCTGGCTGCCTTCCTCAACCTGGCCATGTGCTACCTGAAGCTGCGGGAGTACGCCAAGGCTGTGGAGTGCTGTGACAAGGTAGAGGGGCACTGAGGCTGCCCCATCTGGGTCACCAGGAACTGATGCCTTTATGGGCTGCTGGTGGGGAAGATGAAGCAGGGAAACCTTATAAATATGATTGCTTGGCAAAGATTCTGAAAATAAGAAACTTATAATCCAAGTAGAAATGAAAGTTAGCTTTGAGATACAATATACAGAGTGTTAGTCACTGTATAACCAAAGAACAATGGCCCAGCCAGCTGGAGGAGAATCCCTTTGATGGAACAATGCCCTTCTGCTGCCTGTGGGATCCAAAGGCCAATCTAAAGAGCAGCTTTTAGAGTTTAAAATGCAACACAGTATGGTAATGTGAATAAGGTAAATAAGAACCACTGTTCTTATAGGTGGTATGTAGATTCTATAGAATTTGAGTCTTTTGTGCTTGTTGGTTAGTGTAAATTAGAATATTCACCACAGAGGAGATATAATGGATTGTAACAAGAACTGAGCTCTCTTTACTTGCTCTTCCCCTCTTGCTCTTCCCCTTTTGCTCTTCCCCTCTTCCCTTGCTCTCTCTCTAGACCTCTTGCCCCCTCTCTCTCTTTGCTTATCCTCTCCCTTGCCCTCTCCCACTCTCCCTCTCTCCCTGGCACATTTATAGCTGTGGCTTAAGCAGAGCTCGTGCACCCATGACCTGTGCAATAAACCCCACGTTTCAAGAGCTGCCCTGGCTTATAGAGATCACTCCTGTCTGCAGCTCACATATTCCTGCAGGCTACCTAAAACAGGCCAGAAATTAAAAGAATAAAAAGCAGTTATGTTTATTGAAGGGACTTCAGGTACATTTAAGGCAGATGAAGCCCCCAGAGGCTACACTCAAAAAATGGATGGTGGGTCATGGGTTTTCAGACTTTTGTAAAAGTTTGGTCCATTTGCATATTGGGGGTTTTTCTTCCAATTACAGCTTCAGGTAATGAAGTAATTTACCCCTGGTTTGCTCCCCCTCAACTCATTTTTTTTACATTTCTTGGGGCCTGAGACAGTGATGTGTCCTTGATTCCCAGGCCTAGAGAGGAATTATTTTGTCAAAATGGGGAAGCAGCAGCTAACAGTGTGTGTGGAGTTTAGAGTTATACACTAAAGAATTGCAGGATACAAATACATGAAAAATATAAAAGCCAAAATCCTAAGGTATCAGCACGAGCCTGGGGGATGGAGCATCCTCTTCCTCCTGCATGTTCTCACTGGGAGTTCAGTGGGGCTTTTTTAAATTCCTTGTCATATAAGAAGGAATTTCCAATCAGCAGTGGGATGGTGGCATCCCTTCTGCACCTGGAGGTCCCTGTGGATGCTGAGTGCTCAGAGACTGCAGGACCACAGGGGCTTAGGGGGTTCAGAATCCACCTGGGCACACATTTACAGCAGCTTTTCTTCTGTGTAGAACAGATCTGTGTAGAATGACAACCTGGGGATGCTCCAAGCATGACAACCTTGGGATGCTGTTTGGGTCTGCCCTGGGCACACATTTACAGCAGATTTTCTTCTGTGTGAACGGATCTGTGTAGAATGACAGCCCTGGGATGCTGTTTGGGTCTGCCCAGTTCTGCTCTGGATGTGACACAGGCAAGCTCTGTGGAGCTGCAGCAGATCTCCAAGTCCACCAAGGGCTGGGATGAGGCTTTGCCAGTCCCTAAAAGATCTTTGACCTTGTCTTTGTCAGGAAACTCTGAATTCTTTTATAAAAGGCTTAGATTTTCCCATTGTATATATGGGAAATAGATGGGATATTTGTGTTAGTTTAAAAAGTAAATAATGCCTGAGGTGTATGTATGGCTTTTACTAAAGGAAAATGATACCACTGCTAAAGCAAGGAGACAAAAGGGCTTGGATTTAGTCTTTAAAACTGAGCTTTACACCTGATCTCTGCCTGTAGATTTTGTCTCCCACTGACTGCCAAACTCATTTTGAGCAAGGAGAGATAATAAAGCTATATTAATGATCTCCCAGCTGCTGATGGAGACAAGGCAAATTTTGTTGAGCAGGATGAAAGTGCTCTGGAGATTTGAAGCCACCTTGTCCTAATTTTGACAGATTTATTGAGGCTTCAACTCTAGGGGATCTCTTGGGAGGGCTCTGAGATGTTAACAGAGACTTGTCTGTGTTTCCAGGCTCTGGGGTTGGACCAGGACAATGAGAAAGGCTTGTACAGAAGGGGTGAAGCCAGGTTATTGATGAACGAGTTTGAGCTGGCCAAATGTGACTTTCAAAAAGTGCTGGAAGTGAATCCACAGAACAAAGCAGCAAAATCCCAGATCTCTGTGTGCCAGAAGAAAAGGAAGGAGCACAACGAGCGGGATCGGAGGATCTATGCCAACATGTTCACAAAGTTTGCAGAGAGGGATGCAAAGGTGAGTGTTGCTCATTTTTGGCCATCCAGGGTTGCTTTAGGGTTGCACTGAGGGATGCTCGACAGGTTTGTGATGAGAAGAGAAGGGTTAAACCAAATTAAATTATAGATCAGGTTGAGGATGGAGGGATAGAGCCTGCTGCAGTGGGAAGATGTGTTTTACTTTTTGGTCTCTCTTATGCAGAGGCTGCCATCAGGTGCTCAATCATCAATAAAAGCATTTGCAGTGTGAGCTGACAGGGGCTGGGATCAGGGTCAGCACTGGTATTTAATTTTGCTGCTCCCAGCTAGTGACTTTTGATGAACTCCTGCTCACCAGTAAATGAAGTATCATTCCATCTCTGGCAGGAGTATTTTGAGACATGATAGTGTGGGTTTCCTGAAGCTGGTAAGGCAATACCTGCTCCTCTGCTCAGGCAGAGAGATCGCTGTCTCAGAACAGGCTCTCATCCAAAATTCCACTGAACAAAACCCAGTGTACTGTAACAGGAGAGGACACAGCTTTGCAAGCCATCTGCATGGGTCATTTTTAGTATGATCTCTTCTGAAGCAGTGCCTGCAGGTTGAGGCTGTGGATTAAGTGACTGGTGCAGTCCCTGGGGAGCAGCCAGCTCGGGCAGCCAGCTCGGGCAAGGAGCAGGGCCAGGCCAGCCCAGCCAGCTGCTGGCACAGTGCTTGGCTTGTGTGGCCAGCTGTGATGGACACAGTCCCTTATGGAGCAGCCATAAGGCTTCCCTGCTCCTCTCCTGCACCCTCTTGATGGGCTGCACCCACGGTTCAGTCCTGTTATCTGCACTCTGACACTGCTGCCTTACCTCCTTATCCCTCTCTTGCCTGCCCGTCCATCCATCCATCCATGCTCACTGTGTCAGCTCCCTGCTTCTGATGAGGTGGCTCACATCATCCCACACCTTCCCCAAAAGCTGCCTGAGAAGAAAGCTTTAACCTCTACCAGCCCCTGAGTCAAGGAAGCAGAACCCTCTAGTGTGAGCGGCGCTGCTCGATGGGCACGGGGGAGTTGTGGGGGGCAATTTTGCCTCTCCCCTTCCAGGCTGAACTGGCATTCCCAGCATCCCTGTCATTTGCCTGCCCCTTCCCACTCCCATATCCAACTCAGTGTGTTTTATTTGCTGTTTGGCAGGAAGCAGCCAGCAAAACTGGTGTGGAAAAAACAGTGGAGAAGGCGGCTTGTGAAAAAGGACCGAAAACTCCTGGTGCTGAAGGTGAAGAGGCTGAAGGACATGTATGATGGAGGAGGAGGGGATGGGATAGCCTCGTGCCCTCGGCCCACACTGAAAAAGGTTGCTGCCAAACCTTGGGACTTGCCAGTGTTTTCTTGTAAAGCTTGTTACAGTTTGTGTGATCGTGGAAGCAAAAAGCACCCCGCAAAGAAAAGCGACCCAGTCCCACTGCCCTGGGTGCACTGGGGGCAGAGCAGGAGCAGCAGGACACCATGGGACCACGGCACGTGGAACAAAGAGCATTTAAACAGCAGGGAAAAGGAAAAAGAAAATTTAATGATAAATTAAAACCCTTGGCTCCTCGGAGGTTTCCATAGACAGCTTGTTCCAGCTGCCTAGGCTTTGTGTTCACAGTCAGCACAGCAGCCTCAGAGAGGGGCTGGGATGTGGGACATGCTCCTTGTACACTGCAGTGCTGCCTCTGGTTGTCCCAGCACAGCCCCCAGGGCAGGGATTTGTCTCCTGATGACTCCTTGCCTGTGGCCAAAGGGGTTTGCAGGGCAGAGCCAGGATGAGAACCACATGCCCTCTGCTGCAGCCCTGGGTGCAGAGACATCATTAGTCTTTAAAGCACTGTTTGGGAAGGGGAGCACACACAGATTTTACCTTCTGAAGGAGCTGGTTCCTGTGTCTTTAGAGAGCAAAAGCCTGTCCAGCTTTGCAGGTGCTCAACCCACAGCCTGCACCCCATCCCTTGGCTCCGGGCTTTAAATGGGAGTTTTATTGCTTTTATTGGGATCTTTTCATGGGAAAAATAAAAGAGCAGGTTGGCATGTGGTTCAGAAATCAAGTGGCTGGGTCTGAGCTGGTGCCATGGGTTTGTCACTGAGCAGCTTTCCCATGGTGAGGGGGTCCTGGGTGCATCATGCACCGGAGCTGCTGCTGCCTCCTCAGCCACCAGCCCTCTCCATCCTAAAGGGACACTGTCACTACCCCATGAGAACAGCTTTCCAGTTGTTATTTTTCCTGTCTCTATAATAATACCCCTTTTGGAGCTTGAAAATAAACAACTGAAAGAAAAAAGGACTTTTTCTCTGGATCCTGCTTAGCAAACGGGGTGGCTGTGGGGAGGATGGGGGGTGTTCTCCTCGGGGGGAAGATGCCCCAGCAGTTGAGGAATTATTGGTGTCTCCAAAACTGGTGCTGCCCCTTTTTAGCAGTGACACTGTTCTCAGGAGAGCCAGTGAAGCTGGCCAGCACTCCATGCTTTGGCTGGGGGATGCTCTTTGGGGATCCCAGCTGTTTTTCCAGCCTGGGAAGTTTATCGTCATGCTTTTTTCCCTGCCTCCCAGTGTATTCTTTTGGGAGGGGTTTTCCTGAGCTGGGTGGGTGAGGAGTCATTTGTGCCCCTTGACTGAGGGTGGAGAGAGAACAGAAAGCTGAGCCAGTGGGGTATTAGGAGTGCCCATCCCTCTTTTATACCCTCTCTCCACAGTCTTGGGAGACTAAGCCAGGTTTGGTTAAAATTCCTTTTCTAGGCCCATCAGGTGGTACCTGAAGCATCGTTTCTCAAGCCTGTCTGTTTTCTCACCTGCAGCAGTGGCACATTGTCCATGTGGCTGCTCCAGCTGCTCATCCAGGGCTTGGGTTTTCTACCACCGTGGGGTGCACCTCCCTGGAGGCTGCTGTGAGACCCAGGGCCTCTGCGAAACGTGGGCTTTTTAGTTTTTCTTGCAGGGCAAAAAAAGCCCTTTGGGGGCAGCCCAAGCCACATTTTTCATAGGAAACAAACTCCACAGTAAAAACCAAAAAAACCCACCACATTTGCTTTGCAATTTCTGGGCTCGCTCCCCGTTTCTAAGCAGATTTTTGGTTTATTTTGGCTTGGTGCTTTTCTGTCCCTTGGAAGATAAATTGAACTTGTGCGGGTGATGAGGTTTGGCGATGAAAGGGAAGCCAGGAGGGTTTTGCGGGGAGGATGAAGTTCCCGGTGCCGGTGAGTGTTTGTGCAGTGCTCAAATGCCATCTAGTGGCACCAAGCACAGGCTGGGGGGTTTGGGGGGACCGTGGGCGGCTGGGCAAGCCCAAGGGCCCGGTGGGGACGCTGGGGACACTGGGGACACTTGGCCTGTCAGGCTTTGCAACCCAACAGCGTCCGTGGGGGTCTGTGAGGAGGAATATTAAGAGTTAAGTGGTGTTATAAGGAGGTGAGAAATGAGCAGGAGGTTATGAAACATCCAAAGAGACCTCGGGACGTGGGACAGGGGTCAGAGCAGAGCAGTGCTCAGTACAGAAACCCTTTGCACCGCCTTCCCCTGCATGGGCTTTCCACGCCCAGCTCGCTGAAAACAGCCCAAATCCTGCTCTTTCCTCACCAAGAAGACATTTCTAGGTGAAAAACAAAGACACCCGGGGAGGATAACCCTAAACACGGTCAGAGAGCTGCTCCTCTGCCTACTGGAATGGCTGTGCTGTGCCAGGGACCCCAACCAGCCAGGGGGGAACCTGTGCACCGCAAAAAGGCACCGGGGTCTGGTTGATCCCCCTGGATCCCTGCAGTGCCCCCTTTTCCTGTGGTTGTTCCCCTGCCAGCTGCTCTCCCGGCAAGCCTGGCTGACAGCCCCTGAAATCCTATTAACCGAGTTTCAGGAGAAATAAAGTTAATCACCTCCTCCACCTGCTCTTCCTCCTTTCCCTTCTCTCCCTCCCACCACAGAGATTTGCGGAGGCGGCCGAGCCGATGCTTTGAGGCCACTCTGGCTCTTGTGGCTGGGGCTGAGCCCATGGCCCGGGGCTGGTAGGGGCTGCAGGGGCAGGACGGAGCCGCCCCACTCCGGGAGCGATGCCGCTGCACACCGAGATCCTGCGCGAGGTCTGGGCTGCCGACAGGTCAGTGCCGGCGGGCAGGGCTGGATCTGCGGGGTGGGCGATGTGCTGGACACCACCGGTGGATTCCTCTCTCCTCCAGCGCCTTTTTCTCCTGTTTTCAATTTAAAGGCAATTTAGCGAGCAGTTTTATCAAGGTGTTTTTTGGTTTGGGGGTTGGTGGGATGATGCTCATTGATTTACAGAGAGGAAAAGTGTTTATTAGAGGGGGATACCCAAATTCAGCTCCTTGCTGGCCCCCTGGGCCAAGGCACGGCTGTCCTATGCTCCCTGTAAGGAAGGATGATGTCGGACAAGCTCAACCCAGTCGAGACAGGGGGAAATGCTGCTGGAACCAAATGAAACATTGACCTTTCTCCCTTTACCAAAAATCGGGGCAATTTCGTGCCCCCACGGTCTGTGGAGGGCTGAAATCCCTCACGCTTTTGGTTTCTGTGCCCCACAGCCCCAGTGAAGAGCCGAGGAGCCCCCAGCAGCACAAGCCCAAACAGGTGGGAAAAAATCCTTCCCCTCCATCCTGTGTGCCGCCATCCCCTGCTGTGTCCATGAGGGCTGGGGACATCAGGGACCCTCAAACCTGAGTCCACACCTAGGCCAGTTTCGTGCTAGTTGGACTCTACTGGGGTGCAGCAGCCTGTGAGGGCATGAGATTTTTGGGAACCCCCTCCAGAGCAGGGTAGAAAAAGTTCCACAGCGCTCCCTTCTTTGTTCATACATCTGAATCCCCCCTCCATCACTTTGAAGCACTCCATGACGAGGGTTCCTAGATCTTAAATAACAATTTAATTAAGCCCCTCAGTTAAGCTGTAAACTGTGACTCACTTTCCCCAGGCCATGACCCTGAAAGCCAGATCCCCCTTCCCTGCATTTCGAAACAGCCCCCAGGTGCCCCCAGCCTTGGAAGGGTCTCAGCAGCAATTTCATCCACCAACCAATTTAATTTTTAATCAGCAGCTCCTCCTTGAAGGGCTTTGTTAAGTAAGGGAGTGGTTGCCCACCCAGCAGCTGCTTAAGGGATTAGGGGGTGCAAAGGAGCTTTTTCCGTGTTAGCTCGTGACATGGAATAAAGCAGCCAGTTCCCAGCTTCACCATGGAGGCCCCTGCTCCCCCTGCCCACATTCACAGTCCTGGGATCCTACTGGGATCCATGTGGGTCCCACCTTTTGCAAAACACCTTCACACACTGCCCTGGAGCATGTGGGAGCAGCAAAACCCCTGCAAGGGGGAAGATGCTCAGTTGGGCAGTGGAAGCCTTAGTGCATCTGGATTTGCTGAGATCACTTTCTGAGAGCCCTGATCTGACACCCACTCCCCAAATACCTCCTGTCCAGAGCCAAGTGCTGACCCACATGCTCTGTATTTGGTAAATCTGAGTTATTTTTAGCCCCAGCTCACCAGGATTAGGTGTGCTGTTCCTAATCCTCCCGCTTCCCTGCTCCTGCTGACCTCCTTGCCATCCACAGGAGCCTCTTGAGGGGGTGAGAGGAGATGGAGGTGAGAAGCCTGGCTGTCTGCCCATCCCTGTGTCCCCTGTCCCAGCTCACGTAGCCACTGTGGCCACCAGTGGCTCCCAGCCAGGGTCCCTTATGGCCACGGTGTGATTTGCTCCTCTGTGCTGACACTGTGTCACAGCAGCACCATCATCACCTCCCTCATCTCCAGGGCTGCCCCGGGGCAGATGCTCTGTCTGTCTGTCTGTCTGTCTGCTAACAGACCTTTCTGTTTTCCTCCCCCTGCTTTCCTCGGGGGCTGCCCCATGGTAAGTCACTCCCTGGAAAGTGTCAGTGTGTCCCTGGTCCCCGTGCTGGGCCGGGGAAAAGCCTGGCTGTATTTTTGAAATGGACCCAGTGCTGTATGAGCAGGGGTTGCCTGGTAAAAGGGAAAAGGTGTTTAAGGCTGGCACCACCTTTGCAGCACCATCCATGAGGGCAGAAGCTGAAGAAGAAGAGGCAGGAGCCTGGGGTTGAGCCCGAGGCCAAACCACGGCGGCCGCGGGTGAAGAAGCCGAGTGAGGCAGGGGCTGCAGAAGAGCCTCCAGCCCCAGCACAGGGTGAGCACAGATCCCCCACAGCTCCCACGGAAATGGGGGGAAATGGGGCGCCCCATCCTGCACCGGAGACGTTCTCCAATCGTGGGCAACTTTTGAAATGCACAGGGGTGAAGAAGGTGAGGAAGAAGAAGGAGGAGAAGGGGGAGGAGGAGACCGACAAGGACCCCTCCTCCAAATTGACCAAGGAGCCTCGGAAGAAGAAGGAAAGCCTGGCTCCCCGCTCCCAAGTGGCCAAAGGCTCCAAGAAGCCACAAGGTGCGGGAGCAACACCCGCCCCTCTGCAGGCACTCGCTCATGGCACCTGGTGTCCCCTGTCCCATGTCCCCAGAGCGCTGTCGGTGCTCCCAGCGCCTGCTGGGGCTCGGATGGGGCTCAGATTGGGCTCGGATGGGGTTTGGCTGGGGCTCTGCGCATCCCCGGCAGAGCTTTTTGGCTAAAACCCAGCCACGGACCTGGGAGAAAAGAGGACGTGGCAGGGGAACTGCGCTCATTGCCGTGTTCGGGGGTTTGGTATGGAGGAGGAGAGGGGGAAGAAGGGGGTGACACACTCTCTGGGAAGGTGGCACTTGGGTCCCCGGACACTTTTCTGGAGCGGAAAGCGGCTCCGCAGGGCGAGGCTGCGGCCGCGAGAGAGCGCTGCGCCCGCAGTGCCCGGCGCTGGACGCGTCCCACGCCCGCGGGACAGCGCGGCCGGGCCGGAGCCCCGGCCACCACCCCGGGTGACACCGTGAGCTCCCAGGGACGGCCCCTCCTCGCTGGGGTGCCCCGCTGCCAAAGGACGTTGTGTTGGTTGATGCCGTGGTCACCTCTGGGCAGAGCCGGCTGAGGATGAGGATGATGAGGAAGAGGAAGAAGAGGTGGAGAATAAAAACCCGCCGAAAAAGCTTAAGAAGAAGATTCCCAAAGAGCCCCTCTCAGGCGGGGGGGAGAAGAAGCTGAAGCCGAAAGGTGAGTGCCCACGGGACAGGGATGGCTTAAGCCTGGCTCTGTTGCCTTGCACCCCCTCCCCATCACTGTCCCGGGAGGTTCAGGAGGCTGCAGAGCCACCGTCCCCTCCCCATGAGATCTCCCCCAGCTCAGCCCTTCCTGCTGCTCCAATCCTGTCACCTCCTTGTCCCCATCACTGCCCATTCCCATCTCCCTGTCTGGCTGCTCATCAGCCCCTCTGTCCCAGCAGAGGACAAGACTGACCCTGACAGCAAAGCCAAATCTGCCAAAAGCACCAAGAAGGAGCCAATGTCCGTGTTCCAGGTGAAGAAGGAGAAGAAAAGCAAGAAGAAAGGTGTGGGATGAGCAGGAGGGGGTGGCAGCCAGTCCTGCTCCCTGTTGGCATCACCCTGAGCCAACAGCACCCAGTGCTGTGTGACCATGTCCCCCATGTCCCTCACAGCTGCCACCAGCAGTGATGAGGAGGATGATTCCGACTCCAGCACCAAACCCATTAGGTCAGAGAAGAAGAAAAACCCAGCATCTCTCTTTCAGACTGGTGGTGACCCCCCAAGAGAGAAAAAATCCAAAAAGAAAGGTGAGAGCCCAGCACTGGAGCGTGATGGGTTCTGGCAGGGCTTCTGGGGATGCAGTGAGCTTGGCCATGGAGGATAGGTTACAATCACTGATATTGGCATGGGTCTATGCTGAGCGTGATTTTGGGGCTCAGTGGAGTCAGGATATTCTCCCTTCTGTGTCCCTATCTGTTCCTGCCTGCAGTTCCTCCCAAAGGGGCTGAGAGTGAGGAGGAGACCCCAGAAACCCTACAGAAAAACTCCAACAAGAAAGGAAAAGCAAAGAAATCAAAGAAGGTACAAAAGACCCCTCAGAGCCATGGAGATCCCTTCAGGGGTAGAGGAAGAGCAACTCTTCCTCAGGGTGGTTCAGGTTTGCAGCATCCCCCAGTGAGACCCACCAGAGTGTCCCCAAAGCCACCAGAGCCCAGGGGGGATGGATAGCAAGGACCAATTAGCTGGGGAAGGAGGGGGCTCTGGGGTCACCATCCCCTCTCACGCAGCAGCAGAAGGAGGAGAGGCCTCCATCCCCTGTCATCGAGGTGGACAACCTGGAGGAGTTTGTGCTGCAGCCGGCGCCACAGGGGGTGACCATCAAGTGCCGGGTGACACGGGACAAGAAGGGCATGGACCGAGGGCTGTACCCCACCTATTACCTTCACCTGGACAATGACAAGAAGGTGATTTGGGGTGGGGCCATGGAGACCCCTGGTGCCCTGCTCATCCCAGAAGCATCCTCAGGGTTTTTGGGGGGATGCTCGCCTGCATCCCCCTGTGCTGGTGCATCCTGAGTGAGGCTGCTCCCCTCTCCTGCCACTCCTCCTGGGAAATATCCCTGGGAGTGGTGCTGGGATGATGAGCTAACAGCGGCTAGAGAGCTGTGCTAGAGCTGGGCTGGTCTCAGCCCCTCCTGCCCTGTAATGCTGACAGTACCTTGGGGATCATCTTAATGACTTGCTCAAGGTCATGGCAGTGACTTTTTGGGGGACAGCAGCTGGGGACAGCAGTGGCACTGGCAGTGACAATGTCCCATTCCCACATGGTCCCACTGTTCTACCAGGTGTTCCTCCTTGCTGGGAGGAAGCGTAAGAAGAGCAAAACCTCCAACTACCTCATCTCCATCGACCCCACTGACCTGTCACGGGGTGGAGAGAACTTCATCGGGAAGCTGAGGTAGGAGCAGGGGTGGCAGCCCAGTTTGGTGGCACCCCATTTCTGCAGCACCCTCTTCCCACTCCATGGCTTATAGGCTGTCCCAAGCTGTGGCTGGAGCAGACAGGAGACTAAATTCAGCATTTCCCACTGCTGTGTCTGACCTGAGGAGTGGTGGGGGGCTGAGAGGGGAAAACAAGCTTGGCCGGTTCCTCCCAGCAAACAGGTCATGGCTGGAAAAGGCTCCTGGCAAGTCCCAGCCCGCACTGCTAGCAGCCACAGCAATGCTGGGGGTCCCTGTGGTGGCAGCACCCTATCCACACCCCGATTTAGGGATTCCTTGAACCCGAGAAAATCACTGGAGAGTGGGAAGGTCAGCATTGGTGGGGTGCAGCACCAGGGATTTGCAACCAGACCAAAGCCAAGGCTGTGCCTGGAGAGGGGTCACGGAGGGGATGGAGGGGATTCAGTGGCATCAGCCAGGGCCATCTCCCACCCTTGGCTGCAGATCCAACCTGATGGGTACGAGGTTCACTGTGTTCGACAACGGCGCCAACCCCGACAGGGCCAACGCTGACTGGTCCAACGTGAGGCAGGAGCTCTCGGCCGTGGTCTACGTAAGAGCAGCCACACAGGGAGCCCCTTCCTGGCCCTCCCGGGCAGGGATAGAGGGGTTCCCACCCTGAACCCCTTCACTGGGACTTGCAGAGATGTGGGATGGGCTGGAGCCACCCCCGAGCCCTTGTTCAGCCCCCATGAGAGGCCGTAACTCGCAGTGGCTGCTGGTTTTAGAGACAGGGTTTCTCTTGCAGGAAACCAATGTTTTAGGGTTCAAAGGCCCCCGGAAAATGACTGTCATCATCCCTGGGATGAATGCTGACTGTGAGAGGGTCCCCATCCGGCCTCGGAATGTAAGTCAAGGGCCAGACTGGGAGAAACTCCTTGGGAGCTGGGTTTGCTGGGCACCACCTTGGATTTTGCCCATCTTGAGGCATGGAGAGGCTTTCAGGTGTCCCCGAAATTCAAAGTGTCCTTGGGAGGTGGGAGACATGGTGTCTGTTTTTTCCTCCATGATCCCATTTCCAGCTGGGTACTGCTAGAGAGCATCCCCCAGCAAGCCACAGGAGGTGGCAGGGCTCTGGAGGGGCCACCCCAACTCTGCTCTACTCCCTCTTGCCCCTCCCCAGGATAACGACGGCCTCCTGATGCGATGGCAGAACAGGAACATGGACAACGTGATCGAGCTGCACAACAAAGCCCCAGTGTGGAATGATGAGACCCAATCCTACGTCCTCAACTTCCACGGCCGGGTCACCCATGCCTCTGTCAAAAATTTCCAGATTGTGCACAGCAGTGACCGTAAGCTGGGACGGGGTGGGATGGGACAGGGGATGGGGTGGGGGAGCACTGCCTCATGAGCTGGCCCCAGCACCCACTGGTTTGGATGAGGTTTAGTTTTTCATGCTCTGGGGACCTGCCTGCCTTTGCTGGAGCTGGGATGAAGGCACCCCGCAGGAGCTGCCCCTGGGCCCTGGCACTGGCAGGGGCAGCGTGTGGGGCTCCTATTACCAGGCAGATTTAGGGCAAAGACAGATCCTGTGGGGTGCTGAGCCCCCATCACACTACAGCCACCCACTCAGCCCAGAGCGCTGTCCCCAGCACAGACCCCTTAGCGCTGAGGGGCTCATCCTGGTGCACTGTGCCTTGGGGACAGTCCCTCAGGAGTGGCAGCAGCTCTGTCTGCATGCGGCTGCTCGTCACCTGTCCGGCACAGTCAGAAGCCCTTGGCCTCCGGGGTGTTGGGTTACGGGACAGAAAAAGCCTCTTGAGGGCCCCTGGTTATTTTTACAGATTTCCTGTCACCCGCCCTCCAGTAGCAGCGATCCCACGGTCCGGGGGGGGTGGGGTGAGTGGGGTCCCTGTCCCTCGGGGGGCTGTGGCACTCGGGGAGGGGGGTGCTGGAGGGACCAGAGGGTGTCACAGTCTGTGCAATGGGAAAACGATGCTTTTTGGTGATCGGTGCTGCAGTACCGCCAGGAGTCACAGGCTGAGTTTGGCTGGGGGTGCGTGGGCAGCTTTTTTTCGGACTCTGCGGCATGGGCTCGTTGGGGAAGGACAGGCTGGGGGCGCCGGTGACACGCCGGTGGCACTGACACGCCGGTGGCTCGCCCTCTCTCCTGCAGCCGAGTACATCGTGATGCAGTTTGGGCGTGTGGCGGACGACGCCTTCACCATGGACTACAACTACCCCCTGTGTGCCGTGCAGGCCTTCGCCATCGCCCTCTCCAGCTTCGACGGGAAGCTGGCCTGCGAGTAGCACCTGCCCCGGGGCTGCCGGGACCACCGGGGCCGCCTGCTACTGCCCGCAGGATGCTCCTGCATCCCTGTCCTGTTCTGCTCCCTGCATTTCCACCTTCTTGCTGTCACGCTTGTTCCTGGGGTGGTTCAAGGCACCTGGTGCTCACTGAGTGCTGTGGGATGCTCACCCAGCTGCAGCCACCCTCTCCAGGCAAATTTGGGGCAAATTGCTGGGCTGGAGTGATGGCAGAGCTAGGCTGGAGGTATATTCATATTCAGCAGATGAGGCTGCAATCTCTGTTTCATTCCTTTGGACTCGGATCCTGGAAACCCATCCCCACCCTGCTTTTGTTGTTTGTTTGTTTGTTTTTTGTATGGTTTGGATCTTTATGCTCAGTCTCTCAGTGAGAAGGGGGTAGGTGCTCTCCTCACTTTGTGTTTCCTCATCCCTATCCACATGCAGGTGGGCTCTGCTTAAGCTCCCAGCTAAAAACCCCCATCCCGGCTCATTGCCCACCAGGCACTGAGCCCCTCTTCTGCCCCATTTTGGCCTGGTGTGAGTGGATGGCTGGTGTCCATGGTGTGTTTGTACCCACTGGGTCTCATCTCACTGCCCAGAAAATGCTGGAGATTTGGGTCCCTAAGAAGCAGCCTGGCACCAGCAGCACACAGACACATGCCCAGGGGTGACAGTGCCAGCAGAGGAGGGCTGGCAGGCACGTGAGGCAGAGCTTGCACTGCTGGCAGGTGGCCCAGCGGGGTCAGAGCTGCCAGGAGAGACCTGGAAGAGAAAATTCAGGGTGCACCAGGAAGCTGTGGAGTGACTCATGAGGTGTGGTGCGGTGCTGAGTCACGCTCAGCACCCAGACAGGCCCTGCTGAGCTCCCCGTGCCCTCACCTCTCACTGCTCCTTTATTCTGTGATGCCCCTCCAGACCTCATGTGCCCCAGGTGTCCCCACAGCTGCCTCACTGGTGCTCTCTATTCATGAGAGGTGAACAGAAGGCGACACTCCCTTCCTCAGGCTGGTGGGAAGCTGCAGGGAGGCATTGGGAAGGGGAGATGCTGAAGAGAGGCAGCTCACTGGGATCAGGACAGTTCATGCCCCCAGTTTCACCAGTTATGGGGTGAGGATTTGTCTGCACAAACAAAATCTGATTAATTCAGTGGTGAGAAAAACAGGGACATGACAAGGAGCCTCGAAACCCTGTCCTTAGCTCTCTGGTGCTGTTTCTCTCACCTGCTCAGCTCATGCACTGACTCATGTGGGATTCCCTTCCCAGGACAAAAGGGGGTTGTTCCCCGATTCTGGGGATTCTTGGGGGGGATATGAGCCCCCCAAGTTAATGCAGCTGAAAGGAAGCTGCAGCAGAAAGGCTGAGAAGCAGACGGATGAGATGGATGTGGTTGTGCAAGAGGGATGCTCATCCTCTCTGGGCAGTGTTGCAACATTGCCGTGACCTGGTCTGTCTGTGTGGAGCTGAGGACAGATGACAGTGACAGGGGGACCACGAGCTGCTGGACCACTGGTGAACATCTGCCCCAGTGGCTTTGCAGATGGGAGTGGAGATTTTCCCCAGCTGTATGAATCTGGGCTTCATGATTCATGGGCAGATGCTCGAGGCAGGGCAGGCAGAGGTGGACAGCTTGGGGACAAGCCAGCCCATGTGGGACATCACCCATTACCCACGCAGTGAGCTCAGAGAACATCTTGTGAGCTCAAGGGAGAACCAGCCACAGCAGTTCAGGGCCAGCGTCCCTGGTGAGGTATGGCCAGCAAATGTGGGGAAAGCAAGAGCTTTCTGCCCAAATCCAGCCACAAACCCAACATCTGTTTGAAATCGGGACGAGCTCAGCTAACAGTTGAGCTAATACTTGTCCCCATTTCCTCCAGTGCAGGGAGAAAAGCAGCAGCAGGGTGAGAGAGAGGGGTTTGGGCTCCCCAGGTTCTGTCTGCTGTTATCCCAGATGTTCTCCAGGTTGATTCTCCCTCCCCTCACCCAAAATGTTTCCATATTCCATTTGCCCATTGTTGCTTGCAAACGCTTCAGGTTTCCTAGCCTGAAATCCCTGCACATGGGTGTCCCATGCAGTGTCACCCAATCTCAGAGCAGCCACTGCATCAGCCCACCCGAAATCCCTGTTACAAACCCTCTAACGCAAACCAACTGTGGCAGAAGAAACGAATGAAAACAATTTAATAGGACGATGGATATTCGGGCCTTTTGTTTGCGCTGGCTGTTAACACCAGAGGAGATGAGGGATGGAAGCAGTTGAAATGTGTCTCTACTTTGGCCGGCGGAAAGTGTGACGGATGGCTGAGGATGCTGGGGCGTGCGTGGGTGTGAAAGGAATGCTAGCTGCAAGAAACGATTAAAAAAAAAAAAAGAAGAAGAAAGAGCCTTATCAATGGTGTTGGAGTCCAAAGTGTGTGTATTCCTTGGAGCAAGGGTTTCCGCGATCCCCAGGGATGATGTTTTCCCTGCGGTGTGAGACTTTGAGGTTCCTGAAGCTCCGTTTTAGGGGCTCTGGCATTGGGCTGGTGCTGCAAGCATGGATTTAACCCCACAAAGTGCTCGTGCAGGGGCACAAGTGTGGCCAGTGGCCAGAGGTGACTGTTGTCAGCTCCTCAAGGGAACCTCCTGGGAAAGGCGTTTTATCTTTGCAGAGATGCTTATAAGGCAAAGGGGAGAAAAAAAAATAAGGCCCCACCTCGGTGCTGAGCAGCACATGCCAGGCAGGACCAATGTCACTGCAGTGCTGGCAGCTCTCTCTGTGGTTCATCCCCATCCCACGCTGATGAGTGGAAAGATGCTGGTCCAGAGCTGAGCAGGAAGGTGGATGTGGGGGCTCTGCTCCAACTGCTGGCTTCTCCCTCCTCCACAGACCCCTGGGGTTTTGGGGGGCTCCATGCACCCAGCTCTGAGCCCTGCTCTCTTGGGGAAGCTGTCAGATATTTCCATGGGTTTTAGGAGGCAAATGTCCCATCGGGCAGGAAGGCTGAGGAGGGAAGGGCTGGTACATCCTGGGGTGTGTGAGAGGGGAGACCAGCACTGGGAAACTCCTCGCCCTGCACTGGACAAGGGCTGGAGCTGTTTGGTTCCCAGCAAGCTGCCCTGGCCCGAGCCCTGGGGGATCTCTCTCCAGCTTTGAAGCCGTGATACTTTAATTAATTTAAGAAGTTACTGTGACGAGGTGTTCTTCTCTTCCCCTCCCCTTGTATTTATTTTGGTAACATTTTTTGGAGGGAAAGGCAGACTCATTGCTGGTTAGCTCAGCTGTGGCTTTGCAGGACGGGCTCCTTCTCAATGCAGCAAGCAAGAGGTGGCAATGGGAAAGCCAATATTTTTCAACTGCTTTTTAAAAGGAGTCATTTTTTAATTAGTGAATCCATTCTGGAGAAGTGTTGGAGTTTTACAATGTTGTAGCTGTTCTTGGTGTCTTGCCTAGACTTGGATGTTCTGGGCATAAGAAAATATTATTTATGGTGTTGCAGCTTGCAGCTCTTTTATATTATAATTTGAGAAAGGAAGTTGCTGTTCCCACCAGTGGACAAAAAAATAGCAGAAACAAGGACTGTGGACTTCTGAAGGAGGAAAATAAATAAAAATTAAGAGGCAGAATGGGAACAAACCATTGAGCCAGTCTTGAATCTTTGCACTCCTGAACAAGCTCATCTCAGCATCACTGCCAATTGTGCTGGATGCTGTAGCCAGACCCCTGCCCAAATGGCAAGGCCAGAGCAGGAGTGACCCCCTCAGCACTCCCCTGCTCAGTGTTACATGTGTTCCTAAACATTTGTGGATCAGGCTTTTTTTTCATGGGCTAATGCACACTTGTTTGCTCATGCCTTACTCAGCCTAAACTCCTATTGAACTCAATTAAGGCTGTCATCTCCAGGAGCGCTCAATGTCATTTTTGCCCAAGTAAGGGATGAGTAACGAGGCTCTGAACAGCCCTTGGAGAATAGCAGCCATTTTGTTGCAGTTTTTGGTCCAGATTTCTTACAAGTTAGCAGCAGGCCAAGGGTGGAAGAATGTGATATGGCTTTATGAATCACACACAATTGCTGAATGCGCTGGATGCTTCAGAGCCTGTCACTTCACGGACTGAAGCATTGGCTGTCTTGTCCCAAAACGCTTGAATACAACCAAGCTCGTCATGAAAATTAGAAAAATATGTTTCTAGAAGGAATGGGATGCAAAGAACATCCCTTTTCCAATCAGGGCGCCAGGAGGATTCCTCACCCTGATTTATCTCTGGGGGTTTGGGGTACCGTGGCACAGGCCTGTGGCTTGTGCTGTCCCAGTGGCCAGAGGGCCTGGGGGTTTTGCCCCTTTTGGGGCTGCAATTCCTGATGGTCAGGCTGGGTCATGCCAGGGACTTGTATGTGATCTGCTTGCTGTGGCTTAGCACATTACCACCCATCAGCTCACCCAGGGGAAGTGAGCATGGCCTAGATCCTGGCTGAATTCCCTTGAGAAATCCCAGCAGTGTGGGCTGAAATCCCCATCCTGGGCACCATGGGGTGGTGCCTGGGAGACATGGGGAATCTGCAGATTGGTGGGATGCAGAGACTGAGAGTGTGTGTGTGTGTGTGAGGATGAGGAGAGGGATGAAGGTGTTTGGAGGGGGATGAAGATGTCAGGATGGGAAGGAAGAGGAGGATGAGGATGTGTGGCAGGGCATTACAGTGTGCAGAGAACAATGAAAATGTGCTGAAGGGGATGGTGGTGAGCACAGGGGTGAGGGTGAGTGAAGGGGGGCGGGAATGAAGAGTGGGATGAAGGTGAGCACAGGGGATTCTGAAGATGCCGCAGAAGGGGATGAAGGTGTGCACGGGTGACCCAGGCTGGCTGCGGACGGGACAGGACAGGACGGGACAGCACCGGCTTCATGCCCTGGCCCAAGGCCGCATCCTAGGGCCGCATACCGGGAATGCCGGAGGGAGAAGGAGGAAGAGGAAGGTGAGGAAGGCTCATAGAGGGCGCTCCCATAGCCCAGACCAGGCCGAGCCAAACTCCAGGGCTGCCCTTTGCCAAAAAAAAAACCCTCCCTGCGTAAGGGAAGTCCCGCGTCCCCGCTGCCCGCTGCCCCGACGGGGAGGTCGGGAGGGTCGGGCGGGAGGAAGGGCCGGGAAAAGGAGGAGGAGGAGGAGGTGGAGAAGGAGGTTAGGGGAGGAGGAGGAGGCCCGGCCCGGCCCCGCCGCCTCCTGATTGACTCCCAACTTTCCGCTCCTCCCTCGCATAAACTTTCCCGTCCCTGCGCCTGGCTCCGTGCGCGGACCCGGGAGCCCGCCGCGCTCCCCGCATTCNCACCCGCGGCCGGCCCAGCCCCTCCGGAGCACGGAGCAGGTAAGCGCTCGCCGGGAACAGACTCCCAACCCCCCTTCCTCCGCCTCCTCCTCCTCCAGCCCCTCCTTCCTCCCGGCCCGCAGCCCTCCGCCTGCTCCGAGCCCCGGCGGATGGCGGGGGGCGGCGGGGTCGCACCGGCCCTGCTCGCCCTCCAGCCGGCAGCTCGGTGCCTCCCCCCGGGGCTCCCCCCGACGCCCCTCGATGGGGTGTGTGCCTGGGGGGGCACAGTCGGGCTGTTTTCACTCCCCCCCGCCGGCTCCCCGGGCTCCCGCCCCGTCGGGGCTGCGCTGCCCCCGCTGGGTCCCCCTGCGGCGCATCCCCGGGGTGACAAAGGGGCCTTGTGCCCGCACGTCGGGAGCGTTCGGGGCGGGCGCCGGACGTTACGGACGGGGATTGCCCGCCCCGGCCGAAGCCCCCGGGGAAGCGGCGCGGGAGGGTCCCGGGTGAGGTGCGGGGTCACCCGCGTGTCACGCTACATGTGTGTCACACGCATGTAGGGGATGACCATGCACTGACTGTATGCTAAACACTTTGTGCCTCGTCATAGGGGTGCTTTGCTAACAAGGCGGCAATTAGATGTATAATTTTCAGCAGTGTGTCATCTTTATTATTATTATTATTATTTTATTTTTACACCCTCCTTGGGTTTGGTGTTGTTTTTTTTTCTCCCCTTAGCCCCCTTGGAAGGAAAATACGGCCGAGCCCTCACAGGGCCATGCACCTCCAACCCCCTGAAACTGCTCAGGCCCTATACAACACATTTGGTTTCTACTGACTGAGAAAAAAACCAATTTGGGGAGAAACCAGCTAGAAATGAGACCAGTGGCCCTGTTGGTGTGGTGGGCACCCTGTAGCCACTCACTACTGTTGGGTGCTTGGCATGGGTGGCAGGGGGAGAGGTGAAGGCAGAGGTTTTTGGGGGGTTTTGGTGGTTGCAGGGAGCCAGGACAAGCTGGGCTGGGCGATGGTCCCATCAGCAAAGCGATAATCTCCTGTGTCAGGCACGCCGGGGTATTTTGGGCTCCGGCATCCTCTCTCCCCTCCTATCGCTTTACCCCGCGCGGGTACGTGCGTGTCGTGAGTCAGGGCATTGGCAGTGCCCGGCCACCCTGGGGGGCCCTGCCTGGCTGCCAGCCTCCCCCCGGTGTTGGAGCACTCGTGATGCTGAGTGGAGAATTGGGGTTTGCCAGGCTCATGTGCCCTGCCATGCACCCACTGGTGCTTGGGCCTCCGTGGTCTCACAGCTCACACCCCTTAGGGGGCATTTCCCCCAAGAATGGGAGGAAAAGGGTCCCCAAAGCGGGTGAGGGGTGAGGGCTTGCCAAGGTCACTCTGGTGATGCCAGGAGAGAAATGGGTAGCGGGGCTGGGACCCTGGTGACAGGACAGGTGATGGTCACTGTGGCAGTGCCCCAGCACTTCCCCACCAGAGAGGATGAGGATGACTGTCCCATGGGGCGAAAGCATTGGATTTGGCCCTGTTTGGTCAGAATTCCCATGGGAAGAGGCTGCAGATGGCTGTGGGGTGAGCAGCTGGGTGAAACGGGGACATTGCCATCCCCAGGTGCCTCGAGCACCCAGCTACTTCCCCACCCTGGGCATGTGGCTGACACCACAATGGCTTTTCTGACAGGAACAACCCTTTGAAAGTAGAGGGTCCAGCCATCTTCTATAAATGGCATCCAGGTATTTCAAGTCCTGCCCAAGGTGACTGCAACATTGGGATGCAGCTCAGAGTAGGGGGATGTTTCAGCTGGGGCATTTTGGACAGCATAACCCTCCAGCAGTCATCCTGCATCTAAAATCCCTTACCTGCAAAGCAGAATCCTCCAGCTCCATGAATAAAAGGGACTTGCATCCATTTGCCATGACATGCAATGGCTGTTTATCATGATATCAGAAACAGCATCTCCTTTTAATCACCATTTAATCCCCGTCTTGCCACCACCAAGTGGGTTGGGAGGCAAGTCCCGGTGGCCCTGGCACTGTGCCCAGGGAAGAAGCCTTTTCCTGGCGGTGAGTGAGCAGGTCATGGCACTGAGGAGGTGGGGGTGGCAGCGGTAATCAGCTATAATTAATGTATTAAAAAGCAAGTAACCGCTCAGCTCCCATCAAACACACAGAGAGCACGAGGCTGGTGGCAGGTGAGCTCGGTGCAGGCATGCAGCAGCCATAAAGGGCATAAATGGGCAGTTTTGGGTTGTTGGTGTGGGGAAAAATGTGTTTTCCTGCATTAGTACCTCTTCTTCTGTCTGTGGGAGTGGAAAATGGAGGGGAAGAGGGGAGAAGGGGCAGCAAAGCCCTAACCAGGGATGCTGCTGGGATTTGTGTGACAAGAACCGTCCTGAGGCTCTTTGTGAGGTTGGAATCTCTCCATCCATCGCTGAACTGGGTGGATGCTTTCCAAAACATGTCCCATCTCTAGGAGCTTCCCTCTCTCATTAAATCCTTGTTGGCGGTGGCAAGGGGCTGGCGGGACAGCCACAGTGTTTACATCACCTCGAGCACCGTTGGTGCATGGCATATAAACAACTGCTCTTGATTTTGGGAGCTTCCATCCACGGGGGATTTGCCGAGCATCCAGGCCATGCCCTGACCTTCTCAGCTGTTTGTCCAAGGTGTTATTTGGGGTGGGGGCCAGGTCGGGAGCTGCAGCGGCCGAGCCCAGGCACCTGCGTGTTGTGGTTGGGGTAGACACCTGAAGCACATGGGCGTTCGCTATTGCCACCGTCACGTGGCGGCTTATGAAATGTTTTTTTGGAGGGAGGGCGGGAGGGAGGGAAGGTAATGATGGGGTGAGCCGGCGGGGCCATGCCCCGCACCAGCGGGCACGCGGCAGGAGCGGCCCCCCCCGCGCAATAACACACGTCCGGATCCTGCTGCGGGTCTGGACACGCTGCTGTAGCTCCCGCTGCTTCGGTTTTCCCCGCCCGTGAAATGGGAGAGAGGGGCCCCGGGAAAAGCTCCTCGTGGTGCCGGTCAGCCGCTCGCCTGGCCGGGGCAGCGGGAGCAGGGGGTCATGCGGCGCTGGTGCCGTTTTGGACACCCCGTGCAGCTCGTGGCAGGGTTTCCTGATGAGTACGTGTGGCCAAACCCTTTGGAGGTGATGGGCCGTGAACCCTAAGGTCTCATTCTTGGGGTTGACAGATGGTGGCCTTGTGGTGACAGTGTTCACACAGGGCTCTAGGCTGGTGTAGCTGTACCTGTGGGCGAAGGATTTGGGGAAATACTGATCGCACGAGGCACGTCCCATCCTGGCAGCACAAATCCCAATGGAACTCGTCCCCCTATCCTATCCCAAACAGATGTGATGCTCCGATGCCCCCAGCGTCCCCTGTTTATGCTGCCGTGAGACAAGAGCAGCACCGAAACCCAGCGGGGCCCTGGGTGTGTCGCAGGCCGTGCTGGGTCTCTGCTCTATAAAGCCAGAGCTCACCCTCGGGCGCTCCTGCGAGCCAGAGACGCCGAGGTGGCTGCGGGGCTGCGCTGCTCCCTGGAAGCGCAGGCTGGCAGGCGAGGTGTGAGTGATGGAGGAGGCTGCTTGATCCCCTTCCCCCTTTGCTGCCGGGGGATCGGGACGGACCCGGAGCGTGTGCTGGCACAGCTCCCCGGGCTGCGGGGGGCGGCCGGGGAGGGGACAGCAGGGCTGCAGCTAATTTTAGGAGGTTGGCAGAGCCTCATGGGAAGCAGCCGGCTGGAGGGAGGTGTCGCACTCGCGCCGCGGTGCCCACGAGCATCGAGGGTGAGCACCGGGTGACCCTGGCTCTGAAGATGCTGCCGTGGGCTAGCAAGGGGGCCGTGCGCTGGCAGCCCAGTGCTCTGAGGAAGAGCCGTGTCCCTGCGGATGCCCCGGCTGCTGGAGGGGCGGTGGGTCCGGGGAAACACCCAGAGGCAAAGCCCAGGATTCTCGGTTCGCATATTCCAGGAGGCGGGTGAGCCCCGCGCCGCTCCGTGCCTCAGTTTCGCCCTGAACCGTCTCGCCAGCGCTCCCCCGGCGGAGTGCGGTGGAGGCAGGAAGGCTGGCCGGGCTCGGGGATCCTCGCCTGGGAGCGCCAAGCCTTATTATTTCCCCACAACTGTCTCCTCCTCGCTCCTCGTAAAATTAGATCCAGCTGTTCACAATAGCCACTAACTTCTCTCCGGAAGATGTTCAAAGTTTACAGACGCGGAGCGGCGCGGGTGCGTGGAGGATGGGCTGCCGTTCCCATGCCAGCTCCTCGCCGTCCGCCCTTCCCCCAGAGGCAGCCAGCTCCTGCCTCCCCCCGCCGGCTTAGGCAATTCGGGTTTAGGAAGAAGCACACCCGCACGCAGGCATGCGAGCTCCCGACCCAACCGAGCGTCGGGTTTTTATTAGCAGGAAGATCTGGGCGCTTCACAGTCTGGGAGAGAAGCTCTGGTCCGAGTCCCTGCTTTTCCCTGTCCGGCTTTGTGCCTGCCCACTTGGCAGATGAGTTGGGCAGGCTTCTGCTTTTTGTGTTTGCCACCACCTGTGCCCAGCTGTGGCATGAGTTTGGGCTCCAGCTCTGTATGGGGTGGCTGCTGTGTCCCCTCGTAGCCTTGCCTGGGTGGCACTGCAGAGTTGTCAGGGTCCAGCTGCAGTGTTTGGACATCAGTGTGCTGGGCAGGGGTCTAACACACTGTGCTGGGCTCTCTGGCACTCTTGGGCTATGCTCCTCGCTGGAGCTCCTTTTTTACCAAGAATACTGCCTTCATGTATTTTTAGCAATTTTCCTCCCCAAGGATTCCAGAGCAATTTTTCAATCTGCAGGAGCTGGAGTCGCTGTGCCCGTCTCCAGCTCTCGGCTCGGGCAGTGGCAAGAGATGCTAGGAGAAGGCGATGAGCTGCCACAGGCTCCCAGCACGCTCCTGGCATGCACAAGGATTTGCTCACTGGGACTGTCTGGGGTGGTGGCAGTAAAATGGTGCTAAATCAAAATATCCCTTTCTGGGAATAAGTCTGATGGGATTTGTGCAGCGCAGCCTGTACCTTCTGTCACAGCTCCTGCAGGACCTCAGCTGGGCACTGCTTTGAGTTTCTGAGCATTTTGCAGGAGAACAGAGAAGTGTGCTCCCCTCACAGGGGTGACAGTGGCCAGGTGACGGTGCTGTGTCATATTCTGTGCCAGGCTCTGGCAGCCAGGAACATTTCTGTGTCTTGGCTGGGGTGGTAATGCCTGACAGCCACTCTGCCCAGTGTGCCAGGAGCTGATCCCCCCCAGTCAGTTCTCACAGCCCTGTCCCACAGTTTCTCTGGCTGGGAGCTGTGAGTGTGGCAGTCCCTGGTGACCCTGGGCTCCAGCGGGTGCCACAGCAGGGGCAGTGGGTACAGCTGCTGCCTGGGCAGGCTTGGGTTTCACGGGGGCGGAGGCGGCTGGGGGCAGGTGTGAAATTCATTGCAGCCTTCCTCCTTCTTCTCCTCCTTGCCTGGTATGGTCCCCTGGGAGACGTTTTTCCCTGGCCCTGCTGCATGGCATAAAAAATGGAGTCAGCAGAACCTAGAGCTCTTCTGTGGAGGCATTTCTCCTCCTCGGAGCAGGAAGTGAAGGTCCCTGGGATGCCCTAGTGGTGGACACTGTCCCACTGCAGGCGCAGAAGTGCCTGCCCCAGGCTTCCCTGGCGCTCTCCTGACACCTGAGACCCTTGGCTTCCCCTTGAGACAAGCCAGGAGTCCCCAAGGACCTGGGACTTGGGAGCCACTCTTAGCTCATCTACAGGGGATGCTGAGGAGGAGACATCCGGGGATGGATATATTTTGGCAAATTCAGAGGTCCCCAGTGGGTGCTGTGTCCAGCACTGGCTGTGCCATGGGCCACCAGCACTGGGGGTGTCACGGGACAACATGGGGGTGGCCCATCCCTAGCAGGCAACTCCAACCCTGTTGTTTCCATCCAGCTCGTTTCATAACACAGAGAGCAATTAATGCTCTAAAAGCTTTCTATTTATGCGCTGCTGGGTGAAACGCCCCGTCCTGGCTGGGCAGGGCAGCGTAATTGGGCCAGGGAGGCACGCCAGGTTACAGTGTCCGTCTGTCCTCTGCCCTCGGGTCCTGAGCCTGAAGACTCAAGCCAAACCGGCTCAGGTCCTCCAGAAGCTGAAACCCAGCAGTGCCACCCTGCCAGGACTGGGCAAGAGGAGGGGATGGAGGGGTTGGTTTGGATGCCCGTGTTATGCCGTTAGGAGGGAGCTGTGCCCTGGGTTTGCCTCATCCCCTTCCTCCTCTCTGCTCCAAATATTTTGGGAGCAAATCGCTCACATTTTCTCATTGTTCATGCACAGCCCTCTGGCATGGGGGCTCTGAGCATCCCTCGACCTCCCACGGCTGAGCGAGGACCAGCCACATCCCTGCCAGCTGGAGGCTCAGGGCTTTGCTGGGAGCTAGGGGAACCTTTGGCTGTTGGGGTCCAGCTGGAGCTGGGGGGCATGGGGAGCCTGGGGCAGCCCTGGCAGTTCTTCAGACCCTGGTGGGATGCTGCCACGTGGCTTCCTGTGGTTTCCTCACTCCAATTGCTTCCTGAGCTGCCCGCCAAGCCGGAAGGGACAGGAAGTGATAGAGGGGAGGAAATTAGTTGGGCTGTCTCACGGGGAGCTGGCCTGGTGCACTGGGGGCTCTTTGCTCTCACCATCTGCGTCCCCAGACTGTGCCAGGGGACCCTTCAGAGAGGACATGGCCAGTCAGGAGGTGCAAACTTGAGTGGGAGAGAGCAGGGTGGCCATGGCCACCCTTCCCTCCAGGAGCCAGGGAATCCCTCAGTGAAGCCTGAGCTGTTTGGAAGAGGAGCACAATGTAAACAAACCTTTCACCGCCCTCCTGCCGTGCGTCTTGCTCAGCCGCTGCCACCCGCCTTGGTGAGCTCTGGCTGTCCCTGGGACAGCCATGTGCCAGCCAGGATGGTGTTTCCCTGCGGGAATGGGGCACGGTGTTCCCAAAGGATCCCTGGGCAAGGTTCCAGGGGTGTGGGGATCCTGTGAAGAGCCTCAGGGTCATCCTTGGCAGAGCCAAGAGCATCCCGCTCTATGCACTGCAGTGGACACGGCAACATCTTCTCTGGTGTGTTGTGGTCCTGCTGGTGTCCCCAAGGAGCTCCACAGCTTTTGGGTTTCCTTTGAGGGGCTCTGCAGAGCTGGTGGCCGTGTGACTGTGTGGGCAGCATTCCTCCTGGCCGTGTCACCACGTTAGGAGAGGCAGGAGCAGGGACACGGCCTCCAGCCAGCACTCCCCTGCCCGAAATGAGGGGCACGTTAGTGAAAGCCTCTGCCTGCCTACAAATCACAGCCAGTATCAGGGCCCCAGCTGTGCTGTCACTGAGCCCCAATGTGCCAGGACATGCAGGAGCTGGGTGCCCTAGAGCCTCAGCTTTGAAGTCTCACAGAGCAGTCCCTGGCAGGGGCTGCGCGCTCAGCACTAGGGAGGATGGGGACTCATGTCCCACTCACCCCCAGTGTGGGTGCCATCAGTCACGGTGACAGGGAGGGGGTGACAGCAGCCTCATGCTCCCCCACAGGGCTGAAGCTCTGAGCCAGTGAGAGGCTGAGCTGCTCCGTGCTGATCCTGCCCAGGCTTGTCATGAACTTTTATCCTTTTGCTGTGGGGTCTGGGTGCAGGGGGGAGGGAGAAGGGCTGGATTGCCCTGGGCCCTCTGTAGGGAGGTGGGATGGAGCCAGGATGCAGCTGAACCCCCTTCCCTGTCTTTGCAGGGTTCTTTGCCTCTTCAGTGTCCTCAGCACCTTTGCAGTCTTTTTGTCCCAATGTGCCCTGCCACGGGCTGGGGGAGGCCCAGGTAAGAAAGGGTCCTTGGGGCTGCTCTGCCCCACACCTTGTCCCTCTGGATAGTGGCAGCTGGGGATGTGCTGTGCTGCAACCCCCCTGTGAAGCGAGTGTAGTGACCATGCCCTCCAACCCAGGTGGTTTGAGGAGATGCTATGACAACAGCTACCACCCCTGTCCCAGTTTGGGCAGGACACAAGGGTTTGGGGCAGTGCAACAGCTGCTGGGGCTGTGCCTCATGGTGCACCAGATGGGATGATGCTTTTGGGGCTGACCATGCTGGGGAAGAGGAATATGCTGTCCCCCATCTCAGCAGCATGGGTCAAGGATGAGGACTGAGGCATGGTGCGAGTGACAGGTACCTCTGCCCATGTCACAATGTCCCCGTGCTCCCAGCCCCAAGTGCTTTCCCCTGTGCCACCCTGACCCGATCCCTATCGCAGCTGGTTGTGCTGGATCCAGCAGCACCTTGCTCCTGCCTTTTGATACTCACAGGGTGCCCACGGTGCTTCTCTGACTGCAGGCACTGCCTCCTTCCCTTGCCTGCCACAAAACACCCTTCTCTCAGGCACCCTTTCCTCTTTACATCCCACTTTGCTTTTGGAGGGTTCAGAGAGGTTTCCCATAGCTTTAGCAGGGTCCCCAGCCCCAAGCAGCTCTCCCAACAGGGTGGCTGCCTGCCTGCAGCCCCGCTGCCTGCTCAAGCCTCAGGTTTCACTCACGTCCCCCACACGTGGTGCTGGGGCTGGGCTCTGGGAGCCGTGGGAGCACCGTCCCAGGCTCCTGGGCAGCCTTGACCTCGCAGGGAGATAAGGGCTGCCCTGGAGGCATCCTCCCCTGCCTGCTGTGGGTATCTCATCCAGTGGGGGACCTAACAAGGGTGCAGCCCCCTCCATCACCCCCTAAAGCTGTGGGCTGGAGTGTGTGGCCCCCACAGATTCAGGGTGTGAGGGGCGAGTGAGCTGAAAGTGGGGACACTCTCTTGGCCTGGCTGTCAGTGGCCATCCCTGCTCGTGCGTAGTGAGCATCCTCAGAGCGGGCAGGCATCCCCTGGGGGTGTGGGTCAGTGGTCCTGGGATCCCCAAACCCTGCAGAGATGCCTGTGCTGTGGGAAGGGTGGTCTTCCTGCGCTGGTCCCTGGGGAGCAGCTGGGAGGCAGGAGCCTGTGACATATTTTCTGGCAGGTCCGGTCCCCTTCCTGCCCTGAGCAGGTCTGGCCGCGGTCTCCGCAGGCCGTCCAGCCGTGCCGGTTCCCTAATTGCTGCTGTTGTTGGTGTTTTGTAAGGGCAGGGTGGAGCGGCACTCGGCCGTGCCTTGCGTCAGCGCGGTGCACCCTCCCTCCAGGAAATCCAATGTCTTCGGCTGGCCGAAAGCAGGTTCGGTGGAGGAGGAGAAGGAGGAGGAGCTGCTTCCTCGCACCTTGGCCGGGGCCCCAGCATCACCCTCCCTCCTCTCCCAGCTTCCCTGAAAAGGCTGGGCTGGGATTTCCCTGCTGGAGGGGGAGTGGGGTGGGAGGGGGCTGGGGACCTCCAAGGCAGGGGGACACGTGTGTCACAGGCAGGGTGTGGGGTCAGCTGTCACCCTGTCTGTGCTGGCTGTGGCTGGCACGGTGGCCCAGGGCACTGGGCACGCTGCCTGCAGTGGTGCAGCCAGCCCCGTGGTTTTGCTCTCAGCCCTACAGCTTTACCCTTGGCCCCCAAAACTCCCATCATGTGGGGAGTCCCTGTAAAATCAGCCTCTGGCACCAGCTCTTGGGGCTTTCCCCTGTCAGGGTGAGCTGATGGCAGCCCTGTGGTGCTGCTGGGTCCTGGGCTGGCCCTGGGCTGTAGGGTCCCTGATACCTCCTGATACCACTGAGGTGAGACTGGGGTTGCTCCTGAGCTGCCTCAGTGCTGAGGGGTCTGGGGCAGCCACCGGGCTGCTGTGGGGTCTGTGGAGACCACTGAGGCCTTTGGGGGCTGCAGGGCCTTGGGCTGCTGCAGAAGCTGAGGAGTCTCAGGTTCCCCCATGTCTGGGGGATCCTGGTCTGCCTGGGGATATTGGGCTGCTGTGCAGCAGCCAGGGTTCAGCACTGAGGCTGTACTTGCACCCACCCCAGTGTAGGTGCCCCACTGGGACAGAGCCCTGATGCGCTTGCTGGGCTCTCAGGGGGAGTGAGGGTCCCCCTGGGGATGTCCACATGCGCCACCCTCGCTGTCCCTGTGCAGTGCCTGCTCCTGGTGTTCCCCTGCCCCCCCAGCCCAGTACTCCGCTAGCTTTGGGCCCTGCATCCCTGCCCGGGGCTGTCCTACGGAGCCCCCAGCAGCAGGCACAGCCGGGGTGCCGCTGGCCCGTCTGGCACCGCTGCCGCCATCCCTCCCTAGGCCGGCTGGCTCGATCCTACAATCCAGTTCTCCTTATTTGGCCACAGTGCTCAGCAAGAGGGGGAGCAGCGGCGGGGGGGACGCGGGCAGGGACGGGCGGCGGGACCGGAGGGGCTGACATCACATCGCGACGAGGGAGAGAGGGATGGGGGGGCTAAGTTTCTTTTTTTATAAAAGGAAAAAAAAAAAAAGGCAGCAAGGCCTCACAGCGCACTTGAGCCAGCGGGCTCAGCAGTTCCTTTAAAAGGAGATGTCTGTGCCGGAGACCTTTGTACACTCCCAGCCCATCCGGGAAGCGCGGCGGCGCAGGAGACACCTCTCCGCTCCCACCACCGGCAGCTGCCGCCAAACATGTTATTGCAAAACACTGAAACGCTGCACTGGGAGATGGGGAGGAGGAGGAGGAGGAAGAGGAGGAGGAGGGTTGAAGGCTCCCCAGCATCACCCACCAGCTGGGAAGGGCCTGGGGCCCCAGCTGAGCATCCTCGGGGTGTGGGGGGCCTCTCCTGGTACCAGGGGAAGGGCTGCTGGATGGCTCTGGCCACCTGGTTCCCGTTAGTGGGATCTGGCTCAGCATCTCCCTTCAAATCCCAGCTCTGCCTTTGCCAGGCATGGTGGAGCTGGGAATTTTGGGGCCTTGGGGTGTTTTTTGGGCCAGCTTGCCCAAAGAGACTGCTGTTTGGCAGTGGGTACTGGTGCAAGGTCAGAGTTCACAAGCTGTGGGGCTGCTGCCACCCTGTCCCGAGGTGTCAGCTGTAAACACCATGTGCCCAAGTTCCTTGTATGGGTAATGCAGTAGCTGGGGCAGTTTCCTTCCCCAACTTGATTTGGATGGATCCTGGGTGGTCACTTGTAACTTGGATTTGGGGGCACTCATAGAAATCATGCCCTGTCCCCAAGGAAAGCCTGTTTGTGTGTCTGATGCCCTACAATGAGATGCTGCTCTGAGAACAGGGCCAGGAGCAGCTGTGGCGCCATGCTGTCACTGCACCCCATGCCCCAGCCAGGGTTTCTGGGTCTGACAGGTGTCCCCTGTGTCCCAGCAGGTTGTCGTGTATCCGTGGGGGCTCAGGGTCAGAGCCCAGAGCAGCCAGCACCATAGCGTCCAACAGCTGGAACGCCAGCGGCAGCCCTGGGGAGGGGCGGGAAGATGGCCAGGACGGCATGGACAAGAGTCTGGACAATGATGCCGAGGGTGTGTGGAGTCCAGACATCGAGCAGAGCTTCCAGGAGGCACTGGCGATCTACCCACCCTGCGGCCGGAGGAAAATCATCCTCTCAGATGAGGGCAAGATGTACGGTGAGTGATGGAGGCACCGGGCAAAGGTGCCAGGACAGGGGGGCCGGGGCTGAACTGAAACCTCCTGCCCCAAACCCACACTGGGGCATCGCCCTCGAGCATCCCCCAACCCTGAAAGCAGCTGGCTCGGGTTCATCCTGGAGCTGGACTGGGGAGGTGGCAGTGACCTGCGTCCCCTCCCTCTGCTCTGGCTCTCCCTGCGCTCCCTCCCTCTCTCGGCCCTGCCGGACTGACTGGTTTGGTGAAGCCGTCGGGCAGGGAGCGGGCGCGGGACTGCGGGGCTGGGGCAGCCCCAGCCCTTCTGATCCCGTGTGCCTCCACATCCCTCCCCAAACCTTCCCCAACCAGACCTGGTGGCCAGAGCACCCTGTGGCAAGGGTCACTCACCCACCCTGAGCCTGCACCCAGCTCAGTTTTTGATTTCGTTGGTAGCTGCAGGGCTGGTCATCCCTACCGGGGTGATGATTTTGGAGGTGTCAGCCTCGTTTTCAGTGTCTCCCAAAACTGCCATGTCCCTGCCAGGGTAGGGACTGGTTCCTGTTCCCCTGCACATCCTATGATGTCACCCCCAAGGGCTAGTGACCTCAAAGTCAGGAACAGGCTGCCATATTACCAGCACCCCACGGACCTGGGTTGGCATCTCTACCCCCAGCTTCCAAAACACACCTGCCCAGGATGCTGCTGTCACAGCAGTGGCTCCCCCAGTGCCAGCAGAGGGGCAAAAGGGATGAGACTTTCTGGAGAGCTCTGTGCCACTGTCCCCACACCCATGCCAGCTACCTGTGCCACTGCATTTGCCAGGGCCCCCAACCCACGGCATCAGGGCTGCTGGAGGAGCGGGGTGAGGGGGACGCAGGGGAGCACAGGGCTTCCCAAGCCTATGCATTTTTTGGATTTCTTCGGGAATAGCTGAAGTGCCGCCGGGAGCCTGGCCCTTCCAAGCACGCCCCAACCGGTTTTTCCAGCCTTTCAGAGACATCTGGCAGCTGCTTAAAGAGGCAGCAGCTCCTGCTGGCCTTTCATCTCTCCCCCACCTTTCTCAGCACCTCCCCACTGAGACCCCCAGGACCCCTGGCTGGCATTACTGGGCATACCAGAGGCACTGGCAGCACAGACAATGCCAGCATGTGGCACAATGGTGTGCCAGTGCCCCTGCCCTCCTTCACCACCCCTCCTTTTGGGGGTTCCACGCGTGCCTGTGGCCATGCCACACTGGTGGCACTGCAGGGGTGGCAAAGCAAGGTGGGAGCTGAGGAGCCAGGACCCAGCACGGGCACACTGGGCCTTGCTACACACTGGACTGCTGGATGGGTTATTTTTAACCCAGCCTGTCCAACTGGTTCACGTGGTGGTGTCAGGGGAGAGGAATTTGGGGAATGTGGTAATTTGGGGGAGGATGTGCCCTCTCGGAGGGAATGGCAAGGTCCAGATGAATCACAGGGAAAAGGACAAGGGACAGGGCACGTGGGCACAGGGAGGGCTGTGAGGGTTCAGCCTTGGGCATGGTGTGAGGCAGGATGGGTGCAGGAGATGCTGGCCCTGGATGCTGGGCACCAGGGCTGGCACTGGCTCACTGACTCCAGGAAGGCACCCACATTTCTTTCCTGTATTTTTATCCCAGATTTCTTTCCCATGGGCAGGGTACAGGGAGCAGAGGATGGGATTGAGGAGCAGGGCATGCAAAGGGGATTCTGAAGGTGTTATCCCCAAACTGGGGCTCAGCAGCAGGGTCCCTCCTGCCAGCACCCTGCTGCAGGTGTCATCTCACCTGCGCTTAAAGGACACCCTTTAAGACCTGGCCCCTGCTAGGTGCTAACGAGGGAGCCAGGAGGGGTGGGACCTGTGCCTCAGGGTGACACCAGGGTGCCATGCTGGCTGTGCAAGGGGTACCCCGATTGTCACCCACCCCCCAGCTCCTGCTGGCGCTGGCACCCTAAGGGGCAGCTGTCTCTGCGTGGCACCTGGCCCTGTCTGTCCCCATGTGTGTGTGTCCCCAGGAGGGCCCAGTTGCTGTGGGGCTGGGAGGGGGCCAATGGCAGTGGAAGGAGAGGGGGGGTATTTTTTTTTTTTAAGGGATTTTTTTTATTCTTTTAAAGCCGAAACCCGCTCCAAGGGCATTTCGACAAGTTCCAACCGCGACCATCTGGTCCATTAAAATAAATCTGGCGT
>VWYI01009427.1:94782-105525 GCA_013399455.1 Anthoscopus minutus
GTTTGGGGTTTGGGGGTTTGGGGCTGCTGCCCCTCGTGTGCCGGGGCTGACCCCAGGCGCTGCCCGCAGGTCGTAACGAGCTGATCGCCCGCTACATCAAGCTGCGAACGGGGAAGACGCGGACGAGGAAGCAGGTGAGGCGTTGTTCTGCTTTTTCTCCTGGGGTGGGGTGGGGTGGGAGGCGGTGCCAGGTAAGCCCGAGGGGGAGCAGATGTCATCCTGTGTCCTCTCCTCAAGCTGCTGCTGCTGCCAGCAGGTCTCCCATCTGCAAGGAGCTTCGCCTGTGAGCACAAAACCCCTGGGGCTCCCTCTGTCCCAGGATGCCTTGAAACTGGGGGTGTGGGGACAGGCAGCAGCCCGGTCCCCTGCCTGGCTGTGGTAACCCTGAGGGTGGCAGGAGCCCTCAGACTCTCTCTGGGCAGTGTGTGTGTGTGTCTGTGTGTGCCTGCATGGGTCTCTCTGCTCCACCTTCTGGATCTGGGTGCTGTTTCTATCTCTGCCCCTTGCCAAGTTTTATGCCACTTTTGCCAGGCGCCACAGCAAAGGCACTCCAAACCCTGTGGGCTGAAAGCAAGGCATCCCCATCCCAGCCAGGCATCCAGGGACCAGCTGTGTGGAGCTGTTGTGGTGGCCCTGGTGGGGCTGGAGGTACCACAGAGCCTTTGCCCTGCTCTCACTGCCCTGCCTGGCTGGATGCTGGGGCAGGCAGGGATGCAGGCAGAGCACAGGCAGGGATGCCAGCAGGGAAGGAGCACACAGAGGTCCCTGCAAGCTCTTGCTTCACCAAACCTGTCTGAGGAGTGGGCTGCTGCAGCCCTTGAGGGGCCGTGTCCCTTTGTCACGTGTCCAGTGGCTCTTCCCTCCCCCCATGGTGGCCCCCAGCCAGAAGCCAGGCCACCCATCCCAGCAGAGCCCATGGCCTTGGATGCTTGGGAGCATCTCCCACCACAAGGAGATGGTTGGGTTTGGGACATTTATTCTGGGACTATTCTGTGCTACAAGTCCCCACAAGGAAGGAGCGCTGGTCCCCAGACACTGCAGATGTCATTACTCCAGGACTTAGGCTGAAAGGAGAGGGACCAGGGTCTGGCCACTGCTTTTGTGTTCAGACCAGTGCCAAGCAGCACTTCATTTCTGGCTTAAAGACTTAACTGGGCCCCCCTTCCATGGGGGAAGGATGCAATGCTCTGGGGGGACTCAGGAAAGGCATGGGAGAGAGCACCCATGGCACTGATCCCTCTGTGCAGCTGTCTCCTGGACAGCCTGGTGTCTCCTCTTGGACAGCCTGGCACTTGTGGGAGCAGGTTCTTGCCAAAGTCAGCCCTGAAGGCCTGTGGGTGCATGGATGCCCACCCTTCCTGTGGATGGGTGCCTTTACTGTGCCATGCTGTCCCTTTACTACCTGGACATCAGCCCCTTTTCTTTAGATCTTGCTCTTACAGGGGCCTGGATACAAAACCCCAACCTTTCTCACCTTTTCCCACATGCAAAACCAGCAGGAGCCCTGAGGCAATGTGCCAGTCCCTCCTGGACCCCCAGGCCCCACAGAGGTGAGGGGCACCTCAGACCTGCCAGGCTGTATCATCAACTTCTGGTGCTCACAGGGGCTGGCAGGGTCTGTCTGTCTGTGTCCCCAAGAGGTGGAAAACGGGGACCCCCTCAACTGCAGCAGCTCTGCACCAAGGAGCTTCACCCCAGCCTGGGGTGGACACAAACCAGCATCAACCAGCACCAGGGTGCCCCACAACTTTCCTTCCTCCAGCTCTTGGCGGGTGCAGGACCCTCAGCATCTCCAGGAGCAGCCAAAAAGTGCTCACCCATTTCTGCTCACTCCCTGCCCCGGGGACAGCATCCTGCCCTGCAGGGGGAACGGATCTTCACGCTCTCTGTGTTTTCCTTTCCGAACGGCGTGGTGGGCGCTAGGTGTCCAGCCACATACAGGTTCTAGCTCGGAAGAAGGTGCGGGAGTACCAGGTTGGCATCAAGGTACGTTGACGCCCTTGCCCAGGTGTCCGCGGCGGTGTCTCTGTGAGCATGGGCAGCCCCTCTCCTTCCTCCTCCTTTCCTCTGGTTGACGGCTCTGCTGTTCCCCCTCTCCTTCTGCTCTCTCTCTGCAGGTCTCTAGCCACTTGCAGGTTCTTGCCCGACGGAAATCTCGTGAGATTCAGTCCAAGCTGAAGGTACGCCCTGCCTCGCCTGGCCCCCGCCCGCTGGCGACTAACGCACTCGGCTCTGCGGTGTGCTGCTTGCTTTCCTGTTTTGCCTCTCTTTTTTTTGGTGTTTTTTTTCTTCCCCCTCGCTTGGCTCCTTGGATCAGATGGTCTTTACAGGCATCGTTGTGGGGTGCCCAGAGAAGTGCAAGGAGGGGCAGCAGAGCCCTTCTCTTTCCTCCAGGAGGGTGAATGTGGGTGCCAAATCCCCTCTTTGCATCCAGGGAAGGACTCTGCCATGAGGAGATGTGTGTTTAAACCCTCCTCTGGTGATGCATGAGGGCTGCCCCCTCTTTAGGGCCATCAGGAGTTCTCCCACAAGGGCAGCCAGTGAGGCACAGTGAGGTTCAAGCACGATATGCAAAGGCCCACTCCCCTCCACAACTGGGACCTGACCCAGCTCAGGAGAGGTGCCGGTGCCATGTGGGCAGAAGCAGGGGGGCCCCAGGGGTCCCTGCAGGCTGCTAGCCCAGTGGCTTGTGATGCACCAGGGTGTGAACACAGCCCAGGGGCACCACAGGGATGTGAGTGGCACCAGGTCCCATGCTGCTGGTGACAGGAGCACAGTACCAGGAGCCAAGGGAGCCAAGTGAGAAAAAAATGGATCATTCTCTCTCTTTTTTCTGGTTGGCTTTTCTTTTCTTCCTTCCTTCCTTCCTCCCTCCTAACTGGAGCCCAACTAACCTTTCCATAACTGTTCCCACCAAACTTTGTGGTGGCAGTGGGGGGGGTGATGATGGGGAGGCATGGGCAGGACTGGGGGCATCAACAAAGGACCAAGCCCTGCCTGGGTTGGACCCACGTGATGCAAGGTGGGGGACAGTGAGGTCCCCAGTGCACAACCACCCACTGGGGACAGCCAGCTCCTGCCATGTGCCTCAGTTAATCTCTGCACCGTCACACCAGGGAGCATCTCCTTGGGTAGCTCCAGGGGTGATTTTGCTGCCTTGCTGTGTGAGTGGGAGCCCAGAAAATCTTTCAGCCTGTTGACCTTGAGGTCCCAAAAGCCATCAGCAGCTCCCTCTGTCCTGGGTGCTGTGTCCAGCTCCAGCACTGAGGCTGGCAGTGGAGGCCATTGGCAGAGTTGTCAGCAAGGGGCACTGTCAGAGCTGGAGTATTTTCATCCTCAAAGCTTTAGCAGACTCCAGCTCATGCTGCCTGGGAGCCCACCAAGATGTGCCCCCTAAAGTCCTTCAGAAGGGACCCCAGTGCCCCATGAGCAGGATGCCAGGAGGGCTCCCACAGCCAGATGGGTTTGGTCTGCTAGGAGAAGCCAGGAGAGAGCACCTGAAACTTATTTTGGGATGCTCCTTTAGGCTTGTATGTCTTAAACCCAGTCTCCAGCCCCAAGAGGGGCAGTCAGGGAAGTGAGAGAGGCAGCAGGGTCAACAGCAGCAGAAGCTTTTACAAAATAAAATATTTCCTTGCCACATGGCACAGTGCAGAGCAAGGGGCAGTTGGAGACAGGTGTCCATGGCTGTGCTTTCCATCCCCAGCCATTGCTGCCTGCAGGATTCTGGCACAGAGCAGCCAGGGCAGAGATCCCCCTGAACAATACTCAGAGGATACAGAGCATTTCTTCTCAAGATCAGTGCAGGCAGCCCCCTGCCCTCACCCAGCACTATTGTGTGGGATGAAAACACTTCCATGAGCAGGATCTGTGTTTTCGAGCTGCAGTCAGGAGCAGGATCTGTGGTTTTGAGCTGCAGTCATGTGCGTGTTCGTGCTCCTGGCATGTGGCTGCACGCCCGCCCTCCTGCCCTGCCCCAGGTGAAAATAAATGAAGCATTGATCCCTGGGGAAGGTTCAGAGTGAAAGCAGAGGGTGTGCACTGGGACCAGCATGAACGTGTCCTAGCGATGCAAGCGGAGGAGCAGCCCTGCTCCAGGCAGGACCCGAGAGCCCTGGAGCTCCTGCTGCGACCTTTGGAGCAAAAGGAAAAACAGTTGATCTCCTCTGTCAGTGCCCACACAGCACAGGGGGGTTGTGCTTGGAGTTTTTCTTGCAGTGCCTGTGGTGGAGTTGGTGCCCACGTCCCAGGGCATCCCAGCAGCTCTTCCTCTCCGTGCTCCAGCCGCAAGCACTGGGGGCCTCTGAGGAGGCTGTAGAGGATGTTAAGAAGCCAAGAAAGGCACAGGCCTGGCTCACCATAGTGACTTCTTAAAAGAATGGGTGGGGGATTTGGCATCCCATTCCAGGTGGAATTAAGCCTGGATATCGGTAGCCACCGTGTGCATCCTCCAGTGCCCGGTCAGGTCAAGGGCTTCCCTGCCCACGCTGGGCTGTGGTGGTGAGCCAGGGTGGGGGATACCCAGTTGTGCTGGTTTCAGCTGGGCTAGAGTTAATTCTCTTCACAGCCACCCCATGCCTGTGCTGCAGAGAGAATTAACTCTGCCCCAGCTGACACCAGCACCAACTTAGGGGAGGTGAATAGAGTACCCAAAGGCTCCCATGACGCTCTAACCTTTTTTTTTTCCTTTCTTTTGCGGACAGGCCATGAACTTGGTAAGTTGAGCTTGAGTCTGAAATTCCTTTGGTTCCCCATTGCATTATGCCCTCTCCAGTGGAGGGGCTAAAAACCCTTCACATCCTCAAGGTGGGAGGGCCGCCAGCAGCAGTGGGAGGGGGCATTTTCCAGACCCATCAGCTTTTGCCCAGAGGATATTGGCAAGCTTCAAATGTTAGTTAACATTTGAGAGGGTGTGGGGGGATCCCTCTGCACCGATCCCTCTGCTGGGCTATGGGATTGGCTGCCAGCTTTGCAAAACCTGTCAGGCACACTCGGATTGAGGGAGCTCGGTCTGCCCCTGTAACCCCCACTTCCCTCCTGTCCTCTCTTTTCTCCCCAGGACCAGGTCTCGAAGGATAAGGCTCTGCAGAGCATGGCTTCCATGTCCTCGGCGCAGATTGTGTCGGCCAGCGTCCTGCAGAACAAGCTCAGCCCCCCCCCTCCTCTTCCTCAGGCCGTCTTCTCTGCTGCCCCCAGGGTGAGGACAGCCCCAGGCCCCCGTACAGGGACACCCCGGGGTGGTGGGGACACCATGAGCCTCACACGGGGCAGGGGGATGTTCAACAGCCATTCTCAGCTGTGGTGGCAATGCAGGGTGAGCAGGGAAGTGTTGGGAGTGGGGAGAGTCAGAAGCCACTGACTCGTCCCTGTGCTGTTTTCCCAGTTTTGGAGTGGGCCTATCCCAGGACAGCCTGGACCCTCTCAGGAGTAAGTACAGACCCTTCCATACCCAGCACCAGCAGGACCCCACCTTGGCAAGGGGCTGGGGCAACTTGGGCTTGGTAACCTGATGATGCTTTTTCCTTTCCAGCATTAAACCGTTTGCACAACCAGCTTACCCCATCCAGCCACCCATGCCTCCATCACTAGCCAGTAAGTCATGTCATTAGCCCCTTGGAGGGAACCCAGTGTCCCTACCAGGTCATATTTGCCCTCTGTCCCTGCCCATGCACAGTGCCACCCACCTCTGTCTCCTCCCCAGCTCTCCTAGGGGAAAAAGCCTGGGTCTAAATCCAGCAAAAAAGCTCCGCAGTGAGCAGGACCATGCTGCTCCCAGCTGGGTCCCTTGCAGTCCCATTCCACCCAGCACATCCCATGCTTTACCCACCCAGAGCTGGGCGATACAGGCGGGTGGGAGATGCAGTGGGGACAGCAGCATTGCAGGAGGGGCTCACCCCAGTTCCTGGCTGCCCCTCCATGCCCATGTCCCCCTGCCCCAGGTTACGAGCCCTTGGCTCCGCTCCCGCCAGCTGCCTCGGCCGTGCCGGTCTGGCAGGACCGCACCATCGCCTCCAGCAAGCTGCGGCTCCTCGAGTACTCCGCCTTCATGGAGGTGCCCCGGGACGCCGAGACGGTAACGCTCCCCTCCGTGTGCCCGCTGGGGATGGTGCCCATCCGTCCCAGAGCCTGGTGGCACCTGGCTCTTGCCTGACCTGTGCTGCTTCTGTCCCCACCCCGCTCCCTACAGTACAGCAAACACCTCTTCGTGCACATCGGCCAGACGAACCCCTCGTACAGCGACCCGCTGCTGGAGGCCGTGGACATCCGCCAGATCTACGACAAGTTTCCTGAGAAGAAAGGTGGCCTCAAGGAGCTCTATGAGCGTGGGCCCCAGAACTCCTTCTTCCTCGTCAAGTTTTGGGTATGCTGCTGGGAGTTATAGGGTGGGGAGGGTCATCCTTGAGCTTCAGGCTCATTGTGGGTGTTGCTTTGCTGCTGGCAGAGTAGGAGCATCGTGGGCAGCTCTGAAAGCTGCTGCCCCTTGTCCCCATCCCTTGTCTCCATCGAGAGCTGGGTGTGGTGGTGCCTCATGGGACCCTCTCCTCTCTCCAGGCGGATCTGAACAGCACAATCCAGGATGGGCCAGGGACCTTTTATGGTGTCAGCAGCCAGTACAGCAGTGCAGAGAACATGACCATCACGGTCTCCACCAAGGTGTGCTCCTTTGGGAAGCAGGTCGTGGAGAAGGTGGAGGTGAGTTCCATGCCCCACTGCATTGGGTAGGGGTCAGAATTGGTCCACGGTGCGCCCCGGGATGGAGAAAGTCCCAGAGCTGGGTGTAGGACACATGGGTGCCTATACCATGGGTATAGGTGGAGTGGAGAGGACATTGCCATGTCCCAGTTGGCCACCACCACCCCTGGGACAGCTGCTCACCCTGGCTGTCCCCTGCAGACGGAGTATGCACGGCTGGAGAACGGCCGCTTCGTCTACCGCATCCACCGGTCTCCCATGTGCGAGTACATGATCAACTTCATCCACAAACTCAAGCACCTCCCAGAGAAGTACATGATGAACAGTGTCCTGGAGAATTTCACCATCCTGCAGGTACTTCCCCTCCTTTTCCAGGGGGTGTGTCCCACTAGGAATGTGGAGCCCACAGTTGCATGGACCCCACTGGCCCCGCACAGACCTGGCTGTGCCTGAGCCCACACGGCCGCTGAATTCCAGGGAGCAGATCTTGGTGGCTGTGGTGCTGTGGTGGCACAGCAAAGTGGCTCTGCCGAAGCCTGGACAAGTCTACCAGATAATGAGAAGCAAAATTTTCATGGTGCAATTAAATTGGCTATGCCTAGGTTCGATTGTTTGACTTCACCAAATAATCTGTAGCAGTTTTTCGTAGTGCAAATGCAGTGGCTGGGCCTGAGCCAATGCAACCTCCCCCAGACAAATTTTTGCTGGTACAGTTCAGGCTGTTCCTGAGCCTGTGCAACACCCCCAAAACTGGGTAGAAAATCCTGATGGTGCAATTAAATTGGCTGTGCTACTACCTGTGTGACCCCACAAATAATGGGTAGCAAATCTTTTTGTGGTATGAAGTGGCTGTGCCTGAGCCCATGCGACCCCCCCGGTAACAGCATCTGCCCATGGGCACAGCACTCCTCTAACACACTCTGCTCTGCTGCAGGTTGTTACGAACAGGGATACCCAGGAAACCTTGCTCTGCATTGCCTTTGTTTTCGAGGTCTCCACCAGCGAGCACGGCGCCCAGCACCACGTGTACAAGTTGGTCAAGGACTAGGGGCCCTTGGGGACAGGCAGGGGCACGAGGGGCATGCAGGGGAGGGAGGGGGCTGTGCAGAAAAGCCACTCGTGCCTGTTGCCTTGTGAGAAGTTATTTGAAGACAGAAGAAGGAGGAGGAAGAAAAACAATAGCCAAAAAAGACTGACTTGTGATCACAGATGTTTTCTACTTAGGAAGTTTCTTTTTTTTTTTTCTTTTTTTTCTCTTTTTTTTTTTAAAATAAATAAATAAAATTACAAAAAAAAAAATTTAAAAAAGAAGAATGGGAAAGGAAGCATAGAGAGAAAAGAAACCCACGTCTGGCACTGGAGAGGGAGAGAGCAGCCCTTGATGTTGCTGGTGAAGGCCAGGATCCCTCCGTGCCACCAGCAGCAGCAGCGGGACGTCGGAGCAGAGAACGACCCCTCCTTTCAGCCCCAGCCTCGCTCAGAAGCAGCCCCGGTCCTGAGTGCAGAGCAGCAAGCACTGACTGTCAGGAGGATGCAGCACCGTGCCAGGTCTGAAACCGATGGGCATGGCAGCGACAGCAGTGGTGGCAGCGTGGCACAGCCCGTGGGACAGACGTGCAGGGCAGAGCACAGGAGGGGGACACTGCCCCCTCCCCAGGGATGCTCCTTCTCCATGCCCAGCTGGGGCATTGGGAGCCAGTGGCAGTGAAGGCATGAGGGCATTGACAATGCAAACCATGGGGTTTTATGGCTCCTTTTTGGGTTTTTTTCCCCCTTTTTTTTTAATGAAAGTGCTTTTTAAAAAAGGGGCCGTGCATGTAATTAGGCTGATTGGCCTCTGCAGTGCTCAGGTGCTCCCCTCCTGCCCTGCGCGGGAAGTGTCTTGTTTAGGGAAGGGTTTGGGATGTCTCCGTCTCTGGCTGGGTTTTGTGGGGGATCCCCTAAACTCTACGTGTGCTTTCAGAAATTGCACTTGGGGGTGCCCCAAGCTCAGTGTCCCCACTGTGGTTGCCTGCTGAGGAGTCATGAGTAGAGAGCAGTGAGGACAGAATTGCCTGATTTATTTTGCATATGTACATTTTCCTTGTTTCAGTTTTTTTGTTGTTGTTCCTTCACTTTTTTTTTGCCTTTTTTTCTGCTGTTCCAAACTGCTCCATTCACTCTCCTGCATCCTGTGGGAAGTGACCAGGGAGGTGACTTGTGCAGGGAAAATCACTGAGCAATGCAGGGCCAAGCTGTAGTGGGCAGAGTTTGGGACAGAGAGGACAGAGACACAGAGGGGCAGAGAACAGGAAAGGTGCCAGGATAAGGGACTGGATCAGCTTGGAGGTATTTTTGTGGCTGCAGCCCAAAGTAAGCCAAGGCAGAGTGCCCAGACCTGAGGCTGTGATTGCAAGGGCAGAATCTAGGGAAAGCAACCCAAGGGTGCAGGAGGGTTACAGAGGGACAGAGGTGGCAGGGAGCAGGGTGGCAGGAGGCTGGCAGAGGGACAGAGAGCCCGAGGTGGCCAGGTCTGGATGGGTTTCTCAGGTTGGCCCGGGAGTGAAGGCAGTGGGAAAGAGGGCAGGAGTGTTTTAAGGGGCTCTGCAGCCCATTCAGAAGGGGGACAGGGCAGGTTTAGGCTCAGTGCTGCCAGTGCAATGAGCAGGGATGGCCCCAGAGCTCAGGAAGGCACCTTGGCTGCCACTTTGATGCCATGTGAGGCATGGGGACTTCGACCTCTTGCTGCTGGGAAAAGCCACCCATCCTTGTGGGATGGGGCAGAGCCACCCCAGCCCCGTGCCAGGCTGAGGGCTCAGTGGTGGAACTGGACTGAGGTGGCTGCTGTGAGCAGGGCAGATGGAGCAGGGGGAAGAGAGGGAAAAATCCAAGGCCAGGCACTGGCAAACCATGCCAAAGCTGTGCTTGGGCTCTCTGGCTAGGTTCTCATATGTAGCATGTTTGTTTGTTTTGTAGGTTTTTGGGTTTGTTTTTTGTTTTTTTTTTCTTCTGTTTAACTCACTGGTCTAAAACTCTGGGAATGAAAACTCAAAACTCCTCCACCATCAAACACAGGCATGTCCCACTCCCAGCCCCCATGGGGGACGAAGCTCTTCATTAACTGGACTGGTTTGTGCCTCTGTCTCTCCATCCCTCCCTCCCTCCAACCTGCACCGAGCCCAGGGCTCACACTGCACCCCACGCACACAGACTGGTGCCCCCAGCAGCCCTGGCTGGGGTTTAGGGTTTTGGTCATGATCCCAGAGACACTTTCTCAAATCCACTGCCCCTCAGCCCCTCTGTTCTCCTCCAGTGTATTTATGAATTTCACATGAAGTACTGTTTTATTTTTTTAAAGACTTTGTAAAGCTTACCAGGGTTACAATCACCATTTTTAGAGCTGTGTCAGTCCACAATCCATTTTTTTATGTATTATATTTTTTGTGTATTTTTTTTAATCCAGCTGTGATGGGTTGTATCATATATTTGTTGTGTTTACTGTATCTGTCCAACTTCAAAGAGAAGAGACTGTGGAGCTCCAAGAAAACTACGGTCTGCTGAAAAAAAACATTAAATTTATTTGTTTATGGGTTGGTTCAAGCAATTCTGAAGTTCACATTTTTATTTCTTGGGATTTTCTTCAGCAGCCAGGACCGTGAGAGCTGCCGTGTGCCGTGTAACCCTTTAGCTGGGGAACGCTTCTACTGGGACCCCAATTCTGGGTACCAGGATGTCGCATCCAGCTGTGTTTTGCTCTAGTTTGTATCACTGCTGCAGGGTTTGCTTGGGAAAGGTTGAGGTGGCCATGGCAGACGCTTCCCTCTGCTTCCCCGCAGCATCGCCGGGTTCGGGAACAACCTTCCTGGGGCACACAGGGTGGCAGAGGGCCGCTCTGTCCCCCCACTCACCGCCACCCCTCCAAGCGGTGCCTCGGCTGTTCGGTTCGCACACCCCATCCTACACTCAGGGGACACTGTCCTGTCCCTCCCGCACCCGGAGCACCCATCCCACCGCGTTACACCCACCACACCCAGCCGCAGCCCCTCCGCCCTTCCCGGCCCCATTCACACC
>VWYI01009427.1:105547-139409 GCA_013399455.1 Anthoscopus minutus
CCCCATTCACACCCCCAGCCCCGGCCCCGGCCCCGGTCCTGCCCCTTCCGCCCCGCTCCGCTGCCTGCCGGGACGCGTAGTCCCGCGGCCCCGCGCCGCTCCGCTCCTCCTGCAGCTCCTCTCCCCTGCTTTCGCCGCTGCCGGCCCGCTCCTCCCGTAGCTCCGCTCCTCCCGTAGCTCCGCTCCTCCCGTAGCTCCGCTCCTCCGCTTTCCCCGCTGCCGCCCCCGCTCCTCCTGCAGTTCCAATGCTCCCGTTTCCCCGCTGCCCCGCTCCTGTCCCCGCTCCCCTGCTCTCCCGTTTCCCCGCTTGCCCCGCTCCAGTCCCCGCTCCACCTGTTGCCGCTGTCCCGCTCCTTGTCCCGCTGCTGTCCCCGCCGCATCCCTCGGGAAGCGCCCCTTGGGGCTCAGGCTTGGTAGGAGCCGTCGGCATTTTAATTAATTAGCGCGGCTCAGGACGGGATCAGCCGCAAGGTAATCCCGCCGGGGCAGGCAGAGCCCGCCTGCCCGCACCGGCATCCTGGAGCTCCGGGGTTGCTCTTTTTAGCTTCTAAACCGGAAACTGGAGAATCTCACGGGGTCAGGCAGGGGAGAAGCGGAGCTGGCGGAGCGCTGGGACTGCTCCGATGCTGCTGGCTCCGCCGGGGTTTGGGCTCCCGGAAAGGACCCGTGGGCTTCCCGAGTGGGGATGTCCCATGCCCATGCCTCGCAGCTCCACTTTGAAACCAGGGTGAAAGTCCATCCTGGAACTCAGCTCACTGACAGGCAGAGGGGTTGAGCCCTCTACCCCATCCCTGACCCACCGATGTCCCTAGCCACTGGACGTAGGGTCACATGGGTGGTTTGGGTACATGGATCCCTTTATGGGGGAAATTTAGGGTTCGGAGTGGTCTTTGAGTGCAGGAAAGGAGGGGAAAGGCCTGGAGCACCCTGATCACTCTTCCTTCCTTCCTGCCCTTTGCCTCGGCTCAGCCCTTCCGTCTTCCCAGCCTGGCTCCTTGGCTCTGTCCTGCAGCCTGCACCGGCTCCCAGGAGCCGTCACTCCAACCCAGTCCCTGCAGGTGCCCCCTCTGCCCAGCACTGACCCCTGCAAAGCCCCGACAAGTGATGGAGGGAGAGCCCACCCTGCGCCTCCGGATCTTCGACCTCAACTGCTGGTGAGTCCAGACTTCACCAGGTTGGTGCCAGGCTGTGTGCATGGAGATGGAGGGCACCACACTGGGAGAGGGGTCTCACCTTGGGATTACCTTCATGGCGCCTTCATTTTGGGGTCACACCACTCTCCCATCCCCAGAGCGTCATGAGGTGCTTGGCTGGGTAGTGCCTCCTGTCCCCTCTGTGCTTGTTAGCCCCAGAAAAAACCCCAGTTTGTACCCCAAGGATGAGCTGCCTTAATTCTGCGGGCAGGAGAAACTGTCCCCTAAATATCCCTCTTGTCCCCATGTTCTTGTATGGGTCTTTCCCCTTCCTGTCTTTCCCATCTGCATCCTGCTTCTACTGGTCCTGGAGCCCTCTTTCTCTCCCTTGTTTCAGGTCACAATGGGCCCAAACATCCCCCATGACCCTGTCCCCACCAGGCTTTGACTGTCACCCCTCTCTGGCAGGGCCATCCGCTACCTGAGCAGGCGGCGGCGGGAGCGCGTCCGGCTCATCGGGGACACGCTGCGCCAGGAGCTCTTTGACCTGGTACTGCTCCAGGAGGTGAGGGCACTTTGTGAGCCAGGGGCACCCATTGCCAGCCTGGGAGATGAGCGTGACTGATCTCAGCCTCTGCCGCTGTTCTCCAGGTGTGGAGCGAGCAGGACTACAGTGACCTGAAGGTGAAACTAGCAAGCTGCTACCCCTTCTCCCATTACTTCCGCAGGTGAGAAGGGCAGGGTCAGCCCCCTTGGGGCTATCTGTGTGGCAGTGTCAGGGCTGTGCCATGTCCTTGGGGTTTGTCACTTGCAGAGAGTGCTGCAGGTCCTTTAAGTCACCTCTGTCGCTCTCAGTGACCCCATGCCTGGGCAGCCGGATGCTCGCAGGAACACACTGGGATCCAGGCATCCGGGGAGTCCTCCTGGCTCAGGAGAGGCAGAGGTTTTGGGAACCACCTCTCCTCACTGCTTTTTTCCCTCCAACAGTGGGGTGATCGGCAGCGGCCTCTGCATCTTCTCCAGGTTCCCTATTCTGGACATGCTCCTCTACCAGTACTCACTGAACGGGTACCCCTACATGGTAAGTGGGGTGGGGGGCACGTGGCACCATGGTGTCCATCCCCACAGAGCCTCAGCAGCCCTGACCTGCCCTTCTTCCCCTTGGGCAGCTCCAGCATGGGGACTGGTTCTGTGGCAAGTCTGTCGGTCTCGTCATTATGAAGATCTCAGGGATCATCTTCAACGTCTACGTCACCCACGTGAGCATCCCAGGGAGGAGCCCACCATGGGAATGAGGGGAATGAGTGGCCATAGCCCTCTTTTACTGCCCCTTAACCACTGCTTTCTGCCTTGGACTATGCACTGATTTAATAAAATATTGCTGGGGGCAGGGACCCATAACCTGGTTGTGCATTGGGGTGAGCATCCCAGGCTTTCCTCGGTGGGGGTGACATAAAGACGGAGGTGTTGGCAGGGACAGGAGGGGTTGGGGGGCTTTGCAGGGTGCCTGGGAACAGGGCAGGTGTTGGCATGGGAGTCACAGCCCCTTTGCTTTCCCTCTCTCTGCAGCTGCACGCTGAGTACTGCCGGGACAAGGATGCCTACCTGCCCCACCGCCTGGTGCAGGCCTGGGAGCTGGCACAGTTCATCCGGTGAGCAGCTGCAGGGTGCCCCCCTGCAGGTCCACAGGATGTGTGTGCCCACCCCTGCCTGCCCCTGGGGTGTGCACTGCAGAGAGCTCCCATTTGCACCAGTCCCAGTCAGGAGGAGCACTGGGAAGGTCCCATCACTCCTGTCTGGCGCCAGGCAGGGCAGGGAAGGACAGCCACCCCTGTCCCCACAGACACACCTCAAAGGCAGCAGACGTGGTGCTGCTGGGAGGGGACCTGAACATGCACCCTGAGGATGTGGGCATCCGGCTGCTGCGTGGCTGGACGGGGCTGCAGGATGCCTTTGCTGAGGCCACGCGCTTTGAGGTGAGCTGGGGGGCTGAGTGGTGTCCCAGGGCACACCAAGAGCCCCCAGCCCACCCAGGCTCTTGTCTCAGGGTTGTAAGAACGGCTGCACCCTCGTCCCTGACAACTGCTTCACTGACAAGTCAGAGCTGCTGCCCTTCCCGCTGGGCATCCGCATCGACTACATCCTCTACAAGGTAACAGGGAGCCTTTGCCCACCAGCTGTGGGTGACGGGGCTGAGGCACTGGTGTGACCCCCTTGTCCCCTCACCCAGGCCATCTCCAGCTTCACAGTGAAGTGTGAAGAGCTGAAGACCACCACGGGGCCAGCCCCAGGCATGAACATCCCCTTCTCAGACCATGAAGCCGTGATGGCAACACTGCACATCCAGAGGCAGGGACAGCCTGTGGGTGCCACCCTTGGCACAGCTGGTAAATTGGGGGGCTGCTACCAGCATCCACGATGTGCTGGGGGGCTGGTGGGTGGACTGGTGGAGCTGGATGGAGTTCTTTGGGGATGTTTCCCCTTGTGGTGCTGCTTGGAGAGCGCTGCAGAGCAGTGGGGATGGTGAGAAGGGTATTTGGGTGGTGTGGGGGGATGTAGGGATGGCATGGGGGGGTCCCACCCTGCTGAGAGCCCCTGTCCCCACAGACCTGGCGCTGGCAGATGTGGTGACAGAGGCACGGACAGAGGTGGGCGTGGGGCTGCGGGCGGCGCAGCAGCAGCGCTACTCCTGGGGCAGGATGGCCGTGCTGGCCCTGCTGCTGCTGCTGCTCCAGGCTGCAGCTGCACTGGGCACGCTGGCCGGACTGGCCACAGAGCAGCCCTTCCCCAAGCTCTCCTTCTGCCTGCTGGCCTTCCTCGCCCTCGGCGTCCTCGTCCTCGCCACCGGGCTCCACCTGTTTCACACCATGGAGGTGAAGATCCTGCATGGCACTGAGGACCAGATGCGGATGGTGCTGCGGGCCCTGCAGGAGCGGCCCAGCGAAGGCTGAGCTGAGCCTGTGGGTGTCCCACCATGGCCCCACCACGTCCCCTTTTTCATCCTTTTTAGCTGACTTCAGGTTTTAGGCGAGCAGCACTGCGGCAACTGCAGTAGTGCAGGTTTGACAGCTGCCTCTGGGTGAAATTAAGATTTTTGGGGCAGATTTATTGCATTGACTCCTGTGAGAACCATGATGGAGGCAGATTTTTATTGCTGTCTTTTTAAATACACTCTTTTTGTACACGGAGGGACCCACTGGCCTGGCTGGAAGGCTTGAGGTGCTGAGGCTCCCCTTGCCTGGAGTGGCCTCAAAGTTTACATTGGTGGCTGTTCTGGCAAGCAGTTCTGACTCTGATGGAAAATAAAGGTGGTATTTTAGCCTTTGGCACCGACTCATGCAGGCTTTATTTGAAGGGAGGGGGTTAGCAGCAGGTAACCATGCTACTGGTACAAACACAGGAGGGCTGGAGGAGGTGCTGAGGGGAATGGCAGGATGAGGGCTGAGCACAGGGTGGTGTTGCTAAGAGAGGAACCTACGCCTGGGACCCCCATCCCAAAACATCTGGAGATGCCATGAGCACCATTTGGCCACAGAGGTCACTTTGCAACAGTCAGGGACTCCAGGAGTGTCTGAGGTCTGTGCAAAGGCCAGTGTGGCATTGCCAAGCAGAAGAAATCCCAAAGGGGCAAGGAAGGCACAGCCACTGGTGTCCCTTGTTCTCGGTGTTAAGAGTGCTGGCCCTGAGCACAATTCCCTTAGGAGCTACTGGACAAAAAGGCCTTCCCTGGCCCAAGGGGCTCATGGTAGGGCTCTCACCCTGGTTTCCTGCAGCAGCTGGGAACAGTATGGATGTGGCATCCAAAAGCAGTGGCACAGAGAAGCTGGATCAGCCCAGTCTGTCTGTCATGGGCCCCAACTTGTACAGATATCCCTCAAGAGGGACAGTCCAGGCTGGGTTGGATGCCCTCAGCTGGGAAGGACGTCCCAGGGTGGTTTTGAGGGACCATTCCTGAAGGTGCCCCTACGCATATGGCATCTGCCTTGTGGCCTGCCTCTGGTGACCAGTCACCTCCTTTCTGCTGGGAGCCACCACAGCCCCTTCTTGCACTCCCCTGCGAGTCTTGTTTTGCAGCAAGCACAAGGCAAAGGCAATCCAGCCACGCACAGGAATGCCCTCTCAGCACCCCAAAAGCCGAGTGCTTCTTGGTGTCTCCTCATGTGGGCATCCACCAGCAGGTCTGGTCCCTCCGTGACGGACTTTGGCAAGCAGGGGCTGGATTTGCTGTAGCAGCTGCTGGCAGCTGCTGGCAGCTGAGGCATGGCCACCTCCAGAGGTAGCTCAGAGTGCTGCTTAGCCCAGGACTCACACACATACGCTCTGCTTTTCCCCCGGGGAGGATCCGGGGGCTGTGTGGATCAAGCCCGCAGCTCACTGAGCCGCTTCTCCTCCTGCAGCTGGATGAGGACGTTCCGCTTATTCACCACCTCCACCAGCTGCTTCAGGATCTCCTGCTCAGCCTTCTCATCCTCAGATGTCTTCAGGGTATCTGTGGGTGCAGGAGGCTAGAGTAGAGCTGGGAAGGCCACAAGCCCTGACCTGCTCCTCCCTGCACCACACAAAGGGATCCTCTCCCTGGCACATGCTGGCACTCACCCTCCTTGTTCATGTAACTCCGGAGCTTCTCGTCAAGCTGACACTGCTGCTCCTCCAGCTTCAGTTCCTGCACCCTGTGGGGAGGAAAAGGGTATGCTGGTTCACGGGGGACTGTGGTGAGCTGAGCCCCCCACACCAAGCAGGGAGCATCCCCCAAGCCTTACGCGATCATGAGGTCTGACTCCTCAGTCATCAGATTGTTCTTCTTCTGGACCAGGTACAGCAGCTGGTTTGTCCACTGTGTCTGCTGGTCAGCTGGGCTCTCTGCAGGACAGGGGGATGGTGAGTGGGGTGCAGAGCCCCACTGCAGGGTCACAGTGCTCCGTCCACCCTGGCCTTACCATTCGCATCCCGGAGTAACTTCTCCAGCTTGATGCCCTGCTGCTCCAGCTCCCGGAACGTCACCTCGATCTCCTCCAGCCGTCTCTGGATGGCCTGTAAGAGAAGGGCAGCATTCACCTGCAGGCCAGCACCTGTCAGCATGTGGCCACCAGCAGCAGGACAGAGGGGACAGAGTACAGAGCCACGCTGGGGACCTGGCTTTCCCCTGTGGGTTACCTGGGCTCTACAGAATCTCTTCATCTGGGACTCCCTGGCCCGGCGGGCCAATGTGCGCTTCCAGGTGGGGTATTTCTCCTCTTCCCTGGGGTCTGGGTACTGTGAAAGGATGGTGGCATGGCAAGGGAGTCAGTCCCTGCACCAGAGACAGACCCAATGCCTCTGTGGGAGGAGCAAGAGCCCCAGCTACCACCTGTGTTGGTGCCACCATCACTTAAGGAAAATCCTCACCATTTCTTTAATGATGCCGAGGCCTGTGCCTTCCTCCTCCTCTTTCTCCACTTCTACCTCCTCCTCCTCACTGTCACTCTCCTCCAAATCTGTTCAAGAAAAGAGCTGTTCCAGGCTGGTTCCCCATAAGCAAGATAAGGGATACAACAAGGTTCTGAAGTGACTGAGAGCTCTGCTCATCTGGAGAGTCCAATTTGTACCACCTACCTTTCTCCACATCAATTTTCTCCTCCTTCCCCTTCCAGGCGCCTTGTCCCTGCCACAGGGCAGGGAGGGCCTCAGGTGCTGCTTGGAGATGCAGACGATCTGGCTTCAGTGGAGGCTTGGGCTCTGCTTCACTGGTGAGGTTCAGCGTGGACAGACTGAGCTTCTCCAGTGGTGTAAGGATGATCTTCCTCCTGCCCCCACTCTCCTCACCCTCCTCTGCTGTCCGCTGGGGCTCCGCTCTGGGAACCTCCTCTTCCCTCACATTCCCCCCAGGCTGTGCCAGCAGCTCCTGCTCCTCCGTGTCACCAGCACCTGCAGTGTCCTCAACTTCCCCAGGCTCTTCCCCTGCCTGTGGGGCTGCTGGAGTGGGCTGAAGTGGACTGGGTGCCCACTCCATGGGGGACACAGATGAGCATCCAGCATCTGGGGGTGGGCGAGCAGCAGCACCAGCATCCTACAGCAGAGCCAGAGCAGAGGGGTGATGCAGCACAGGACCACACCCAACCATCCCCCTCCACATTTTGGCTTTTCTCCATCACCTACAGGGATTTAGGGTGATTTACCCCATCAAGCAGTGCTGAAGCCTCATCCCGGGGCAGGTCCATGCTGGGTGGGTTGGGGTAATGCAGTGAGCAATAAAAATTACCTGGGGGGGGGGGCAAACTCATGTGACTACCTGCAAGGTAGAGAAGTTGTGCCCCAAGCATTCCCTCTCCCCAAAAGCTGCCTCACCATCCTCCTCGTCGAAGGCGTAGTCGCCGAGGCGCAGGGTGGCCCCGCAGCGCCGGCACTGAAAGCAGCCGCGGTGGAAGAAGCGTCCCTCGGCACTGGCTCGCTCCAGGATGTAGACACGGCAGCCACAGAAGTAGCAGGCGTCGCTGTTCTCCCCTGTCCTCTCCCTCGGTGGCTGCGGGGGGAGAGGATGTGCTGGGGTGGCACCGGGGGCCTGGCATGCACCCTGCCCTATGGCTGTGCCGGCAGCCATGGGGGCATGGGGCAGGGCTCTGCCCCTCTCACAGTGCTGGGCGCTTGGGATGGGTGAGGGAGTGGCAAGCCTTGGCTCCGGAAAACCAGTTGGGTCAGGAAATTGGCAGGGAGGAGCTGGGAACCTGTGGGCGTTCGCTTGTGCAGCCCTGGTCCCAGCCCTTGGCTTGGCCCTGCCAGCCACTAATGCCCCCCCAGTGCCCTCCTGCCCTGAGCTGGAGCCTCCATCCCAAGCTGACACAAGGACCAACCTGCCCTGGGTCCATCCTGTTGGTTTGTGGCAGCTCATGGGCACTGTCCAGAGTGTCTCCATCCAGCCCTGTGTCCAGCTACAATGACCCAAGGGGAGGGTCAGCCCCACACTCTCCCCCCAGGACAGCTGTACCCCAGCAGAGCCCCCCTTGAGGTGGGGCAGGCCCACCTCAGCCTCCCTGCGGTTCCTCTTGGCCTCGGTGTCCTTCTGGGCACTGTCCTGCAAATCCAAAGGGGGTGGTTAGGGTGGGGAGTGGGACAGGGGTTTGGTGTGTCATGAGGGTCTGGGTCAGGGTCTTTCACCTGGGCACGTTTGTGTGCCAAGTTCCGGCTCTTCTGCAGCTTGCTGAGGAAGAGGATGGCCCCTCGAGTGCCATGGGGAGACAGTGGCTTCTTGCTGACCTCCACCTCTGCACAGGACACGGCCATTTTGGTGAGACCCACCCAACAAAGAGGAGAGCACCCAGCCAGCCCCAGTGCAGCTCAGGACGGGACAAATCCCCCAAAATCTCACACCTGGAGAGGTCCTGAAAACTTGATAGAAGTGGCTGAGGTAGGTGATGAGGTCCAAGCGGTCAGGCCCTGTCATGGTGGCCATCTCAGCACTGGAGAGGACAGGCTGGATTCCCAGCTCCTGTTCTGCTATGTCCAGCATAATCTGGTGGGTCCGAACAGCATCCTGGGGGTCCACAGAGTCAAAGTCCCTGTGAGGAGACATGGCTGCCATCAGGGTGGGCTCTGCAGGGTGGAGGTTCTGGGGGCTCGCAGGCACTCACACCAGGTCCGGGCGGAAGCGGTGGATGAGGGCACAGAGGGCCAAGCCACTGGCCCAGGAGGTGCTGAAGTTGGTCACAGCCACGCCAGGGTATCCAGCAGTGCTAGCCTGGCACCAGCTCAGCAGCTCTTCACAGACAGCTCCAGGGGCTGCTGGGGAGGCAGAGACAGGGGACACCCCACCCTAGTCCACCTCCTACCTCAGCATCTGTGCCTTAAGAGGGAAGGGATCCCATGGGAGCAACCTGAGACACCCCCTGTCCCCCCACAACCATCCCCGCAAATCTCAATAAATATATTGATAAAACATCTATCAATATTTCATGGCTCAGCATCAGTGCAGGCCGCAGGGGCACGGCCTCCTCCCCAGAAGGCAGCAGGGAGTTGTGTCCCCACATGGGCCACAAGCAGAGGGGATAGAAACCATTAGTGTCACTAGGACAGCCTGCTGGACACAGGCCAGGGTGCAAGAAACAAGGATGGAGAGGAAAATCAGGGCAGTAGCCACTTGGGCATGGGCTGCTGGAAGGAATGGGACAGGACTGGTTGCTCCTACCGATGCTGAGCCGGTTGTCACTCTTGCTCTTGTGGTCCACCTCCACCATGCCCACGAGGTAGAGGTCCTTGACCTGCCAATGGGGACATGCCAGTGGTGGGTCACCACCTGTACAGAGCCAATGACACCATGCAGGGAGCTGGCCCTGGCAAGGGCAACACCTGGACACCCCCACACAACTCTCCAGACCCCTCCACCATCATGAAATGCATTCACTGTCCTGGGGACTAACAGCTTCAGTCTCACACCCTCTGGGGACAGGGGACTGGGTAAATCAGCATCACCCTGACAGCCAGGGAGGCTGGCTGTCCCATGGCCAGGTACCTGGCTGGCTTTGATGGCCTGTAGGTTGATGTTGGGGTAGCGCGTGGCCGGGTCGATGCTGTACTGACTGACGTTCTTGTTGGTGTTGTCTGGAGATGTCTGTGAAAGGCGCTGGTAGATGCTCTCCCTGGGTGCAAGGGACAGGCCTGGTGTCACTGCTACCATCCTCACGTGCTCCAGAGCCAGCCCAGCGGGATGGGGACACTCACCTCTCAGCCAGCACCTCCAGTGGGGCTGTCCCGGCCGCCCAGCGCCGCACCATCCATGCTGCATCGAAGGCGGCGAGGAAGCCCCTGGCCACCCCGGTGCCCAGCGGCCAAAAGGGCTGCGAAGGGAAAGGCAGAGCTGGAAGTGGAGTTGCATGGCTGGTCGGGGCAGCTGGGAGGAGGCTGGGAGCTGCCAGGCTTGGCCAGGGATGAAAGAGGGAGCGGCGGCAGGACGCGCACGGGGAGGATGGGTGGCCATCTCCTTCCCAGCCAGCACAGCTGTGTCTGGGGAGGGGCTGGGCTGCTCCTCCATCCTGAATCAACCCCAGATCTCCAGTGGAGCTGGAGAAGGGGATAACCTCCCTAAAACATGCCACTGGGAGTCTGGCCAGGGATGGGGCACACTGGGCAACTGGGATGAGAAGCACTTAGGGAGGGGAAATATATTGCAACCAATGCATCTTGCAGGGAGAGGGGAATGGGAGCATGAGTTGGTGCTGCAGGGGAAACTCTCACCTCCACCAAGCAGTCGCCCACCAGCCCCATGAGCAGACGGTTCCCATTGTGCTCCCGCACCAGCGCCGCGTTCTCCGAGCGCGTCATGCAGGTGAAGTCGAACATGTCAACATCCGGCAGGTCCCGATGGTTGAGGGCAAACTCCAGTTCAGGCAGGCAATAGTTGGTGGAGAAGTTGGCAGCTTCTTTGGCATAGCTAAGGAGGGCGTCCCTGTTCACATTCTCTGGGGACAGGAGGCTCTCGATGTCCGCTTTGTCCTGTGGGGATGGGGTGAAGCTGACTGGGTGTGGGAGGTGATGTTTGGGGAGCACCCAGCTCCAGGCTGCAGCTGTGCCACTGCACTGTCAGTACCCTGGAAGGATTTTTCCTGCGGCACAGGCAACAGCTGCTGCAGCCCCTACCACCCCACGGGTGTGCAGTCAAACCAGCATCCACAACTTGCATCCCACTTTCAAGGCTTTCAGCTGCCCATTGCTGTGAGATCCCAGGGCCAAGCCTGCTCTTCTCACCTGGAGGATGACCCCCTTCTTGAGCAGGCTCTGCTTCTTGGCCGTCATGACAAAATAATGAGTGTCATCCTTGTAGTACACGATGTTTTCCAGGTCAATGCCTGCTGACAGGGAAGGGGCTGAGCCAGGGCCACAGGGTGCCCCCATACTGGACTCAGACACCAAATGTCCTCTGAAGTGGGGTAACATGTGGGGACATGCACCCCATTACTGGGCACATCCTGGGGCTGAGCCTCCAGCTCCCTAAAGAGGGGGCAGGAGCCCTCAACACTCCACATGCAGGGGTTGGGACCACAGGACCACCGACCTGTTTTGTTGTAGAGGTTCTGGAAGAACTTCTGGTTGTAGATTCGGGCCACACCGCTGATCTCAGCCACCTCCACCTCAGCCCGGCTGTGGCGGTTGATGAAGTTGGTGGTGATGCCAATGGCCAACTTCCCACGTGTCTCCTTCCGCTTGAACCCTGCAGGAGGGGAGAGCTGTGAGCCCCCACCCAGCCCCCCATATTGGCCCTGGGGCTGCAGGGACTCCTGTTGTCACCTTCAGGGACAAATTTGCCACCGCCAGCTGAGATGAGGACGTCGAACTCGTAGTGGGTGAGGGGAGAGGAACTGGGCTGCAGCACAGCCTGCCAGCCACCTGCAAGGAGAGGGGTGGTCATGGATGTGCTGGTCCCCAGGGAGCAGGGATAGGGGTGCTCAAAGTGGCCACCCACAACCCTGTCCTTGTCCCCAGGAATGCCACCCACCCTGCAGAGTTACCGTACCTGCCCTGCCCGTGGGGGCAACAAGGCCCTCGAACCGCACATTGATGTGCACCTCCACCCCCAGCAGCAAAGCCACCTTCAGCAGGATCAGCTGGAGCTGCCGGATACCTGGGAGAGGAGAGGGGAGCTCAGGGCTGCAATCCTGAGTCCCTGGCCACCCCACAGTTAGGGACCCCAGAGCCTGGTCTCCCTAAAACTCACTGATGTGATCCAGCGTGCCAGTGCAGAAGCGCCCGTAGAACTTCTTGGCGCCCAGCGCCCGCAGGTCGTGGATGGTGAAGGGCCAGAGGTGCAGGACGTTGTTGCGGGAGAAGGAGTCGCGCTTCTCCAGCAGCACCACACGGGCACCCAGCAGCGCCAGCTCGATGGCTGCCCGCAGCCCGCAGGGGCCAGCGCCCACCACCAGGCACTGCCAGGCACAGGAGCAGGTGAGCAGCCCCAGAGCAGGGTGTGGGTGAAACCCCCGCACTCCCAAAGGCAGCACCTCCCCTCCTGCTGGGTCACGATCTGGTTCTCCTCAGTATCTCCCTTTTCTGCCTGGTTCTCCCTGCAAACCGGGGTGCCCCCCACTCCCTGAACCTTGCCTTCACACAGGGCAATGGCAGCAATTAAAGCACTGGATGAGATAAGGCGCAGGTCTGCTGCAGCCTGGACATGGGTTTGGTCTCCTGACAGCTTCTGCACAGGGCTGGGAGAATGGGGCACAGCAGTCAGGACAAAAGTCATCATCTGTGAGACAGGGAACAGATGTCCCCAAGGCGACATTCTACTTGGGATGTTCCGGTCTCCCAGAAAGGACTTGACAGTTCCCTCAGTCCTGACAGGGGATGTCCCCAGTGAGAGGCAGCTGGGAAGAGGAAGGACGCTGCTCGCTGGGTGGCACTGAGGTGGCATCATGCCATGGGGAACTGAGCAGTGCTAATTAACATCCTGTCCCATTAAACTCCATCAACCTCCCGCCTGGCACATCCTGCATCCTCCTGGGATGAGAGCCAGAGCGTCCCAGGGGATGTTCTCACCCTGGAGACAAGGACACAGGGCAGGGAGGGACCCAAACCCCCTCACCCCACATCTCGAATACCTTGGTGCCAGCACAGGCTGTGCCCTGGTCATAGTCCTTGTGCCCAGCTTTCTTATCCAGCTTGCTCCACAGGGCCTTGGCATTCCAGTAGTTGAGGGCAGCCTTGAGGCCGTGGTAGAGCTGTAGCCCACTGCCCTGCAGCCCCAGCTCCTGGCACAGCTCCACGAAGCAGCCCAGCACCTCCCGGCACTCCCCGGCATGCAGGAACCTCTCAAAGATGGCATGGGCCGGGTTGCCCGGCTCGTCGGCCGGCACACTCATCCCGTGTCACCCAGCAGCCTGGCAGAGGGACAGCAGAGGTCAGCAGGGAGGGGACCCTCCTGGATCCCACCCCCAAATGCATCCCATACCAGACCTGGTGTCTCAGTGTCAGGTTTCCCAGCTGCAGGTGCTGTTGGGTGGGGATGGCACGGTCAGAACTGAAGCACGTTGTGGCAGCAGCTGATGGAACTGTCCTTGGATGCTGCACACAGGGAGCCAGTGTCACCCTGCCACTGCACCCAGAGAGCCACAGTGTCACCCTGCCACTGCACCAAGGTAGCAGCAGTGTCACCCTGCCACTGCACCCAGAGAGCCACAGTGTCACCCTGCCACTGCACCCAGACAGCAGCAGTGTCACCCTGCCGCTGCACCCAGACAGCAGCAGTGTCACCCTGCCATGGTGGCATTAGGGGAGGGGATAGGGAGGGCTGTGACAGCAATAATTGGCCTCCTCCATGCCGCGGGTACCTGCAACAAGCAAGAGCAGAGCGAGTTGTTTTGGAGCAAAGATACCACTTCCTTCCTCTGCAGCCCTGGCCTCACTAGGGGGATGGGAGGCAGCTCCTGCCTTTAGGAATCAGCCACACAGCTGCTGCAAAAACCAGCAAGACCAGCCCTGAGGCCAAAGGGGTTGGATCCACTCTGCCAGCCTGGCTTCTGCAGCTGGAGTGGGGTGACCTTTTCCCCCACCACTCCTGGAGCGGCTGGAAGCAGATTAGCACAGAGGAAGCACCAGCAAGGAAATCAAATAGAAGTCAAATCACCCTACAAACAGCCCCATCATGCCCAGGAATCCGTGAGAGGAGGGGTGCAGCACATTTCCCCTAGGCATCCCAAAACCCCCTGCCCTGGCATCTCCCAGGGTACCAGATTTCTTTGCATCTGTCTCCCACGCCCAGCACTGCCCCGAGCACCAGCCTGTGTGCACTGTCTTGCTAGCCCGAGCACGAAGAACAAAGTTTTGCCTTTTCTGGCCACTGTCGCCAAGCCTCGGGGCTGGGAAAAGCTCGGGAAGACGGAGAGCTCCCACCTTTGAACCACCGCTCTTTGCCCTCTCGCTCCCCAGTGTTATCGTGGGCACGTGGCAGCGCCTGGAAGGTGGCGGCCACCCCTGCAGTGGGACAAGGATGCCAATAAATTAGGCTGCCCTCAGGAGGAGGGGGCTGGGGGTGTGCGGAGAAAGCAGTTACTTAAGCGCTTAAATTTTGGCTGGAAAGACCGAATTCTAGCTGGATTTCTGGTTCATTCTCACTCAGGGCTTTCCCGGCACCAGAAAGTGCCTTGCAAAGCAGTTGTGCAGGTCACCTTCCCTCCAATCGCTTCTGCAGATCACCTTCCCTTCCAGCACTGCACTCAGGAAATCCGGGCATTTTAACCACTTCCTTCCTGGGCAGGCGTGGGATAAGGCTCCCAGCGGGGCACAGCAGGGGCTGGCACCCACCAGAGTGGCAGCGTGGGGACAGAGGACATGGCCTATGCATTCATGACAGGCCTGTCAGACCTGAGGACAGATTTCTGCTCTTCCTCTGAGCGCTGCTAGTGGGACAGGACTGGGGAAACTGAGGCAGCGCTGCCAACCCTCCCAGAGAGTGTGCAGCGCTCCCACCCATCCTTCTGCCACGGAGGCTGCCCAGGCACCAGTGCCCCATGCTGCAGATGGGCTGTTCACCTGCCAAGGTCACCACTCAGCAGCCCCAGGGAGATGGGACAAAGGCAGCTGCTCAGGCTAGAGCATCTACTCCAGCCTCAGCAGAGGATCTGAAAAAAGCCCATCTCTTGGCCTTGATTCCCACTGCACATGATGCCAGAGGGAGTGTGCTGCCTGGGAAAGCTTTCCAGCCCCTATGCTTCAGCAGGGAGGCTCAGAGGAGGCAGAACAACAAGCCTTGTGTTACACAGTTTCCTACAGAAAGGATTATCCTGCCAGCACTCTGGCACACTCAAAACCCCTTGACAAATGCAAGCAAGGTCAAAAACTCCTAGGAAAACTCAGTTCCTGCAGGCTTGATACAAAACCCCGGCTTTCAGCCCACAAAGGCCAGCGGCAGTGGAGGAGGGCACAGTCTGAGCCAGGCTGTCTCTGCCTCTGCTCCTTCCATCAAAGTCTTTTGAATTTCTTCCCTCAACACTGTTCCTGCAAGCAGGAGGGAGGAGGGGGGATTGCAGCCAGCCCTGACTCATCTCATGTTGGCTTTGGTTGGCTGCAGAAATGCCTCTGGGGACATCACCCCGGTCTGACACATGGGGAGCACCCCTGGAGCAGGGACACCCCATCCCACCTTGTGGGTCAAGGTCTCCCTCTTGCCCTTGCAGAAGCAGCCTCTTGGGGGAAGGTGGGGGAAGCCGCTTGGGAGTTCACGTGTCTTCCAGGCACATGGAAACAGGGTGGGAAAGGACTCCAGAGCTGATGAAAGCTGGGAGGGTTTCCAGGGGATCGCCTTGCTGCTGCTGCGCTGGCTCCCAGCATGGATGGGCTGGTCTGGGTTTGGGATCCAGCCTGGATCCCAGGCCAGGCTGCTGAGCTGGGATGGACCCCATGAGAGTCCTTCCAGAAAGGCCAGTGGGCAGCATGGAGGGTTTCCTGTGACCACCCAACAGCTGGGCCAAAGCCTTTGCTTTCAACCACCAGCTGAGCTGGGAGGCTGTCAGGAATGGGTAAAGGCACTGGAAACTCTTCCAAATGTTATTGTGCTCAGGAGAAACATCCCAGGTGTGGACCTGGGCAGGCAGCCCACCCTGGCCAACACTGCAGAAACTTGCCTTGATTTGGGTGGGTTTTAATCCTGGGAGAGAGGGAAAAATCCCTGTCAGCTCCTCTGGTTTGAGGCAGGGTTGTGGGTGCATGAGCACACCCTGGCTTTGCAAGGCCACAGCATGGAGCTGTGGGGAGAAGGGGACAAACTTGCATTGCCCTTTGCTGGGGATCCACACACCACAGCCTGACCACGTCCCAGGGAGCCCTGGGCACACGCAACTCTCAGGGAGGAGCAAACGTGCCCCCCTATTTTTGCTGCTCAGCCTGTCCCCCTGACCAACACCAGCCCACAGAGGGACCTGGTTCTTGCAACTGAATTTTGGTAAAAAGAGGAAGTCTGGTCACAGCCAGGCTTCACACCCCACATCATTTTCCTCTTCCTGCTTCTCCTTTACCCCAAAGCACATCTGCGACAAAGACATCTCTGTGATGATGCACAGAGCATCCGTCATGGATCTTAGCAAAGCTCTTCCCACCCCATCCTACCCATCACTGGGAGCACTGGTGGTTCTGGGAATGGAAGAGGAGGAGCAGGGACTGCTCTCTTTTCCCTCTGTCCCGAGAGCAGCAGAGGTCAGGAGCTGGACGGGAAAAGCAGAGAGGATGGAGGAGGGGGGACGCCGCTGCCCCCGGAGAGGCTGTGGGGAGGGGTCAGCCGGAGAAAAAGCGCTACCGTGCCAAGAAGCGTCCCAGGGACACGCAGCACACGGGATCGGGGGCCCCAGCCCCACAGAATCACCCCTTGGTTTTGTCACCCCCCGGGACAATGCAGCGATGGGGGCGAGCGAAGGGGACCGGGTGGGGATGCTGGCAGCGAGCGGGGGGACACGGGGCTGGGGGGGCAGCAGAGCCTGACCCCCCCGCGCCCAGGGATGCTCTGCCCATCCTCACCCTCCACTCACCTCCGCAGCCCCTCGGAGGGGGAAACTGAGGCACGGACCGGGGCGTGGGGAGGGACCGGAGCTGGGCGCAGCCGGGAGACAGCGAGCAGGAAACGAGCTCCGGCTCCGTGAGCAGCAGCTGCCGGCCGGCCCGGCCCTCCTCTCCTTTGCCCTCCCCTCCTCGGCCTTCCCCTCCCCTCGACGGTCCGACCCTCCCCCGCGGCCGGGGGTACCCAGGCCGGGCGGTGCCAGGACAGGGGCGGCCTTCGGGTCTCCCTCTCTTTGTGCCGCTGCAGATGTTGCGCCGGAAGGTTTGGAGCAGCGAGAAGAGCGGCACAGCGGAGCCCCAGCTGGGTTTTTTGTATCTCACGGTGAGAAACCAGACTTTTCGCCAAGCAAACAAAAAGACTCATGCTGCTGTGCTGCTCCTCCCGCAGCCAGAAAGCGGCCGGGAGCGTGCTGGGGACACCGCAGGGTCCGGAGCGGGGAGAACCCACCGGGGACCCACCCAGGGCCAGCTCCGGACCCCGACCACCACAGCTCGCGTGGAAACTTCTGGGATTGTGTTTCCATTTCGCCCGTGGGTGGGAACGGTGCCCGTGGGGTGAAGGTACCTTGGGGCGGGCGGGGGGCCCCCGGGGTCACCGAAGATCGCTGCTGTCCTCAGGGTGCTTTTTGGGGTTTCTGGTGGCGACGTCCTCGGGGTGCTGCTGGACGTTTGCCGTGTGCTGGGACGGGTGTCACGGCAAGGGGGCTGTGACACACGGGGACAATTTGCCACGAGACTGCGGAGAGTGACTCAGGGACACGGGGCGAGCTGGCAAACGGGCGTTGCTTACCGGCCACCCTGAGTCACCCGTGGCACTGCCGGCGGCTACAGCAAGCAGTGACCAGCCCGGCACCTCCATCCCTCCCCTCTGCAGCCCCTTCGGCCCCTTCCTGCGGGTCCTGGTGCAGAACCCCCACCATGGCAGCTCGGCCGGGCTGTTCTGGTCGCTGCCAAGCTGCTGGGTGCAGGTGCAGTGGAAGCCACCCGTGTCTCGGAGCTGCGGGAGGCTGGGGCGGACACGGAAACGGGGCACCTGTGTTAAACCCAGCGCTTTCCCCAGGCGGTCGGAAACAGCTCCCTCTGTTTGTGAGCGCTCAGTGATGCCGTGGGAAAGACTGGTCACGGACCTGGGCCTTCCAGCCCCAGCGTTGTCCCCCGGGAAGCAGCAAAGGAGCAATAAATGTGATTTACAGCAGGGACTGAGGGCATGTGGTGGCACTGAGGGACGCGGCTCTAAAGCAAACCCACGGCCGTGGGCAGCCCAGGCTGCCCCAGTGAAAGGGATGTGCGGGAGCACACCTGCACGCCTTGATGTACTGAGAACAGGCAACTCACAGCATCAGTGAGAGCTTCTGAGAGCTCACTGAACCCTTTATGATTCTCTGGAGGTGCTGATTATATTGTAGATCCTAGCACAGATCCTACCCCCTGCTCCATCATTACGATTCCCCCATTTTTCCTCCCATTTTATTATTCTAGGGTTTTGGTGTTTTGGGACCTGGGAAAGGAGCAGAGATGCCTCTCAGCTCCCCCTCCCTGGTCCAGCTAGGCCTTGGATGAGGCTGCAGACTGCAGCCGCTGCAACTCCAGGACACGGACAAAGAGGAGGAAGGCGATGCTCAGGAGAAGCAGCCAGAAGAAAACCCAGTAGTGCTGTGGGAAGGGCCACGGACGCCACAGCTCCGCTGCAGATCCCTTGGACCTGGGGAGAAGGTGACCAGGGACACTTGTCATCTGTGAGAGTGAGCAAATCCCACCTCCAGCCCATCTGGGGACAAGGAGTTTGTTTAACTCAGCCCCAAACCTCGCTGACCCTTTTACAAACCCAAGTGAACAGGCCTGAGGAGGGCACGGGCAACCCACAATGCACGGGCAAAACTGAGGTGCAGCAGGGTTCAGCTGAGGCAGCCAAGCAACATCCCAACCTTCCACCACTAAATCCCCCAGCCCCCTGCCCAAGCACTGGCCACCTGGGCACCACAGAGAGCCCAGCAGCCATGGGGGGGATGCTGGGCACACCCAGGGTGCTGCTCACGTCAGCCCAAGCTGCTCCGGCTCCTCGGCCCCTGTGCTTGAGCCTCTGCCATCTGCCTCTGCCACCAGCTTCCCTGTCACGGTGCTGTCCTGGCTCTGTGGCTCCAGTTCACTCCTGGGGAGGGAGAGGGTGGGGTCAGTGCTGTCCCATATGGGCCAGTGGCACTGGTGCCATGGCTGCCCGGCCACTCTGCGCAGTTACCTCTGGGTGCTGGGCCAGCGCTGGGCCCCCTCTGGCTCTGGGTCACCTGCTGGGGCTGCTCGGCTGTCAGGGCTGGCACCTGGCTGGGCACCCAAGGTGGGAGCATCAGTGGGGGCATGGAGCCCCAGTGGCACCAGGTCTGGGGACACAGCCCCTGACTGTCCCCACCCAACACATCCTTACCAAGAGCTGCTTGGGGATGACAGCGATGCTGACTCTGCGGCGGGCAGACCCCTGCAACAGAGGGGGTGAGCACTGGGAGGCTGCTTCTCACCTCCTCCTTCCCCATCACGGGCAAAGGACACCACGGGACGCTGCCAGCTCCCACTGGAGCTAAGAGGGGAAGCTGGAAAGCCAGGGAAGGTCAAAGCCAAGAGTTTTGTGCCTGTCATTAACTGCTGCAAGCTGTCTTGGTGGGGCTGCCTAACCCCCTCCCCTATCGCCTGAGCTATAGGGGAATCAGTGTCAGATTCAAGCTGGTGCTAAAGAGCAGCCAAGCTTGTGGCTCTTTGCACTGTTACCCTGCAATGGAAGAAGGAATCTGCTTAAGATCTGTTGCACAGGCAGCCCCCAGCTTGCTGGGCACCCTGTCTGTCAACCAACAGCCCTACAAGGCTGCCCCTGCATTTTGCCTCTTCCCTGGCACTTCCAGCAGATCCTCCCTGCTGCAAGCAGCTGGCTGCAGTGACATTGGGGACAAGTGGCTGTGTGGGGGCAGCCAGTTGGAGAGTGGCAGGGCATGGGGAGGCAGTGGCCGTGAGACTCCTGACCTGGGACCAGTTACCTGCTGGAAAGTTCTCTTCAGGGGGTGAGGTCTCAGCCGTGGCTCCACATCATCTGGGAGCAAAGAGAAGCCGCCTTACATCGTCCCCCAACACTAGGATGGGGCTGATGCACAGATGGCCACAAAGCTCCCTGCCAATGAAAGCTGTCCTGAACATGTGCTCTGTGTGTGGCACAGGTGGTGCCCTGGGCAGGGGCACCTGGTCCTGTGCACAGCAATGGCACATGTGGGGCTTGGCGTTCAGGAACAGAGTCCTTTTTGTGCATGGGGCCCCACTGCCCTGCATTCCCAGCTGGGTTATGGCTCTCCAGCCACCAGCACCTGCTCCCACACTGATCTACTGTTCCACTGTCCTCTCACAACTGTCATCAGCTGCTCCCTTCACCACCCCATCAGCTGTTCCCCACTTCAGGTCCTCAGCTCACACCACCCACTGGCTCTGTGGTGCAGGGTCACACTGACCCCCCCAGAGGGGCTGGGGACCAAATCCTGCAGGGTTTTGCTCTGTGCCAGCCCTGCACAGGCACCAGCGGCAGAGCCCACCTCACCCTGGGTCTCTGCCAGCTGCCGGTTGCGGGAGTTTTGCTGGATCAGGCGCTTCATCTCCTCCAGCTCCGCGTGCTCACGCATGTGGTGCCGCTTCAGGTTCTCCACGTGCTGGACCATCACCTCTGCTGCTCGGCTCATCTGGGCCTCCTGCAGCCGGGCAGCATGGGCAATCAGGGCCCCTGTCTCCTAAGGAGCCAGGTCTCTGCCAGTCCCTCCCTGTGCATCCCACAGTGCCTCCACCCAGGGAGTGCAGGTGCATCCCCTTCCTGCTCCTGAGGGCAGGCAGATGGATCCCTTGCACCCTGGTAAGTGCAAACATGAGGTCAAGACCAGCACAGTGAGGAGGAGGAGGAGGACGAATAAACCCCAGCGAGCCCAGGGACAAGTCCCCAAGCCTGTCTGCAGCATCTTCCATGGCTCCCAGCCCTGGGCTGTGCACACACCTGGTGTACAGCCCCCAGCTTCTCTGCCGCACTTGTTGCCCGCTCAACAGCTGCTGACAGCACGGCCAGGTTGTGCTGCAGCTGCTCCAGCGTCTCCTTGCAGCCTGCATTGGCACAGGATCGGCCCAGCCTCTGTGGGAGGAAAGGATGGAGCTGCTGGAGCTGGCACTTTGAGCTGCCCAAGCCCCTCTGGTGCTGGATGATGCCAGCACATGCCAGCCCCCTGCCCTGCTGCCCATCTACCTCCAGAGCAGCTCGGCACTGCCCCAGCTCCTCCTGGATGTTTTCCTCTGCTGCATCCCGTGCCCGTTTCTCCACCTGCACCCGCTGCTGCAGGGTGAACATGTCGCAGCGAAAAGCCAGGGCGAGGTGGGCAAAGGCTGCCTGCAGGGTGGGAAGGTGAGAGGTGGGGCACAGGGGGGAAGCCACCAGGGCCTTGTGCTGCTGGCCCCAAGGCACAGACAGACCTCCCAGCGTGCCACCAAACAGGGCAGTGCTGAAGATAATTAGCACTTGCCTTGCCCCAGCACCCGTTTAGGCTGCTGCAGGCTGGGGACAGTCCCTTGAGATGCCAGCCTGGGGAGACACGTCCCCCAGGCAGCCGATAACACATGGAAATCTTGAGCCCTCCTGGCAAGAGCACGCGCCGGGCAGACGCCAGCGCTCGCTGCGGGTCCCGGCTGACGGCTGAGCCTGACTCAGCCCTGGCACTCGCAGGGAAATTATTTTTATTAGCGCAGCTCCTGCCGCCTCCCCGGCTAAAGGCGCTCTTCAGCAGCTGCAGAGCACTTTGTGGGATTGCCGGGCACACAGAGGACGGACTCATGGAAATGCAGCTGCCTCCAAATGCCAAAAGCATCTCTGGGAAAGGGTTTATAAGGTGGCTGCCAGGGGACTGCAGTGCCTGAAGGAGCAGGGCACAGCCATGGGGCTGTGAGCCAGCAAGGTGGCTGTCCTTGTGTCCCACTTCCCCAGCCCACCCATGGCCCCCAGCAGCCCTCACCTCCAGATCCTGCTCTGTCAAAGCCACCCTGCAGAAAGAGAAGTGCTGTCAGGGATGGAGGCATTGTGGGGGCTGCATGCTGAAAATGCCCTTGTTCTGCTCCCAGGGGTGCCAGCCACCACGTGAAGTGGGAAGCCAAGTGCCCGTTGTGTGGACAGCAACTCTTGTGCAATGGGAAAGGAGGAAAGGCCAATCTCTGAGCTGGGCTGTGGCCTGGGACCCCCCTGTCCTGTAGCCCCCAGAGGGATGCAGGTGCTCTCTGGTCTTACCTGTGCAAGCCAAGTCTGTCCAGTACTGAGAGCTCACTGGGGAGACTCAGCAGTGGCTCCTCCAGGGTTTCTGCATCTGCAGGAAAACACATGAGGGCTTTCCATGGGAATTCCCTCCTCCCTCTGCCCTCCTGTCCTAGTGGGGGTTAAGTGCCCATGTTTTGGAACCATCCCAATCCTTCCTCCAGCATCAGGGAGGCTTCAGGTCTTCCCAGGCCAGTCTCCCCTTCACCATGTCCCCACCAAGGGACATGACCCTCATCAGAACATGCTCCCATGCTCTTTCCCAACTACATCCCCTATAGGGACCCAGCTGGGATGGGGACTCACCTACCTTCTTTAGTCCTGTCACTGTCCCCAGGGTGCACAGCCTGCTCCTGCATGGCTCTGCCTGGCTCCTGAGAGGCACAAAGGTGCTGTTGGAGCAAACCTCTCCCTGGTGCTGCACAGCATCCCGGGAAGAGCAGCACACAGGGGCTGGGGGCCTGGCTGAGCCCAAGGAACCAAGCAGGGAAGGCCCCTTAGCTGTTGCCCTCCCTTCCCTCTCACCTCGCTGGTTTGCTCCACGCTCTGCTCACTCCTGGCCAATGCTCCTGGGTGTCCCTGGGGGCTGCTCATCCTGCCTGGGGACAGAAAGGGTGGTGGGAGCTGGGCAGCAGAGTCCCCTCCCCAGCCTGAAACCAGGAAAAGAGACCCCCAAAACTGCCACTGGCACCTCTGCAGCCTGCAGGCTCCCAAGGGAGGTGAGCTGGCAGGTACCCCCCAAAATATCCCTGTGGGGCTGAGCTGGAGCTAAACTGGGCCAGGGCAGGGGGAGGAGGGCAAGGGATCCAGTGCAGGGGGTGAGTTACAGCTGGTGAGACAAACCCAGGGGATGGGGTTGGGGTCCCAGGGCTGGAAGGGGTTGCAGGCAGGTGCTGCCAGGCCAGAGGACACCCTCCTGCTGCTTTGGGAGCGTGGAAAACCCATCCTTCTGACCCCATCTCCGCCTGGGCTGCCCTTACCTTCATCCGGAGACGTGGGGAGCCCGGACAGCTCTGCCTGCTGCTCCCTGTGGAGGGAATCCCGGGTAAACCACAAAGAAACTCAGGAAGCATCGGAGCATCCCACCCTCCACGCACGCCCAGCTCCCTCAGTGGGGCTGCTCTGGACCTGGGTCCTTCCCGAGCATCCTCCACAGCCTGCTCCGTGCCCGTCCCGCTCTGCTTGCCCCGGGAGAGCCGCCCCTCCGCTCCTGCCGCCGCCGCAGAGCCCCACAGAGGACCCGCCGAAGCCGTTTCCAGCCAGCAATGAGTCACCAGCCACTGCCGTACTTTGCCTCAGCGCTGGTTTTTTTTTTTTTTTTTGCTCTGGCTGCCAGGCGGACCTCGCTGTGAGCCGGCCTCTTCCAGCACCACAAGAAACCCAGAGCCCAGGCACCATCTCACAGCACCCCCGTGGCGATGGCAGACCCCCCTAAAAAGTGCACTGGCACACGTTTAGCACCCCAAACCCCTGCCCTGGGTGCCAGAAAGTCTGGCAGCTCTGTAGCATCCCTGCTCACTGAGCTGGAGGCCACCAGCGATGGCAGATCACCAGTACGTGGGGATACCGGTGTGGCTGTGCAAAGAGCCCTCTGCAAGCCCACGTGGAGCCCAGCACCCATCTGGGAGAGGATCTGAACCCCTAAACTTTTACCCCTGGCTCTGGAAAGGGCTGCAGCAGGGCTTTTCCCTCACCTCCCGGCGAGCCTGAGAGCAGCGGCTGCAGGAGATGGGGCCGCCGTGCTAAAACGATGCTTAGTGTCCCTTGCCTGGCGCTGCCATCTCTATGTCATCCTTGCTAGCGCCCCAAGAGCCGCTGGGAGAGCTTTTTGTGCACATACCTGCGAGGTGAGGGGCTGGGTCGGCAGCTCGTCCTCTGCCGCTGCCGCCGCCGGCGCCCCTGGGCCGGTCCCTGCGCCTCCTCCTCCTCCCCCTGTCCCAGCGAGGTCACTTCGAGTGGCTTCATTTGTGAAGTGCAGAGGCTCCAGGACCAGCACACCTATCGTGAGAGACCCACATTAGCAGCGCGCAGATGGAGAACGCCTCTAAATGTTATATTTTTAAAGCGTTTTCTCACCCAGCAGGAGCTTCGAGCTCCTCTGCTTAGCGTGGAGGCATCTGTGGGAAAAGAGGTGGGGAGGCCCGCTGTGATTCAGGAGGAGGCTGGTGGGATTTGGGCCGGCATGGAGCAAGGCAAATGAGAAATTCAATACAAGCCTCGTTTCTGGGCAGTGCTGAGGGTGGACTTTCCTGCTTGCCATCCCCATTTCCTTCCCCCAGGACAATCCTCATTTTGAGCTTATGATGTGGGTCAACTCCATGGGGGGAGGAAAATTTGCAGCCACCAACCAGTTCGAGCACCCAGTGCAAAGTGAGAGCAATGCCCTGCTCTCCAGGCTGCAGACAGGACAACCCCCGAGCTCCCAGAGAGACAAATATAAAAGATTTCCAAATACAAGGGAGCTTGGACAACTCATTTAAGCTGTTTTACAATGTTTAAAGAATCAGAGAAAAATGCAGGAAGTCCACAGAGTCCTCCCAGCCCAGGGTGAAGTCGCTGTGCACAAGGGGCTCCTCACAGGTTGTGCCCATGGACATGCAGATATGGCACAGAAGCAGAATTTTTTTGTCCAGGACAGAGAATGCAGAAAAGATCTCGAGGGACAGAGAGCAGGGACTGCTTGAAGCCCCACGTGCGTATGTAAAGCCTTGGCCAAGCTCAGTCTAGGTCAGCCCAGCACCAAGCAGGGCCATCACCCAGCTCCCAGTGCCTGCTCAGCTCTGATGAAGGTGTGAAAAGCAGCACTTGGCACCAGTCAAAGCCAGCCCATTTCACACCTATACAGAGGGAATTGTCGCTGACACCTCCACCCACGGGCTCAGGCAACTCCAGCCAGCAGGGATCAGCCAAACTCATCACACCAGCGAGCATCAGAGCACTCAGGAGGGCTGGTCCCTACTGCAAAGTGCTCAATCCATCACAGCTGCGGCAGACCCCGCAGGCTGCTGCTTTCCCACAGCTCTGACAGCCTCACAGACACTCGCTCCTTAGCTTTGTGTTACAGATGGAAAAGATAAGAGACACGCAGCTGGTTTCGCGTAAGGAACCCCCTGAGATGCCAGAGCGGGCGCTTTCCCTCAACTCAGCGACGACCCCGGGACATCATTACCTGCCTGAACTCCTCTCAAGCAGCCGAAGGCAGATGCTGGGGCCACCCAGCTTGGACCCGGGCACTCAGCTCTGTTGGGCCCCCATCAGCCCCGGGAGGGGCTCCGGGGACGCGGCGGGGCCGGCGCTCGGTGGCCCGGGGGTGCTGGAGCCCCGCACGGCGCTCGCTGCCCGCGGCAGAGCCTCCCCGCAGGGCACAGCAACCGCATCTGCGGCAGACGGAGCTGTCGGGGCCGAGCCCGAGGAGAGAAGGCCTTTAAAGGAGATGCCTGAGAGCGGCTGGGAGCTCCCCGCGCCGGCCAGGGCGGGCAGAGTGGTCTGCAGGTGGCCAGGAAACCTCTGCTTTTGGTGCGGAGCCAGGTCCTGCACCCGCTCTGAGGAGGTGCCGGAGCTGGGAAGGACCCGGGCTGCTCCCTGCGTGCCCAGTGTCTGCAGAGCAGAGCTGAGCCGAGCCTCAGCATCTCCCCGGCAGCAGGCTCAGGGCAGGGTGGGGGCAGTCAGCAGAGATGGGGGATCCCCCCATGCTTTCACGGGGGACCCAGCACCACCAGGCTAAACCAGAATTCTGAGGAGGAGGCCTCGTAGCATCTCATCCAGTGATGCAGGGAAGCTGCTCTGCCCCGGACCCCCATCCCTCCTGCCCTTCTCAGCAGCCCCACTTTGCCCCTGGCCATCCCCCCATTGCCCCATCCCCAGCCCAACCCCTTTGCTCAAACCCATCACATCCTCTAAAGCCGCTTTTTTCCCCTAATGAGCTTACAGCAAGTCAGGCTCCATGATCAGCACTACCAGGAGGCAGCTGCTGCTCTCCCCCCACACACAGGGAGCCCAGGGCACCCCTTGGGGTCTGCAGACCTGTTCAGCCCTGAGAGGGCAAACAGCATCTCCCAGTGCTGGGGCAGGCTTGGCCTGGGCTCTGCCCCACCTGCCAGAGTGAGAGCCCAGAATGCAGCCCCTGGCCAGGGGTCACAGAACAGGATGGACACCTTTGCAGGATGGACACCTTTGCAGAGAGCCTCAGCTTCTGCCCAGGAGCAGCAGCTGGCAGCACATCAGGCTCTGTGGCCTCTGCTCTGGCGTCCTGGCAGGCCCAGGGGGACACAGACCCAAGGACACCACGGCACTGGCGCCTCTGTTCCCTCCCACACGCAGGGGAGGGCTCAGTGCCCCTGTTCACAAATCACCCTGCTCAAAGAGCCTCTAAAATCATTTGCTAAAAGCATGCAGGGATTTTTAGGCATTCTTGTTTTTAAGCTGGGAGCAGCTAAATCGTGACTGCAGTCTGGGTATCCCAGAGCCTCAAGCAAGCAAAAGCAGCCCAGTTCCCCTCACACAGACCTGCTCAGCGGGGAGGAGCGAGACCCTGCTGGGAGATCTCCAGCCCAGGGGGGTGGGTGGCAGCATGTGGCTCCTGTCTCTGCCTGTGTCCCCTGTCCTCCTTCCAGAGAGGTCCCTCACAGCAGCTACAGCAACAGCATCTTCCAGGGCACCTGCAGCTGAGCTAAACCTGCAGCTCAGATCACAGTGTGGTCATCTGGATTATCCACTGCTTGGAAGAAAGCTGCTCAGACTGACCCTGACTGCTGCCACTGATGTGGTCAGCATGATTTACAGGTCTGTGCAGGGCCCCAAGCACACAACAGCACCCCGGCCCTCCCTCACATCCACCTTTCTGTGGCCCTGGCTTCCCCAACTGACAGGGACCTGGCAGCCACCAGGATACCCAAGAAAGAACATGATTCTTGTCTTACACTTAAAAGGTTGTTGGAAAAAAAAACCAACAAACCAAAACAAAAAAAACCCACACAAACAAAAAAAACCCAAACCAAAACACCAACAAAACAAAAAACCCAACACAAAGACAGGAAGGAATATTGCTCTTTCTTTTTATTCAGTTTTAAATCCCAAGTGAAAAAAATATTGCTGAGCCTCCCCCAGAGCAGTTCAGCCTCACATTTGGGTGTCAGAGCCCCCAGGTTTTCCAGGTAGAGCTGCACCAGCATGTTGGGGATTACACATGAGATTAGTAGGCTGTCACTGGACACGCAGCTACCTCCAGGAGAAGTGGGGTGACCCCTGGCTCTGCTGCAAGAAGGGACACAGCAACAACCTGGAGCTCCTGTTTGGAGAGAAGAAGCCCCTTGGGGGATGGATACAGGTCATTTTCAGGAGAGCCACTGAGTTTCAGCCCTTTCCAACAAGGTGCTGCACGGCCCAAGGCTCCAACAGGGCTCTGATGTCTGGTGTTTAACATCCATGGACCCCATACCCTTGCTCACTCCAAAGAGGTTCTCTGCTGCCTGACCACAGCCCCACGAAGACACCTGGGGAGTGGAGGAGTCATTGTCTTGGTTTGAAAATACAGGTGTCTGCTAAGGAAGGCAGGAGCCTCTCTTGAAATGGAAGATGTAAATCCCTTTCCTCTGAATTATTATAATTTTGAAATTAAAGGGCTCCCAGGCAAAGATATGGGAGTAGAAATAACAGTTCTTTACTAGTATGTATAAATTAAAAAAAAAACAACCTACAACTTAATGGGAAAATTAAAATAAAATGCAGTAATATAAAAATTACTGACAGAGTCAGAATACAACCTGACACCCTGCTGGGCAGGGTGCTGGTAGCAGTCTGGTTAAATGGTGGCTGCAGTTCTCCTGCAGTGACAGATGTGGCTCTGTTGGAGCAGTGTTCCTGTAGAAGGATGCAGTTTTCCTCTGAAGGTCCAGTGCTGGTGTAGATGGGTCCAGTCTCTCTCCTCTGGAAATCCAGTGGATAAAGCTGCCTGTGGTGTTCCAATTCCCAGATTATATCCAGGTAGGAATGCTGGGCTCCTCCCCCTGGGTGGAGCCTCTCCCAATGGGATGATGGAATTTTATCAGTCATGCAGTGAAACTCAATGGCCCATTAACAAAAGATATCCCCCAGTCATGAGGGATGAGTTTAACAGCTGGTGATAGAATTCAGACTTTTGGTTACATCTTGCACTGCAGCCTAAAACAATCATCTTGTCATGAAACTGGTTCAAAAATCCCTGCAGAGGGTGAGGAAGCAACAGAGTGGACAGACAACGCATGCAGTTTCATATGATGAATTTCCTTCAGAAAAACCCAAGAACTACTAGCCAAAAAGGGAATTCCCCTCTGTAATGTGAAGTAAAACTCTACAAACAAAAGAGGAAGCAGCTAAGGAACCACTGCCAAGACAAGTAAACTGAAAATCACACGCTGCCTTCTACCCCCAGCCTAGGAAAGGACTCAGACAAAGTTTCAGATCATTCCCTTCACCATCACTGCTCTTGAATCAGGACAAGGACAGAGTCAGTCCTGGCACTCTCACCACTCTTGGCCAAGGTTCTGCAGAACTATAAAATCTGACTGATGTTTTAGGCTGCATCCACCTCTCTGAGCTGCTCAAGATGGATTTAAAGTTCTTGAAAGGGTCAAGAGGAGTTAAAAGTAAAGTCTTCTGTGCAGGTGCTGCCAACTCCCATATGACCAAGCAGCCTTCCCCCAGCATGTGCAGTGACCCCAGGGTTTGCTCCCAGTTCTCCTTGTGTGATTGTTATCTGCATGCACACCTCAGAGGAACCCACAGCACATGATAAGCTGCAGCCAAGAGCAAAACCAGGGCTAAGAAGGCTCCTGCCACAAACCAGTGATCATCTCCATGTGACCAACAGCCACAGCCACACAGAGCACTGGGGACAATGACACCGAGGTCACTCCATAGAAGCTCTGCAGGGAAACTGCAAAGATCAGAGCCTGCTACCTAATAAAGCCAGAAGAGCAGGCTTAGACCTTGATGATCATGGCACAATTTCTATTTATGTCGTATTTTGGGCAGCCCTACAATAGCTTCACTATACTCAGCCACTAACTCACTGGAATGCAAACACAGCAACAATCTGGTTCCCTGGAGGTTTCTATCCTCCAGCTAATGCAGACTTTGAAGCCTCATCAGTTCACTGCCACCTAAAATAGCTTAAGAGATTCTTATATAAAGAAATCTGTGCTCTCAGCCTCAGGAGTGTCACCTAATGCTTCAGAGTCTCCTTCCTCTGGCTGGGATCCAAACATTATTGAGCAAACCTGAAGCAGCCACACGTCACAACTTCATGTTGTAATTCTCCTTCTCCCTTTGTAGATGTTAATGGATTTTTAAATAGCTCCTGAAGTATGCAATGCTTCAAAACCTCCAATGAAACCCTAGCTTTATCTGCCTGAGTCTCCACTCTCTCCCAACCTTTTCTTCCCAGTTCTCAGTCCAGGAGGTGCCTAGATGAGGTTTCCAGTGGGTACTTTCAAGAACACAGGACAGGACATTGAGCAGTCATGCCACACAAGCACATTCTATTAGAGCAACGAGTACTGGTATCATCACCAGGAATGTGTCACACACAGCAGGGCCTCTCACAGGCCAGGCAAACAGGAAAGAAAGGTGGATTTAAAGCAGAACACTGAAAATTTCCAGTTAAATTCTGCTGGAATTCAGCTAAGTCCCAGTCTTCTTCACTCAGAGATCTGTAAATCCCAGCAGATCAGACACACAAAGCAGCAGCCCAGCTGGCACCACTGAGAAACTGGCCTGGCTTTTGGGAAGGAAGGTGGACATCCACAGAGCTCATGCCTTGGAATGAGCTGATACCAAGATAGAGAACAAAGTCCAGAATTATCAACTTCACGAAGCCTCAAATCAATGTACTGGTTCAGCAACATGTTTTGGGTAGTAACAACTCAGAAAGTCCCCCATGGGTTGTGTCCTGCCTGCTCCCACAGCCCTGCCAGGTCATCTTGTTGAGCGTGGCAGGCCCGATGGAGAACAGACACAGAAACACCTGGAAACACATGAAATGTCCAACCAAGACCCCTCTGAGCCCTAGGGAGTGTGGGGGGCTGGGATGGCACCGCTCAGCAAGAACCCCATCACACCAGGTGCTTCCAGAGGTCCTGGGCACTCCATGGGGAACAGACCCTGCTCACAGAGTCCCACCTCACCAGGGGAATCCCAGTGAGGGGTGGCTGTGGCTGCTGCTGTGCAGTGAGTGTCTTCCATGCAAGGAAGCTGTCACTTCATGATTCCTTTTGGTGGTCACCTGAGAAAAAACAAAAATCAAGAAGAGGAAAGCCACTGCCATACACACCAGTGCACAGCTCTGGCATGGCAAGTGTGGCAACTTCTGGTTCCCCACCCCTGGGGCAGCCCAGGGTGCAGAGCCTGCCATTCCCCACGACAGGGACCCCTTTTCCAGCTCACCTGGCCCCTTCCAGCACAGCCTGCAGCGATCTCTTCAGTGCCGCGTTGCTCCGATCCAGGACCGCAGCCAGACTGCTCCGCTGAGCTGGGGTGACCTGGCATGGAGGCAGCACGAGCTCAGGGCTCTGCCTCCATCTCAGGAGCCTACCTGAGACCTCTGGTCCCAGGAGCTGCAGGACCTGAGCCTGGCCCTGCTCACCTGGCCCTGGTGCACCGTGAGCAAGGCTGTCACCAGCTTGGCGAAGCTGAGTGATGTGGCGAAGGCTGGGGCCTGCTGGCACAGAGTCAGGACCAGCAGATCCAAAAGCTCGGGGGGCAGGACCTCCTGGAAAAGACCCAGGAGCAGGTAGGAGAGTGGGTCCCTGCTCCAGCACTTCTGGAGGCATTGAGGAAACCACTGGGACAAGGTGGGCCCCTTACCTGCCGCTCCAGCACTGCCTGCAGTACTGGCAGGAGTTTCTCTGACAAAGGCGCCTCCAGGACTTGGCTGGAAGGACAGGGAAGAGGAAAGCTGCTGCTCCAGGGCTTTGCCACTGGTCCCAAATGGCTGGAGCCAGCTGGACCCATCCAGGTAGGCGTGAGGCCAAAGCAGAGCTGTCAGCCCTGTAACCCCTCACCTCAGCACCAGCTGCACAGAGTGTGGCTCCAGGCACTCCTCCACGAGATCACACATCAGCTTGGTCTGCTCAGCACCTGTCAGGGCAAAGCAGCAGGGGAGAGCCTCCAGAGGCTGCCAAATCTATGGGGATGTGCCTGACACCTCTTCACAGGAGTATGTCCCAGTCAGGACAGGCAGAGACCATGCAGTGCCCCCTTCTACTGCTCAGGATAATCCTGCTTCCTCTGCCAGCTGCAGCAAGGCTTTGAACAGCACCAGTCTCTGGGAAAACGGGGTGCTGGTGGCAGGGGCTCACCCTCTCCTCATGCCAGCACAGCCACGCTGGGGCAGCTCTGACCTGAGCATTAGGAGCTGTCAGGAGCCCTCCGATCATGGAAGTATGGGGACAGTCCTTTGGGAAATATTAAGCCAGAAGCCAGCCTAGCCAACCCTCCCACTCCATCTCAAGCATCTGAGTTCACCTCCCATCCCAACCCCCAAGTGTTTACCTGCCCAAGAGAAAGCAGCCCCACACCTCCAGGGCTCTTAACACTTATTCCACGTGACAAATGCCTCCCAGGAGACAGCACTCTGCAGCTGGAGCCCCTCTCCAGCTCCCACAGGCTGCCACACCTCCCACCAGCCCCCCACACCTTCCCCTGGCTCCTGCAGCACCGCAGCCACCAGCACACGGCAGAAGGGATGGGAATACTTGGAGCAAAACGAAGTGAGGGCAGCCATGAGGTGTCGGGAAGGCGGCTGGGTGAGGGACAGGACCTAGGGACAGAAAAACCAGAAGGTGGGGACAATGGAGAGAGAAGTGGGGAGCAGGAAACCTCCACTGCCCTGGCACATACTCGCCTGAGGAAGAGCTGCTCTGCCAGGACAGCTGCGCTGGTGTAGCTGAGGTCAGGGGTCAGAGCCAGCAGCCAGCTGCAGAAAAGCACCAGGAAGGGCTCCGGGCACGTGGAGAGCTGCAGGAAGGAGCACAGCCCCTCGAGCTGGGGATGGCAGAGGGGATGGGACATTAGGGACAGCAGCAGGCCCCCTGCAGCAGCTGAGCAGGGGTGCTGGGGCTCACCTGACTGGAGGAGCAGCTGTTCAGAATGCTCAGCTCAGGTGGGGCGTGCAGCTCAGAGTGCTGGAGGGAAACACTGTCCTGAGAAATGCACCAAATAAACCAACCCACAAAACACAGCTCCAGGGCTTCCCCTTCCCCCCGTGTCCCTCAGCACTGAGCCCACAGGCAGCCCCTCACACCTGCAAGGTGCAGGCAGGTGTTGGTACCCCAGGCCCAGAGAAAGTGCCAGCAGGGCTTTTTATCTCCATCCAGCTGCCTCCCTGAAATCCACCGCCTTTTCCACCCCTTCTGAGGCACGTTTAGAGCATCAGCTCGAAGAGGGAGACAGAAGCAGCCACTTACACTGGACTCCTGCAGCAGCAGCATTTTCAGCCTCTGTCCATGCATCTGAGGGAAATGAGATGAGGAAACGGGAATCAGGCTGTAAAGGCTCACTGGCTGCAAGGGGACAGCAAACCCTACACAGTACCTGGACAAAGGACTGGACCTCTGCTGCCAGCTCTGTCTGAGAAATCTTCCTGAGCTCCCCAGCTGCATCCTGCTGGGAGCTGTCTGGAGCAGCCTTATCCATGCTCTGAGCAGATGCATCCCCTGAAGGCTCCCTGGGCACCTCCTCTTCCAGCCCTGCCACATCTTCCCGAGGCTCCAGGGACTCAAATGCCTCCTCCTCCAGCAATAACCTCTTCCCCTCTCTCTCACCGTCCAACTCCAGGCTCTCCTCTGACATTTTCTTGCGTTTCCCACATTGAGGCACAGAGTCAGGGGCACCAGGGTGCTTGCTGAAGCACCAGTTCAATTTTCTTTGCCCCTCTGGCTTCTTCTGGGCAATTTTCTGGCGCAGGCCCCTAAGCTGCTGCTGGCACAAGGAAGACAGGGCAGTGGGACGTGGGGAGCCCTCGTCTGCCCCTGCTCCCTGCCGGAGCAGATCCCCCAGTGTCTGCACCCAGGGATCCACACGGGAATCTTGCTCCAAGGGCTGGAGCAGCCGTTCAAGGCAATCCCCTGGCACTGTATCCTGCACCACAAGGAGCAGGGAGAAGAGATTTCTCTGGCACAAAACAGGCAGCAGTAGTAGCCGTGGCTTGCTGGAAAAGGAGAGGTGACAAGTCAGAGCAAATCCCCCAGTCCCGACTCCAACTTGCCCCGTGGAGCAGAGTCCCACAGCACTAGGGAGCAAGAGGAGGCCCCTAATGCCTTCACCAGCTTTTGCAGACACAAGCTGGGACATCAGCTGGTCGCTGCTGTGATCCCAACTTCATGTACAGACCGCTGCATCAGGGGAAGTGTGTGTGCTCTCCCAAACCCTGCACCTGACACCCAAAACTCCTGCAAAACACCAAGTTTTAGAAACATATCCAACTCACACAGCCAGGGTGTCCTGCGGTCCCTCCAGCGAGGGCTCCTCGGCGCACAGGGCCGCGGTGAGAGCCAGCCAGGGGAACGCCTGCCCCGGTCCCTCGCGGGGCTGACCCCGCTGCAGCACCCGCAGCGCGGCCATCGCCCCGGCGGGGCCGGAGCACAGAGCGTGGAGCAGGAGGCGGCACGGCCGGGGGCAGAACTGCAGCCAGGGCGGGCACCGGGGCTGCACCGCTGCGGAGGAACTGCACGGCCGCCTGCGAGACACCGGGACACCGGGCACAGTCACACACACGGGGGACAGCCGGACACGGGACACAGCTGAACACGGGACACACACATGAGGGACTCGCGTGTCCCCACACACTCACGGCTGTCCCCGCACACTCACGGCTGTCCCCGCACACTCTCATGGCTGTCCCCGTGTCCCCGCCGGTCTCCCCGCACACTCACGGCTG